>CM046547.1:1695000-2207500 GCA_024713555.1 Spirodela polyrhiza
GGCCCCACCCCTGGGCCCCCATCCGTGTGGGGTTGACTCCGGTAATGGGCAGAAAGGCAGGTGGGCTGACCAAGGGCCCACTCCGACACCTCCATCGAGGAGAACATTTCGTGTGTCGGCGCCTTGACTTCCTACCATCCCCTTTGGAAACAAGTTAGGCCAACTTTTTTGTAAACAGATGATTCACGGAAGGGGGGTCGCGTAAGCTTTTCCGGACCTTGGGGCCCGACGTTGACTTCAACAGCGTCAACGAGTTTGACTGTCGAAAAGGGAGGGGGGCGCATCGAAAACCTTACCTGAAGAGGAATATGGGGCAAGCTTTGTGCATCAACCCGTGGGAGTACATCTTCATGGGGGAGGCTTCCGCCGGGGCCCACAACCCAGGGCACGACCATCGAGGAGAGAGAGTAAAGTCTCTGGGCCCCGGGATTTAATTTGTCCATTTCGATAAGAAAATTATCATGACGTAATTATGAGAACCCAAATAATACCTTTTCGTACCACGCTGAAGAAATTTAAAAATATAAAATATAAAGGAAAATAATTACCAGAAGAATAAACAAATAAATATATATCTGTATTAGGAATGGGGATCGACAGTAGCTTGTACGATCCCGGTGGAATGGGTGTTTGAGGCGTATGATCCAATGCGAAATCATTCTGGGAAGGAAAAAAAAAACCTTTTTTGGAAATTTATGATTCGGATCTACAGTAAAAAAAAGCAGTTGATTCTAACCCAGAATTGGCAACAAGTTCTATGGAACTAGGTTGAAGGAGGAGGAGGAGGAGAAGAAGAAGAGGCTGCTATGAAAGGTGGGGCGGATCGGTTTACCGGGATTCATCTCGCCGGGAGCTTCTACTTCTGTATATCAAAAGCTGCAGACATCTCCGCCTGATCAATCCATCGGAGGCGGCATATTAAGATCTATAGTGATCCGCCAAGCTGGGGCGGCGGGGGCGCCGCCAACGCTGGCGACGGAGCATTCATGGATTATCGCCGGAGATGTGTCCTCTTCGCCTGAGATTCCTGTTGGGTACGGCGGGGGAGGTGGCGGCGCCGCCGCGCATGATCTGGGTTGCTTGTGGCTGGCGCGGTGGCCGCCGAGAGCCTGGTGAGAGCGGAAGACCTTCCCGCAGGTTCTGCAGCTGTGCTTCCTCCGCCCGCCGCCGGTCCTCGATCTGACTCTTGGGGCGGGCTTAGACTCCGCCATCTCCACTTCCTCTACTACGCCGGCGGCGGCGGCGGCGGCGGCGACGGCGGCGACGGAGCACCATGCGTCGCGGGAGAGCATCACGAGGCAGAGGGCGACATCCTCTTCCGGGGTGGTGTCGGAGACGGAGCTCGCCGGCTCTGGCTCGAGCTCACCGGGCTTCTGCGGCGGCGGTGGCTTCGAGGACTCGGTGTCGCTCTCCCAGTCGGGAAGGACGACGGAGGAGGAAGCGGCGGCGGCGCCGAGCACGGCGGAGGAGAGCTCCGGATCTGTCAGACGCCAGCTCCTCTTCCGTTTCTCCTGAAGGCCGTCGCCAGAGACGGGTTGCTTGGGCCGGCGATCGCCGCCGTGGGTGGCGGAGGAAGAGGACGATGGCAAGGCGGCGCTGCCCACAGCGGCGGCGGCGATGATGTAGGGTTTGGCATGGGATCGCATGTGGCCACCGAGGGCCCTGCCGCTGGAGAAGTGGCGCCAGCAGAGCTTGCAGGTGTGCTTGCTCGTCATCGGAGCTCTCCCGGAGCTTCTCTTTCCTCGCTGCCACCTCTCTCTCTCTCTAGAGTAATAATTTAGAAGGAGAAGAATAGGGGAAAGATGTCTGGGGAAGGAAGCATGGGAAGAGGAGAAGACGAGCGAGTGGAGGAAGCTCGGATGAGTAGCTGACAAGCATCCTCGCCAAAAGACGCCCACACCCCACCAAAAGAGGAGGAACAGGAAGAGAGAGAGAAGAAGAGAGAGCGTGTAGAGAGAGAGAGAGAGAGAGAGAGTATGTAGAGAGAGAGAGAGAGAGAGAGAGAGAGAGAGAGAGAGAGAGAGAGAGAGAGAGAGAGGGAGAGAGAGAGAGTATTCCCGATCAAAACGAACGAGACATAACTGCCAGAGAGGACCCTCCGGGGGAGTTTTAGGAATTACCCCCCTGCAAAAACCCCAACTGTGGAAACCCTCGTAATCTATTCATATATGTTTTTTAGATGCTTGCCTTCCGGAACCAGTCCTAAGTTATCTCCCGCTTTTAATTACCTTTGTGTCCAAAAATGGTATAAATACAATAATGTAAACCACACTCGAATTTGTGCAATTACTAGAAACCCAATCAAGACGACCCTAATGAAGGAAGATTTTGTGTTTAGTGGTCTAAAAGATATGCACACACGCACAGACAAATATAAATACAAATATCAAGAGGGAGGAGGGATCTTATGCAAAGTATTGCCATAATTGTGCCCTCATTTAATTAGTTTTGCTGAGTGATTTAATCAAGGGATAAATCTAATTATTATGCTATTAATAGAGCTGAAGGTAAAATGAAATATTTTATTTTTATTTAAAAATTTCAAAATGGCCTCATCCTCTCCTAAGGTGTCCCTAGTTCCTACTACTTAATTATGTGATTTTTATGTCCTAACTGATTTATTTTAATACATATTACTCGTTAAGTGAGTCATGAGAGTATTGGATGTTATGGAGCACTTGAGGCTTGTAAATAAAATAAATAATTTTATAAGGGTGAAAAATAAAAAAATACTGGCATGGTTTTTTTTACAGGCAAATAAAAAAAATTATTAAGTAGGTGATATTTTTTGTAACTTATGGTTATTTGAGGGCCTTTGTCCAAGAAGCCGTCAAAATGGAGTCTTTTTGGGATACTTCCGCTATCCCTCCCGAATCCTTTCTCACTTCACCAGCCCTCTCTCTCTCTCTCTCTAATTTCACTTCTCTCGTTGCTGCTATCATTGACGGAATATTCCCCGCCGTCGACCCCCGCCGTTTATGGACGATCTGTCATCCTAGTTTCTGAGGAGCAAATATGGAAATTAAAGCCGGAGATCTCCCTCCACCTTGCTGTCCGAAACGGACTCCTTCAGCGGCGGCGCGAGAGACTGATTCTTGCCATCCGCCGTTGCACCGCCGGAGGGGCACGTGTGAGGGCCGGCTGATAGGGTGGCCACGTGTCGCCGCCGGCGATAGCGGAGTCCTCTCTAAAGGGTAGCGGGCACGTGTGCGGGTCGTAGGAGACACCCCCGTGGCTCCGCCGCCGTTTTTGGTAACAGCTAGCAGCCCAGTGAGGGGGAGGAGAAAGAGTTGCGCAAGAGCCGTTACTGTTCTGATATCTGTTTATAAGTCCTCATAAAATCTTTATATTTCATTTTTACCATGAAATTTTAATATTTGAAAGGATCCTTCTAGTGTTTGTCGCCCGATGTGGTTTAGAGAGAGAGAGAGAGAGAGAGAGAGAGAGAGGGAGAGATTCCATAAGAAACGAGTTAGTTGCACAAACTTCCTAAGTTATGGACTAATATCTTTCTTTTTTAATTTTCACTTAGTCCTTCAATTTCGTCAAGTTATGTAACTATTAAATTTCAATAAGTTCACAATGCAAATTACATTCATTCATGAATAATATTTTTTTTACATAAAACATATTCACAAGAAAATACAAAAGGTTGAAAACCTATAGCCGAGAAAGTATGAGTCTATGAAACCATAAAAGGCTTGAAATACAAAAAAGTTCAAACCTAGCAAGTTCTAGGCCAGCAATTATGAGACCAATTATTTTAGCAGCCATAGTTGCTATTTTGAGGAATTTTCTTTTGATATTTATGTGAATATATCCTATTTTCTACTAAGTTTTAAGCTAAATTATGCTGAATTAAAGAGGGAAATATGATATAAAAAGATGTTTAACAATTATAAGTGCCAACTTGGTCCTCTTCCCACATGATCCTATATGAGGGAACCCTATTAGAGTTGTTGACTCCAAGTAAGGTCCACATAGGATCCACACTAGATCTGACCAACTGCCCATCTTAACTCCTTTACATTCTTGATGGCCCATGATTGTCTCATTGGAGTCTTTTAGTGGCATGTTTCAAGAAAATTTTTCAATAAAAATTTGAATTAGGAAGAATTGCTCAAAAAAATATCAACCAAAGATTAAATCTTGATATACTTTAGAACAATAAATTTTTATTGCCATAATATGTATTGAGTGCTGCATATCATTTGCTTATAATGAAATCTGGAATGGGTACCCTTGATGATATGAACCACATGAAAAATAAACATATTAGTTCTATAATAGATATGTTGCTAACTCTATGATTCTTTGTCAAACCCTAATACTTCTCCCGCTTTGTTATTAACTGGCCCATCATGTCAATAAAGAGAAAATAGTGAAGCAAGATTGTGTTATGATCAATTTGGAGATGTCTCATAATATTTAGAGTTGACAAAGTCAAACAATGACAAAACATCATTTTACATCACAAGATGGCATAATATGCCAAGTTAATAATTCAATATGTGAGAAGTTGTGATGCTGCAAGATATTTATGATAATATTTTACCATATTATTTAATTTAAAATAAATATATTTAAAAGTTAATATTTCAATATATGAGAAGTTTACATCACCAAAAAAAGAAGTACATCAATAAAAATGTTTTAACATATCATTTTGATGTGTAACAATACATTGGACATAATTTTTTCACAAAAAGAAGAATTGCACAATAAAACATCTTACTATATTGATGTTAATATTTAATTATTTGAAAACTAAGTAACATATCTCAAGTGTTAAACTTCAAAGTAGTATGCAAATAGCCCACTAAATCTATCTAACAAGTTAAATTGATGAATAGTAGAGTATATCAAACTTAATAGGCCAATATATAACAAACTACATTATAGAACAACAATGCATATGAAGAGTAATACGTCATATATGTCATATATGACGTAGCATTGTGAAGTAGTAGAATACAAAAAACTTGATATATTAGTATATGACACATTATGATACTAGATAATGAAGTATATAACACTTGAAGAAGTGAGCATACAACATGTTATGTTATAGAAAAGTGGAATACAACCAGAAAAATAATAGGGAGAGACATAAATGAAAGTTATAAGTAATATGCAAATTAACTTTATGTCCTTGGGATGCAGGATCGTTGATCTACCCTAGGGTGAAGCGGGGAGATGCGTTGCTATGAGGGGAAGAGGTCCGACACTCGCCCCGTGCCCCAATACTCTTGTCAACACTCGCCCCATGCCCCAATACTCTTGAGCATAAGGTAATGTGAAAAACCTTAGAAAACAAATAGCTGAAGGGCACAACTCCTTACCCCAATACTTTAATGTGAAATTTTTTTCTAAATTGACAACTCAAGGGAACCAATAGTTAGTTGAAGCACTCATCACCCTACACTAGAGTTTATAGTGCAACCAAATAGAATTACAATACTACTCATTCATACAATCACCACATAAGAAGAATACCATGAGAAGTAGTGTGTATGTTTTATGCTTCCTTAATGATTGTTGCTTTGGATTTGGTGTTGATGAAGTTTCATCTTTGTGGTGAGATTAATGGCCTTGAATAGCAGCTTATATGCTTCATTTCAATTTATTGAATCTTTATCCATTGATTTTTTATCTCTTTAGAAGAAGAGGATGACCTAAGCTTATAATTTGAGGTCTGTCTTTCTCCCTATTACAGTTTCTTCTTCTTCTTGAGACTTAGCTCCCTTTATAGCTTTGTTGAAGTTGGATATAGTGAATAACTTGAAGGACTTGAACAACAACACATCATCACCATTTCAAGCTCTCAATAATCAACAATCATACTTTGGCCCCATAGAGGAGAAAGAGGGTATTGATGCTTATTTGTTGCCATATTTCTTTCCTCATCTTCTATTTTCATCTTAGCTAGTCTTAGCAAATGAATTTCGTCTCTGTTTTTTCAAACCTATTATTAGTTTTCAAATGAGAATACACACATTAATCTAGTAAAAATTATAACAAATATAATCCTTAGAATTTTTATCCAAAAATAAATTTTTTGTTGGGCTGGATCTATCTTTGAGATATATTTTAATGAATAATTGATGCTCATATCTATTGAGTGATCTACTTAATAAAGTTATTTTCTCTTTGATGGAGTATATTTAGACCATTTACTTTGCATGATATTACCTCGTATGTGCATGAAGTATAATTTTGAACACAAATCTAAGTGATATCTACAAAAAAAATATCCTCATGAATTTCACTTATGTTCAATAATTTGAGCTTTTCAAATCAGATTTATTTGAATTCCATAGATTTATAACCAGTATTTGAAGTCCATGTGTAACGAGTCATCACTTGAATACATGTATCAACATAAATAATGATTTGAGATATATTCTATCAATATCCTCACTCTCAAATTCTTAATGTGAACAAGAATGTCTGTACTTTCATCTCAGCACTTCATATCTCATATATATATATATATTCCATCTATTCAAACTTATTACTTCAAATAAAAGGAGAGTGTAATTTTGATTGCACATGTGGCAAATAACTAATTCACTTTTCCAATTTTTTTGGTGATATCATGGGACACCAACAATTTGATTATCATATTTTTGGAGTTTTTATAGTTTAGGGTTAGATACCTAAAATTTTGATTTATGTGCTAATAATGCAGCAAATCATAATTAAAAGTAACATAGCTCAACAAGATACTTATTAATAAGTAATATAGAAAGTTCAAATAGTCCAATAAGCTGCCTATATTTATTAATTTATCCAATGTAGTAAATAATTGTGATGGAACGTTTGATGACTCATCAAGATATATTTATCATAATACTTAGTCAACATAAAAACAGTTTTTACATATTTCTAATTTGGCATAAAATGAATAATCATGGTATGCATATAATCTTCATAAAATCAACTAAAAAATAGAACTTGGTAATTATATGGCTGATGAAAATTTTTATCTATTGGCACAAATTTTACTTCATATAAGTTTTATTATTGTGATCTATTTGAACTGGAGTGCAATTTATTTCCCAAGTGGTTATGACATTACAAGGTCTTTCCAAATCATTGCATGCATTCTTTCTTTGAACGTGGTACATATATAATCAGAGTTCTCTAAATAACCCATTCATGCTAAATTATTGCTTGCTATATATGACAACTAAGGATGTAATATCCATTTGTCAACGCAACTATTTACTTCACAATTTTTTTATATTTTTGTAAATTATTTTAACTACAATACTAGTCAACTTTCTATGTGAGCATTAGTAAATTATTGAAAATCATTTCATTCACCATTTTTACCCTAAAATTTTTACCTTGATTTATTTTAAAGAACCGTTGTATGAGTTTCAAAACTTCATACCAATGAATACTTTGGAAACATGAAGAGGTCAAGGAATAGGTATGACAAAGGTAGCCTTTGCCAATTATAGACAAATCTACATCAAGGGAACTATAGAGGAGTAGAAATCGGTTGACGCAAGATGATCAATATTTTTACAAGGATGACACTGATGTATTATATACTTCATAATGTTATTCACATGATTTTTATGATTTACGTACAAATCAAAATGTACTGCATTAAACATGTTTACAGAAAATTGACCATCATGAACCTACTGAAATGTAAATCATTTTTCTTTTAATGTACCTATTATTTGAAAAGTATCATGTTCCTCATGTTTCAAGAAATCATTAGATATTTTGTGCATCAACTCTTAATATAAAATTTCTTAATTATGAAGAATAATGACAATCTATAAAAGCAACACCCGAGGGAAAGCTTTATAGTTTCATTTCATCCCTTGTCTTGAGCATAAAAAATAAGTTCCTTGTGTGCTTCGGATTTGAACATGTTACAGTAGATAGCCCAAAGAAGGCAAAAATAGAAAAATAAAGAAAGGCTGTATAGGGAGTTACTGACCATCTCTCAAAAGAATGATGCCGAACACTACAAGGCTTGCTTAAAATCAAAGACAAAGAGGATGAATTTGTCCACCATTCCATCACAGAAATGAAGATGAATAGACCCAAAGGAATGAAAAGAGTGGAGCAAATGAATTATCTGCACTTTCCGTTAAGCCCCAGAAGCAGAGGGATAGAAACTTTTGTGGAGTCAATCGCCTCTTATGGAATAGCTCAATTAATCAAGAAGGGAACTCTATGAAGCGTCGAGATAAGCTGGCCTGTGGAAGACGATTTTCAGCTTCCGGAACCATTGAAGACAAAATTCAGTGCCTACATACTCAGGAAGGCAACCAAAGCTAAAAGTAATGGGTAATGAATTAACTGAAGACGCTCTATTGCTGTTTCATCTACCTAGACAAGGTATCAGTTTCAATTCATTCAGGACTAAAAAGATATGTGCATCAGGAAATCAAGCCATAATTGAGCATAAGAATTACAGTGCAGCAGGACGTAAATAAAAAAAAGAAAAAACTTAAGAAAGCAAGCAGCACATAATGCAACCAACCCAAAAATAGCGGGCTCTGTCAAGAGATTGAACACATAACAGTCTGCAAAGGGTTTGCTCATCTCCTTGTTTCCACTGTACCAAGCGTGGAATTGAAATGAAGGGTCTCTGCCATCGGCTCTGATTTCATCCACAGCCAATTGTCTTGTGAAATCCAGAAAATGGGCACGATAAATAAGATGATATCCGAAAAATACATTATGGTAAGTGAAGAATAGCAATGTCGCTGCAATAAACTATTGGGGATTAGTGAAAGCACACACCATGCAGAGAACACTTAAGCTTCATTTATCTTGTAGCTCCATCCGGTGGGGGAAATACAAACATTGGAGTTATTCAAAATGTTAGGCCAATTAGATTAGCACATCACCGGATCTGGGAAAGAACAAGAAATTGATAGATTATACAAACTAATTGCAACAGAAAGCTTAGGCCAATCAGTGAGCAATTCACTTGGTTTGCTCCAGATTCACCCGAAGACGGATCCGCCATAACTCTCAAGTAGGACAGAGAGACTGCTAGCCCATGGCATGCTTGAGGGAGTCCCCGGCACCTTGGAAGAAGCAGTACGAGAGGGCAAAATCAGCAATAAAGATGCTGACGAGAGATATGACCACCGCCGAGGTGGTGGATTCGCCGACCCCTTTGGCTCCGCCGATGGTTGTCACGCCCCAGGAACAGCTCACCACGGCAATGATAGCGCCGAACACCTGTGACTTGATCATGGCGCTCACAATGTCCCAGGGCCTCAGAGCCCGCTGCGCAGAGTCCAGGATGATGTTGGCGCTTATCCCGTATATACCGTCCGCGAGCAGCGCGCTAGAAGCCAGCCCCACAGTGAAGCAGAGCAAGGTGAGAACAGGGAGAGCTATGCAGCAGGCGATTACCCTCGGAGTCACGAGGTAGTCGACGGGGTTGGCACCAAGCACGCGGAGGGTATCCATCTGCTCGGAGACCTGCATAGTGCCGAGCTCCGCCGCAAAGGCGCTGCCGACGCGGCCAGCCACGACGATTGATGTGACGACGGGGCTCAGCTCTCGGGAGAAGGCGAGGGCAAGCACCCCGCCCACGGATCGGGTGAGACCGAGACGGATGAACTCGCGGACGAACTGGATGGTGAAGGCCATGCCGACGAAGGCGGAGGTGAGGAGGCAGACGCCAACCGAGCGCGGACCAACGCGTTCCAGCTGCTGGAGAGTGTTGCGCCAGTGGATCCTGCCGGTGAGGGTCTGATGGATGACCTGCCCCGCCACAACAAGCACTGTCAGCCCCCGCCAGAGCGGCCTCGGGGGGTTCCACGACCCCAAGGGTGGTCTGTCATCCTTCGGCTCGGGCTGGGGCAATGGCGGAACTGGGAGGGAGTCGTTCGCGCTCTGATCTGAATAGCAGCGGCTGGGGGAAGGGAGGCGCTGCGGCGGAGCTGAATCGAAGGATCTAAATCTGACAGACGAACCTCGGAAGGAGACGCCGCAGGGAACCCTACCGCCGGCAAGACGATCATCCGTCGTCCTCCTGCACCAGAACTACGAATCAGATCTCCTCATCCTTCTTCTGAAAATTCCGGCGGTGGCCGAGGCCAAAGCGGAGAGATCTACCTGACGAAGCCGGCCACTGGAAGGACCCGCACGAAGGAAGTGGTCTCCATGACGCCAATCAGTCTCTCCGCATCACTTTCCGAATGGTAATCTTCCCACCGAGGTTCGTTCTGCTCGTCGTCGACGCCGGAAGAGGCGCCGGAGAGGGGGAGAGAGAGGTGGGCGGCGCCGCCGGATCCGGGAAGAGGGACCTTCCCCTTCCGATCTCCGCCGGGAATCTGCCTTCAGCAGCAGCAGCAGCAGTAGACCTCTCCGTGTGACGGTGGCCACATCCCTTTCTTTAATCCGGATTTCCAGGAATCGAGCTTCGCTGGAAAAACGTTTCCAAACGTATCCTCTCCAATCGCGCCACTCCGTTTAACAACCGGGCTTTGTAGACTTCCGGCCCGGAGCCCGTCGAGGGGCCCGTTTTACTGCCTTCTTAATTTTTCCGATTATTAGCGGGCTTTGTGGAGTCCCGGCCCGGAGCCCGTCGAGAGCCCCGTATTTAATGCCTCATTTTTTAATTAATTATGGGGTGTTTAATATTTATATCGTAGTTAATTACAAAAATATGCAAACGGTGCATTAACCGGGGGTGGAGATACCGGGCGCCGACCTTGTGCGCGCGGTCAGCAGGTGTCTATGGGCGGTTGATTTACCTCCCCATCTGCCCATGGCAGCGATTGAAAAGAGAAGGATGGAGAGGGAGACAGAGGAGAGACGAATTGAGGAGAAGACGCCGAGAGAAGAAGCTGGGGAGGAAGAGAAGACACGAAGATGGCTCCTGCTCCATGGTAAGGATCGTCGGATGCTACGCATCTGAGGGTCGCCTCGTCTTCCTCTCAACCGATTGAGATGTCGCATTAGACTGCCTCCCCGCGAGATCTGCAATTCGCGGCTGGTTGCGCAGTTGTAACCCATCGGGCTCCGTTCTGCCTGCCGCGGGGAAGTCGCGTTAAGCGGGTGCCGGTGGGGCTGGGCTCCTCGGGATACGGGTGAACCCTAGATCTCGGATTTTCGTCGATGTTAATCTGATGTACGGGTCGGAGGGCGGGGATCCCCTCCTTGTTGTTTTGACCGGCTATTTTTGCTGACTGGATCGGGGCGGTGGTGTGGAGGGGGGGTCGTCTCGATTGTTGACTACCTCGGGTCGGTAGCTGTTTTGATCTGGCTGGGAAGTTTGCCGAGTTGTTCGTTTTTTCAGTTGTTTGGCGGAGGGATTTCTTTGTCCTAGGGTTCTTCAATCGGCTGGATGGCGTCTACTGATCCGTTCCAGTTGGAGGACCAGACAGACGAGGATTTCTTCGACAAGCTGGTTGGTGACGATGACTTTGGGCTGGAGGGATCTGGTTCTGCTTCCAGTGACATGGTGAGAGCACTTTCCAACATGAGTATCGGTGATGCGGGCACACCAGTGGACGGATTCAAAGAAGAGGATCAGCAGGAGGATGTGAGCGCGGTAGCATTAGAACCTCAGGAAAAGGTTACCTTGCTCCCGGAGGAGAGTGCTCCCATCGTCCTGTCTGATATTGTTGCTCCCCATGAGTCTCAGTCTCTCCCATCTAGTGATCCTGTCAAGGCTTTAACGGACGTTGGATCACCGGGATCATCAACAGGGATGAGCGTTGGATCTAAGGGAACCAGCATCAAGGAAGTGCAATGGACTTCATTTAGTTCTGGTCAAGGATTGTTAGACATGGGCGGATCCGGATCATATTCCGACTTTTTCTCCGAAGTTCCAGATCGATCAGCTGATCAATTGGTGGGTGCAGAAAATCGAAATGCATTTGCTGATATAACTACACCTTTTGATGGCGTTGAAACACAGGATTTCCAAGACTTTTCCGTAGCCAATTCACAGCCCTCATACATGACTTCATCAGAACAATCGGACGCTCAGAACCATGTAGCTCACAATGAACAAGTCTCTACTGGAAATGAATCCGAATATTGGGAGAATGCCTATCCTGGTTGGAAGTATGATGTAAATACTGGACAGTGGTATCAAGTTGACAGTTATGATACAACCACAAGTACTCAGGTTGATGGTTTAAGTTCTGCAGTAGAAAACAACAAAGAGGTTTTACAAGGTAGTACTCAGCTAGCCTATGACAGTGTCTTCCATGACCAAAAATCAGAGATTTCCTATCTACAGCAGACTACTCAGTCAGTTACGGAGACTGTGTCAGAGGATATCACAACGGGAAGCTTGTCTAATTTGAATCAAGCTTCTCAAGAGAACTCTGCGTACCCACCTAATATGCTATTTGATCCACAATACCCTGGCTGGTACTATGACACAAACACCTCCCAGTGGTATTCTTTGGATTCTTACACCCAATCTCTTCAGACAACTTTACATGCAGCTTGGAATCAGCAAGCTCAAGATCCTGCTGCTTCAGATGGACTCTACTCAATTCAGAATTCAACCTTAAGTAGCAATGAAGCTGATCAATTGAAATCTCAGACATTAAACAGTCAATCTAATCAAGAACAGGGAGATTGGGGTGGATACAGCAGTAGTTTTCAGCAGCATAGCATGTGGCAACCAAAAGAAGAGAATAAGAGTGAATCTGCCTCTGGTTTGTCCGGAAATCAGACTGTAAGTAGCTTCTACAGTTCACAAAATCAAGAATGGAAGCTTCCTGATCAACAGATAGGTCTCCAAACCACAGAAATGGTCCAAAGCTCTCTTCAAAGCAGCAGCATTGGCAGTAATTCTTTTTCAACCTTTGTACCAGCAGAAAGGAGTTATCAAGTTAGTCAACCAAGAACAGAGCATAAACAACATGCAGATATATCGCAGAATTATTTTTTAAATCAGAACTCAGTTAAATACTCTCAGCAATTCTCCCAGAACGAAACTGCATCAAATTCTCAATTTCCTTATGTTCCCAATGGGGGTAGGTCTTTAGAGGGACGTCCACCTCATGCCCTGGTTACATTTGGATTCGGTGGGAAGCTCATAGTAATGAAGGATCCATCACATTTTAATACGAACTTGGCATATGGGACCCAGGTAGGCCAAGATGATTAATGTTTACTATTCTTCATCGTGTTTTTAAATTTTCTTCAGAAATCCTCTACTTTTTGTTTGAGGATTCAATTAATCCTTATTTATTACTTCAACCACTGATGGCTTTGGCTTATATTTATGTGAAGGATGGTGCCAAAGGAGAAATATCAATTCTCAATTTGGCCGAAGTTGCCATGGAAAATCCCGACTATTCAGCCATCAACAGCCAAAGTCGTGATTACTTCCATATTTTATGCAGACAACCATTCCCAGGTCCACTAGTTGGTGGTAGTGCTTCTACTAAAGATCTTAATAAATGGATTGATGAGAGGATCACAAGCTGTGAATCATTGACTATGGATGTCAGAAAAGGAGAACTTTTAAGATTGCTTCTCTCTTTGCTCAAAATATCCTGTCAGTACTACGGAAAACTGCGGTCACCTTTTGGTGCAGACCCTTCATTACAGGTAAGATATATTTATGATACCATTAGCGAAAGCATGTAATGTGTACAGAATAGTCCTTCTGACACATCCATGATCTATTATTTACCTACTGCAAAATGCTGAGAAAAATAGCATGTCTAGTGCTTTTAAATCAGAATGCCATTGCTAGCATTCATTTATTTTATTTTGCTTAATCTTCTTTTCATTTTACACCGTGCTCTGTCATTGATGGTTCAATCTCACCGTTGCTCTGTCTTTTTCACTTCTTTCTTCCGTGGGAAAATGAGATGGGAGTATGATCTGATAATGGGAAACCAATTCATTGTTCTGTGGTGGAGGTTTTACTGTTGAAATTGACTTCATTAGGCTCCATTTAAACACAGTTTTTTTTTCTCATCTTCCTTTCTTTTTAACTGTGCCTGTTCTCTGCTTACACAAGTTACGTAGGTTTATGGGAAGTGCATAAATGAAAAGATCCCGCATTAAAAATTTGTTAGCAAATGAAACTCTTGAAAGGCAAATATGCTGTGTCCATAAGAGTCTTATATTTTAACATAAGAAATTTAAGAAACCCTGAATTCTGTGTAAATTTTTTTATATCCCTCTAATGTCAGTTCTAATTTTCTTCCAAACTGCGCTCCCTAAATATCCATGGATGGGCGCCCTTACATTTGCTGACTGAAAACATTGGATAGAATGTCTTTATTTTATTGTACTCAATCAATTAATCTGTAGGAATTTTTCTTTTTATGTTTTTTCCTTTGGACTGTTTTAATATGCCTAATTTTTGTTACGGCCTCTCTTAAACGAAACATTTACCTGTGCAATTGCCTCGACTGGGATGCCTTGTATGTGTATTGTTGTCCCATTTCTGCATATGAATGCAGATGGGAACAAGCATCTGATCTAACTTTCCCATTATCATAAAAAGAAGGGAGTAGGAAACCGAAACAACGTCGATCATCTGTTTTAGGTTTGACATTTGCCCAAGCAGATTTAGATAAGTTTGGTTGTTTCCTTCTAGAATAGAAGGCACTTGCCCATTAGGATTGCTGATCCCTTGGAAGGATGGAGCAAGGAATGAGCATTTTATGCTGTAAATTGTGCTGGATACTGTTCATGGTAAACTGTTTTCATCATTTAAGTGAACTGAGAGTGATTCTTAGAGGAAACTCTTAGGGTCCCAAAATAGGGACCGAAACAAGGGTAGAGACAAGGGCAGAAACAAGGGCGAATAACCGAAAGAAATGAAGGAAATTAACTTCACTGAGATAGAAAAGGGGTTTCTGGAGGAAACGCTAGATCAATTTGGGGACGAGTTCGAGGGCGCCCCACTCTCCCAACGACTTCTTCCAAAAGAGCCCACAGTAAGGGCCCCCGGGATTTTATACTGTCCTCCTTACTGGGCCCCTTGGCCCACCTATGACTTGCCCTTCCCTCTCTGGGCGTAAGTAATCCGGGCAGTGGGCCTCGTAATGGGCCTGACAGTTTTTGTCCCAACGGAAACCTAAATATTCTTGTTTATGGTGAGGAAGTGGGGAGGGGCTCTATTGGCATTTTTAAATATTGTTCTGCCTTGCCTTTTGAAGGGGGTTGACTTTATTTTTTAGGTGAAGGTGGAGAAGTTCCACAGTACTCTGTGGGGTATGGCTTTATTATTTAACCCTTGCTCTGAAATCTACTGTTTGATGATCATGCTGGCATTTTGTAATGACGAATTCAGTTGTAGACGTTTCACATACTTTTTAATGAACGAAATGCTTGGCGAGTTATGAAAAAAATATAGGAGGATGAAAGTGGCATCGCATAAAGTGGTCTGGTATCAGTGGAAGAAAGTAGGAGGGTAGACATGCAGGTATTAGATCAGCATATTATTGGTGAACAAAGCTGAAAGGTGGGAATAGAATTTCGAAACGTCATCATGCACAAGATACTTCAACCAAATGGAAGCCAGAGGTCTTGAAAACTGGATTTTTTAAAATTTCTTTGCAGTTGAGATAAACACAATGAAGGCCTCAGAGTTCATCAAAACATAATTTTGTTTGCCATTTAAAATAAGGAAATATATGCACTCCCATATTTTAGAGGTTCTGGACAGCGACCCAAGTTGCTGCCTTATGCAAATATCATCCTGGAAAAGGCTTCGTACAATGCTCGACATTATGTATGTCAGTAGTGTATTCAAGGGCCTCGAGGAAATTATCAGCTTCTATGTACGTGTCCAGTCACACGTTTATGAGGAAATTCTCATGCTGATGCGATCCTTCTGGCAGGATAAAGACTGTTTTTCGGAATGTCACACACTGGATGGTAGGGATGACTGAAACACGGTCAATGTGGTGATCTTTTGAGTTCTGAAAGATATAATAACATTTTTTTGTGTATAACTTGAAGCTTGAAGTGATGTATCTTCCCTTTTTGGCAAATCAAGTGAGTGTAAAGAGGGAAGAGATATATTATATTCATATTTTTATTTTCTGAGATGATACACTACTTTTAATTGTATTCGTAGACATTGGTACTTTGCAGAGTTACAGTTGTTCACTGAGAGTTTTGGAAGATTTCCTGTGATAATTCCTAATCTACTACATATTGTTCCCTCGATCTTATATGATTTTTCTTTTTACAGGAAACTGATAGCCCAGAGCTAGCTATTACTAGGCTTTTTGCGTCAGCTAAAAAGAATAGTCATCACTTGAGAGAGTATGGTGACCTCACTCATTGCATGCATAATTTGCCTTCTGAAGCACAGATTCGGGTATGAACTTTGTAGAATGGTATTTCACGATTTTTTTTCAGTATTCATAATCTGTGCCTGATCTTCGTGCACTCCTTTTTTAGACCACAGCTGTTGAAGTGCAGAGACTTCTTGTTTCTGGTAGAAGGAAAGAGGCTTTGCAGTGTGCACAAGAAGGCCAACTGTGGGGTCCTGCCCTTGTTCTTGCAGCGCAACTTGGTGATAAGGTATGCATTATCTTATCTTGTTCTTGGTATTCCTTTCTGTCGTAACCTCATAAAATTCTTTTTTTCATGCAGTTCTATGTTGAAACTGTGAAGCAAATGGCTCATCGTCAGTTCGTGTCTGGATCACCTCTGCGGACACTTTGTCTTCTTATTGCAGGACAGCCTGCTGATGTGTTCTCCACAGACAATTCAAATAGTAGCTTAGCCGGTGTAAAAAATGTGCCTCAGCAGCCTATGCAGGTGCCTGTGATATGCTGGATTTTAACTCTCCCCTGATCTACTGATCTTATTCTGACATTTCTATTTTTCCGTTGTGTGGAGGATCACTTAATCTCGTAACCTTCTTATTCAAATGCATGATTATCTGGTAGTTTCTTGTCTCCTTAGAAGTGAGTTATTTTTTTTTTCTGAAACTTAGTTTTTACATGCAATGCAGATTTCTCCCAATGGCATGCTAGATGATTGGGAAGAAAACCTGGCGATAATAACTGCTAACAGAACAAAAGATGATGAACTGGTGATAATTAATCTTGGTGATTGCTTGTGGAAGGAAACGGGCGAGGTATGTTCCTAGGAGCATTTCCATGAAAAATTTCATGGAATTTTGATCATGTTTTTAATGTAGTTTTGCTATGCAGGTTACTGCTGCACACACGTGCTATTTGGTGGCGGAAGCAAAGTTTGAATCATATTCTGACAAGGCAAGACTTTGCCTTGTTGGTGCAGATCACTGGAGATGCCCCAGAACGTATGCCAGCCCTGAGGCTATTCAGGTTGTGCTCACTTCATTGGTCATTATTGTTATTCATACTGTCGAACATGTAAATAGGATGCCCACATTCTCCTGCCATTTCTTTAATCTTCTGTGGTTGGTTATGAACCAAACAGTAAAGTTAGATGCTGCTTCCTGTTTTTTGTACCAATTAAAATTGCTACAAAGCTAGACTTTGTCATGCAATCATGTCCATGTGTCGAAACATTCCATGTTACAGTAGTACCTCTAAGTTATTGTTATATTTTTTATTTCGATATTCCGGTATTGAAGCATGTTAAACCTTGTTTATGCTGAATTAATTGAACTTCCATTGCTGATCTATGCGCGCTGATGGAATGACTTCTGTGGAGTTCCATTACTTGAAATCAATGGGAAATGGATGTTGGCTGGAGTAAGGAATTCCTGACGGGTAATTGTCTGGTTGTAACTAGACCGTGGTTATCAGTCCTGTCCTGTCCTTTAGGATGACTCCAAATGGCAACAGAAAGTTCAAATGGTACAGTAATGTACTTCAACCGTCATTTCGCCCTGCATAAAATCGTCAGAATATGCTTTAAGAATTTGGAGGTCTGTAGGAAATTAGACAGTAGAAAATTTGATTTTTTTTTTTTCTGGAGTACTCACCTTGAACTACATTACCTCATTTGGTTTGAATACATTTTTAGCTTGTGCTTCACAAGGTTGAATGTGCATCCTTAATAGACAGGTTTATCTGGTAAAATGTACGCCATTGTAGCTTTTAGGCCATTACAGTTATTCCATGTTATGTGTGTGAAAATGAAATATCATACTTGTCAATGGCTCATCGGGTTGCGTGTACCTTTTCTGCTATGGGATCTCTCTTGTCCAGTCGTCTTGTTGATGAAACGCTCCTTCCAAACATCTTCAGCTTGGAAGTTCTGGACAAAGTGATTAAGAATGGGCTCATGAGGTCAGGGAGGGTGAGCAGTTTGCTTAGATCACGCCAAACTTCATGGAGCAAAGAGTCTTGCTGGTGTCTAGGTATATAAAAAAAAAGGGTAGTTCTTGGTTGTCAACACGAGGCTTTCCTTTGTCAATTATGCTCTAGTGTGGTGATGAGGCGCGTATCCTTTTGCTGCACTCCGAAGGAATGGATGAAAGGCCTGGGTTCTGGCGTAAGACAAGGAGGGAGCCTGTTGTCATTAAATCTGCGTATTGGTTTATGATTGGTTTTGGCCTTCCGTGGAGGAGATGGTGACAATTTTATGTTCTTTTGATGAAATTCGAAGAATGGAGCAACAGGTGCCTCGATTTGGAATTAAAGGGGTGGAATCATCCTGCCAGCCTCAAAGTTTGATACTTTATATGAAGGATGGTAATTACAGGTCTACTGTCCAGGGTAAGTCCAGGATCATGGTAGGATCTGCTGGGGGTTTGGTCAACCGATGTAGAGGAAACGAGCTAGGATGAAGCAGTAAAACTGTAAGAACAGAGGAGTTTTCTGTCTCCTCCCCCCGGTTTTTTCACCAACTTTCAATGACAAGAGCAGCATGCCTCTCCCCTGTCCTCTGTTCTTACACAGCAGCCTTCTCGGTCAATTATGATCCACCTAGGCTTGCGCGAATCTGGCCAATATCTTGCCAAATACGGATAACTGCTTATCAAAATTTTCTCCCTCTCCCTCTCCCTCTCTATTTTAAACATGTGTCTCTCGGTTTTTTTGTTCTTTCTGCAAGCTGAAATCGAAATCTTATGATCGCGTTGACTAATGACTCTCTCTCTGTCTAATAATTCTGCAGAGAACTGAGTTATATGAATACTCAAAGGTGACGGCGAATTCTCAATTCGTCTTGCTGCCATTTCAGCCTTACAAACTTGTCTATGCCCATATGTTAGTTGAAGTGGGCAAAGTTTCAGATTCATTGAAGTATGCGGAACCGCCCTCCTCTGGTGTTAAATTGCTCTTCACCTTTCTTTCATTCTTAGTAAGCTGGTGATCGTAGGTACTGCCAAGCGATCATGAAGTCACTGAAAAGTTCTGGTCGAGACCCCGAAGTGGAAACATGGAAAGGGATGGTATCATCTCTGGAGGAGCGCCTGCGGGCGCACCAGCAGGTTTTCCTCAATCGGGCAAGCTCGTATCTTTCTCTCACTTAATCACTACCCGTGACGCTGTTCTTTCTTTTTCCAGGGTGGGTACGGCACAAACTTGGCTCCTGCAAAACTGGTCGGCAAGCTCTTCACCTCCATTGACAGATCCCTTCATCGCATGATCGGCGCCCCGCCGCCGTCTCTTCCGCCGCTTCCTCCCGGCCATCTGAGCTCTCACGAGCATGATAGCACGTCGACGACTTCTAAAGTGGGAAACAGCCAGTCGGCAATGTCCATGTCGTCCTTGGTTTCCTCGGCATCTGTGGAAACGATCAGTGGATGGGCAGGCGATGGCAGGAAGACCATCCACAGCAGGAGCGTCTCGGAGCCAGATTTCGGCAGAAGCCCCAAGCAGGTACTCTCCATTCCGATCCTCCTTGGGGTCCTGGTTATCTCCATGGCGACCCCTCCTTGACACGCTGCGGGCTGTTCTTCTCGACGGCGCACAGGAGCAGGTGGCTCCTGGGTCCAGCGCTTCCCCCGCAGACGGCCAGAGCAAGGGCCATGGGGCCTCTCGCTTCGGCCTCTTCGGCGCCCAGCTCCTCCAGAAGACCGTGGGGTGGATGTCAAAGTCTCGTCAGGTATACTTGGCAAATTCGCATCCCCCTCCTGGGTCTCCTCCCTTGCCTTTTCCGTCTTCTTCTTGACTGGACCGCGCCGCCGATTGGCTGAGCTGCTGCTGCTGCTGCCGCAGGCAAAATTGGGCGAGAGCAACAAGTTCTACTACGACGAGAAGCTCAAGAGATGGGTCGAAGAGGGCGCCGAGCCACTGGCGGAGCCGGCCCCCCCGCCAGCTCCTCCCACAACCGCTGCTTTCCAAAGCCATGCGCCGGCGTACGGATCGGCCCACGCAGCTTCAGCCGGAAACCTGCCTCCAAATGGGATGCTGGAAGCGAAATCTCCCAGTCCCTCCGACTACGGCTCCGGCGTCCCCCCTGTGCCCCCCAGCCAGAATCAGTTCTCAGCTCGCGGGCGCATGGGGGTTCGGTCGAGGTCTGCCCTCTGCAGAAGCTTTATTTCTATTTCCAGCCATGTTTCAAATTGAGATCTCCTCTCTCTTTCCACAGATACGTCGATACATTCAACAAAGGCGGTGGGGCGCCGGCGATGTCCTTCCAGTCCCCGTCTCTTCCATCTGCAAAGCCGGCGGGCAGCGCCAAGTTCTTCATCCCCACGCCGGTCGCCGCCGCCGAGCCGACAGCCGATCCCGCAGACGCTTCCTTGCAGGCATTCCAAGGGCCACCCGGCAACGAAGACGGCGCGGCGCCGGCTGTGGAGCCGGCTTCCGCGTTGCTCTCAGCCGCGTCGTCTTCGTCGTCGTCAACATCGGCGTCGTCCACAATGCAGCGATTTCCTAGCATGGACAACATCTCCTCGAACAGAAATAAGGGAATGGGGTCGCCCCCGGATGGCAACGGCTTCCTGGGCTCTCGAACAAGAGCGGCGTCATGGAGTGGAACCTATCCTGAGGCGTTCAACCAGAAGCCATCGCCCGCTGTGAAGCCCCCCAACGGTCGCTCGGCTGCACCCGTTCCCTCATTCTTTACGCCCAATAACAGCCCGTTCCCGATGAACCCCGCCGCCGGCCCTGTTCATGCCAACGGCGGCGGCGGCGGCGGAGGCGGCTTTGGAGATGATCTCCAGGAGGTTGAGCTCTGAACCCCAGTAAGAAGCCTCGCCTCTTCTCTACTCCGAGCGGTAGTCTCCCCTCCCTCCTCCCCCTTTCTGTACAGATAGTTTTTGATTTATGGAAGATGGAAGCCCCCCCCTTTTCTTTCTTCTTCTTCATCATCGGAGGCGCCATTGTAGACGCAGCAGCAGCAGCAGCCATGGGGGCTTGAGATGGACGCCGCCTCCCCATCTTGGAGCGGAAACAGGAAGCAAGCAATAAAAGATGTCTTCTTTTCAGACATTATTGGCCTCCTGGCCACATATATATGTCAGGAACGAACCCTTGTTTTGGATCTCGGTGTTCACCCACCCCTTCGTTGAGGAAAAAAAAGATCGCCGCCGTCTCTGCCCTCTCAACTCTCTCTCTCTCTCTCTCTCTCTCTCTCTCTCTCTCTCTCTTCCTGCGCAAATATGCCCATCAATGAGCCCATGGTTCCCAATCTTCAGACGATTTGTTTTCGGCGCATTGGTCAACCCTTTTTGTTTTCGGCCCGGATGTCTACATATTTGCTCTCTAAGGTCTGCGTTATTCTGCCACTCCCCAGACACGCGCATTTTTTGATGGCAGAGAAGTAATTAGCGTTTTTGCCGTCTCAAGCCTCCTATTTTACGCATTAGTCAACCCTTGTGTTGGATCTTTTTGGAGTCTTTATCTGCCTTTTGGTTGGGGCAGATATAAAGTTGGCGGGTGGTACCTTTGCCCTCGAAATACAATAAATTTTAGTTTTGGGTCGAGTTTGCTTCAGGAGCATCGGTGTGAAATTGGCATCTTTGTTGTCCATTAATTTTTAAATATTACTCAGATATGTGCACACCTTGCCATTCAAGTCAAGCTCCTTGGTCAATGGAGAGAGAGAGAGAGAGAGAGAGAGAGAGAGGAGATCGGAGCTCGTGGATATTCTCGTCAGATGGTGCCCTCTCGCGGTCCTTCCCTCTCTGTGCTTCCACCCCCTTCATCAAGTTGAAGATCGTCATTCCCATTGCCCAATAAATAAATGGTATCTGCATCCAGTTCTTCCAATCTAAACGGAATCTTTTGGATGTATATATTTATATACCTATTTGATATATGTAACAATATTTTCAAGCAGATAGTGAGAAAGTTTTTGATCTGTAATTTGCCGGAGAGTCCCTAGTCTTCACTTTCTGACAACGAAGCTCCGAGCTTCTTGGAGCCCAAGTCTGCCTAGTTTCATGGAAGGAAGACCATGCAGATAACCTGATCTAGCCGACTCATGAAAAATCTTATGAGCTGAGCTCGCGCCTGTTCTTCCTGGGTTTCAATTAATTGCTTTCTGTCAGATTTTCCCTGTTTAGTTGCAGATAGAATCTGCACATGCCACCTCACATATCCTTAATTTTTATGACTGAATTATGACCTGAGCTCGCACGTGTTCTTGCTTTAATTTTCCTGTTTACTTGCAGATGAATCTGTACAGACCACCACACATATCCTTATATTTTTACAACAAAATTATGAGCTGACCACGCCCTTGTTCTTCCTGGGTTTCAATTAATTGCTTTCTGTCAGATTTTTCCTGTTTAGTTGCAGATGAATCTGCGCATGCCAACCCATACATGCTCAATTTTTATGACCAAACCTACCTGGTATTCTAATACTCACCATAAGAAGGCCCAGAGCGAGGGCGATCCACTTTTTTGATAATTGAAAAATATTTCATCTGAGTGATTATAGATTTTGTCCACATGAATTCAAGAAAAATTACTGAGGAGCTGTCTCAAATGGCAGATTTCCTTGGACCAAAATAATACCAAAATAATGTTGGGCTGAACCAACAAGGGGGAAGAGGAGCTTATGATAATGGGTGTAAAATGGTTATTTCCAAACTTAATCAATAATTAAGCAACTAATGGAACAGCTACCAAGGTCCATTGATTCATTCGTGAGCAATTCTGAGGGACAAAAAAACGTAAAATAAACGTGGGGCTGGTCACCATGATCAGGTTTGCATGGAACTAAAACGAAAAACACAGTTTATTTTGCATTCACAAAGGAAAAAAAATGGTCTACAGAGCTTTATTAACACCACCTGATAGCAGCGCGTATTAATGATGATGAAGCAAACCTTGCCATGATCCTGGTCACGGAAGCTCCTTCACTGAGTGTTCCTTCTTATGTGGGCGCTCGTATGTCTTGCAGGAGTCCCTGCGGCAACAAAGAAAAAGGGACCTGGCAGGTTCTAGCCATGATCATATTATCACTCGATTTGCTGCTGGTATTCTCCATGGGGTCCCTCTGTGGGTACTTAATAAATGATCATACCGGCCGTCATCCATGTGGGGAAAAATTGAGTTAACATATTTTTTTAATTAATTACATATTATTGCTCGCGACTTATCTGTAGCACTGAAGACAACAAAGCAAATACTTCATTGGTGTCAAGAACTCGATGCAAATACTTAATGTAATGGGCCTCTTAACTAAGCTGCTAGTTTTAGTAGCATCTGATCATCACGGCCTTACAATTTCTATTTTGATTATTAATTGTTTATTGTTGCCTGGAACCCCAACTGTGGGAAGTTGTCTTAGATTCATTGTTTATTATTGTCAGTCCATAAAGCCGATCCAATTGCTTATCAAACAACGAAATTTTAACAGTTTTCAGCCTATGAAGGATTAAGCAAAATGGAGAACACAAGGGGCCATGAATCAATAAAGAATGAATCATCATGCACAGACTAGATGAAATATTGCTCTTGTAAATCAAATGCTAGGGCCACATTTACATTCAGTGCTACCTTTATTTAACGAAGCCTCTGCTTGAAGAGAACAAAGCATTGAAAAAAGGAGCCAGATATCATCAATCCCCAAGGACTAAGGCAGCAAATATTTCCCTAGATTTAAGAAAATATTAACGAGGCCTACCCACAAACATGATAAAACCTGAAAGTTAAGTCTCATCCATGGGTTTCAAGGCGTCTAGTGGGTTCGGGCATGCTCAAGACGGAAGACCGAACCATGATAATACATCATAATAACTAATGATGCCTGAATAAATTTTACTGGATGTAGGAACGGCCAATTATATCCCAAACCTTCCAATGCAAAATTTTTTTGGAGGCAGTTCTTAAAGGTAGTCAACTACTCCCCAATAAGCTGTCAACAATACATACTTTCACCTAAAAAGAAATCTCAAACTACACAAGACAAGGCATATCAGTATGCAAGATTCATCTTGATCAGTCAATTTCTATCGATAAAATAAAATAGCGCTTAAATGTACCCTGAAAGTTAATAACGTTATCAACGAAGCAGAATAAGATCACAAGTAAGTTACCTGGCATTTTAAAACTCCCTAGCGTTTTTCCTTAAAGCTGAATACGGATCAACCATCCAAAAAAAAAATCAGCTAATTTAATATAAAACCACAATGATTGGTTTTCGAACCATGGGAAATGCCGCAGTTCAGTAAATGCACTGCACGATATGAACAGTAAAAACTGGAATATTTGCCAATACTGGAGACTAGTAGGGAAGAAAATGATCCATGAAGCAAATACAAAAAAAAAAAAATTCAATCATTGGGGGGACATTTGGCATGCATTTCTTAATGTCGCATCAGAATCAAATTATGGTCGCAAGATCCAATGGAATTCCTTTCCTTCTTCTCCATTAACACCCATAAACATACTAAATCACGAGGGGTGACAAATCCTCGATCACCAAATATAACTGTACAAAAGAGAGAAAAACAGCCTAGCTCAAAGTATACATATGATATGGTGAATAAATCATCAATAAGAGGTCGAAAAAGCTTCTCAAGATGCTGAGTTATCGTATTCCTTTAACATGCCTGGTCGTGGGCACTTTCATCATTGCCCACGCCTGCGCTAAAACACATTCAGAGATATAATCACAGATACCACAACAAACAATCCATGTTCACCCAAATCAGACGCTATGATTTCTCCTCTTATCTCCTCGCTGATTTAAGAATCACCCGCTCCCGTTGCTTCTCTCGCATTTCTCTCTTCAATCTCTCCTCTCTAAGCTCTTCAATTGTCTTCTTTCTTCCTGCCTCCTTTCCCGAATCGCCCGCTCTCCCACGATTAGGACCACGTCCATCATCCTTCTCCTGAAAAGACTCTAGCACCATCGGCCGCGAAAGATACCATGGAGCCTTCACGCCTTTTCCAGCCACGCCATATCCCATCCTGTACTTTTCGTCCTCCGGGGAAATGACAACAGGACGATCCTCCCTCTTTCGTTTCGAATCCTTCCTGGAACCGTCGTCCCTCGCCGTGTTTGCTCGCCCATCTCGCTTCTCGTCCCTGCCGCTGGAGGACGCCTCCGATCGGGCAATAGGCTGAAAATCCTGGAGCCCTTCGAAGAGGTTGATGTGGCCAGAATCCGACGCCGGAGCTGGACGAGAGTGGGGGCCATCGCCGGCGAGGCCCCGGGCCTGGCGAAGCTGCTCGAGGCGGAACTCTGCGTCGCGGCGGCGGGAATCCTCGCGCTTGATCTGCTCCTCGCGGGCGGCCGCCTCCTCGTCCTTGCGCACCTTCTCCCGGTTCTCGAAGTTGTACACGTTCCAGCGCTTCTGCGGCAGTATATTGAGGCCACCGTGCCCTCCCATCTCTGCGTGCTCCCTCCCCTCCGCTTCTGTAACCCTAGATTTCTGACCTGGGGAGACCAGAGGACGCTATAAATCGCAGGTTGCAGGTCTGATGGAAGATTAATATATAAATATATATTCTCTGGGGTTTTCGGGAAATCCCCAGAACATTGCGTGTATTTAGGACACACCGGTATTGGATTATATATAAACCCCTCCCATAAGAACTTATTGCAGAAACACTCCCTCCCGCCTCCCTTGATCTTTTATCCAAAAAACCCAAAAACTTATGAATATTTTAAAAATACTTATTTCTGATTGTAAATTAAACAATCTCTAAGAATAAATTGTACAAACGGACATAACCGTCTCTCTCCCCTCCTCTCTCTCTCTCTCTCTCTCTCTAAACAGTTCCCAAAGAATCCGCAGTAGAAGGCAGAGAGACCGACGCGTGTTCAAATGGGCCAAATGGGCTAAAAGACTCAAAGTGGCCAGTGCACAGTTCACCAGTTGCCTTCTGAGTCTGAAAGCCGTCATATTTGGGCCGTTGACTCCCCTTAAGACGACTTCAAGGGAAGAAATAGTAACCAAAATGGATAGTTTATCAGGGGAAGAGAATCATCAAGGAAAGCAAACCCAGTATCCCGAAAACGCTGAAGATAACTAAAAAAATATGTGATAAAAAGGTAACATCGATCCAAAGGCATGTCCAACATAATTAGAGAACACATCGTGGAAAGTAAACCCATGGCCTAAATAAGCCGCAAATAATAAGCCCACTCGTTGACCCTCATGGGCTGCCAAATAGGAAAGTCAACCAATTAGAAGAACCGAATGAACAAGCTCTAAATTCCATGCAGGTGAGTGGGTCAGACACTAAACTTCTGAAAGAGAAAACTGGGGTCGATGATGAACAAATGGGGACAGAAGGTGGTAGACACCCATGCAAAACATGAGATTTGATCCATATGTACCATAACCGATCACAGTAGATCCCTTCTCGGAAGGAGTCCAGATTTCTTTCCCCAAAGAAGAAAAAAAAAGAGCCATTTCCATCAAATACCCATTAAATCCAAATTCATCTCCCCCATCTACAGCAGCATCATCATCATCATCATCATCATCGGGATTCTTTTGTTCTAATAATTATTTGATCCATATGTATGAGAGCCTATCACTGAAGTTTTTCTCTGAACAGTCCACGTACCTTCCCTCAAGAACAAGATAAATACCGGGATCAATATGCTTGGACACTGGGTTAAGCCCAGACAGTCCCAAACTATGGGGGGAACTCATGAACCTGCTGATGAAAGCATAAAAGAGAGCTCTAAATAAATATGCTGCAGAAAATCTGCTGTAATGTTCAATGACCAAGGTGAAGGATTTGCTGTATTCACCTGAAAAAATTCAGAGGTAGGAGGAGAACAGAAGATCGGAGATGAGAGAAATGATATGAGAAAACTAATCTTTTCTGAAGAAAGTAATCATTAATAAATCTAACAGAGTTATGGGATTGAAAGGCCTGGAAAGAATTTGGGGGACACCCAGCAAAGAGGGACGATGAATGGACATCTATCCCATCAATGGCTCAAGTTGGACATCGCTTCCCTTTTTCCACAAAACCTGCAATTCAGAATACAGTCCAGGAGGGTGCAAAATGTTGCCACTGTTCCCAGTGGGAAGCAGCGTTGGTGCCATCAAAAATGAGACTCGAAGCCTAGATTAGGGCTTAGAGATTAGGGAAGGATCCAAATGGAATGGGAAGGAAGGATCCGAATCAGACAAACGCCTTCCCTAGTTGTCATCGTCGCTCCTCTTGCCCTTGCGGTAAGACTCCTCGTAGTGCTTGGCTACGGCGATGCCGAAATCCACAAGCCTCCTGATGTTGGGGACGTCGTAATTCTGGGACACGTAGATGCCGAAGGTGGTACCGACCAGGAACGAAAAACAGCTCCTGATCAATCCCATCGATAACACCCACTCTCCGATCCTTCCCCGATCTTTCACTGCAAGCTCGGGTCAGCTAGGGTTCTGCGGATCATGGAGCAAGGGAATTAACGACGAATCTAGAGTGAACCACCGGCGAGTTTACCATCGCCGCTGCAATCATCGAGGGATAAACGATCACTCACCACCAACGGCGAGCTTTCCGTATCTCCGCCGCCTCCGCTGAACCCTCCGCACCGACTGCAGACGCCGCCGCAGAACTTCCCCTTGCTCGCTTTTCCCGCACCAGTCGGAGAGCTTCCAGAGAAGGCGCCAAGTGCATCTAGAAGAATGCCCATATCTAATACGATCATCTAATACTGTTTAAGCTCGGGACATATGCACAATATCTGACGATTTACGCCTGATAGACGAGGTTATTAAGTATCATGAGATATTTCTGTAATTTCAAATCGTAATATAATGAATTATTTATCATACTAATTTTTATTTTTAGGCGTTCAAATTTAGGATGTTCACGCATGAAAATTTTATTGAGTTTTAGTTTTAGAAAATTTAAAATTTTAATGAATAATATTTTCAGGGCCGGTTATTTATTCTTATTAATTTGATTTTAAACCAGGTTTTATTGGTCATATAGTTAATTTGTGGGGTTTTCAGCAAAAGAGCGATAAAAACGTCGGAGGGGGGGAGGGCGTGAAGGGAAGAAGTGGAAACCGGTGGCAGGCCATCGCCAGATACCAGGAAGGAACAGAGAAGGGAGGAGAGATGGCGGCGAGGTTGACTCGAATCATGGGAGGGAGCGGGTTGATCGGCCGATCTGCCGCTATCCGCTCGCGCGCTGGCATGGGGCTCCCCGTCGGCAGGCACATCGTGCCGGACAAAGCGGTAAACGCCGAGTTCAATGCCCTAATCTTCTCTTCCAATCTGATTGTCTTTCTTGCCGAAAATTCTTTCGGTTCTTTGATTTGAAAGTATCCCCTCTGGAAGTAGAGATAAATCAGTGTTTTCTGTCCAGCTTCCCGAGCACGACGAGCTAGTTTGGGACAACGGCACGCCATTCCCGGAACCGTGCATCGATCGACTGGCCCCGAACATTGGCAAGGTAACATCCGTGTCCGGTCCACGCTTCAGATGCTTTCTGTTGCGTTAGGGCTTCGGTTATGCGTTATTTATGCCTATTGATGGCGCATTGTGATGTAACAGAACGAGGCATTAGCTTGGCTCTGTGGAGGTTTGAGTTTCTTTGCATCGCTCGGGCTCCTGGCAGTGTGGAACGATAAGGCTTCCAAGATACCTTTCGTAAGTTTCCTCCCCTTCTCTCCCTTTTCATATTTCTCCTCGTTATCAATCTATATCCATGTCTTCCATGTTTTTTAAGCCTTTAACCATTCAACGCGGGATTGTGTCCATGCAAATTTCAATTCGTATTAAATAACTGAATTTCTTTCTGGGAATGTCTGCGCCACATCCTCGATGCTATGCTACATCCTTTATCTTGGTGTTCGTGTTCCTTTGGATGCAAAATCAGAGAAACTAAAAAAGGGTCCATTTGGAATTAAATGCTATATTAAGACGCCTTACTTGTATCAGTGCAATGTAGGCTACCTGCATTGAATTGCATGACTTCCTATGATGTGCTCCCTATCATTATCTGCAAATGCCATGACATAGGATACACGAACGGGGACACAATTGATGTATCAGTACAATGTTGGCTACCTGAATTGAATTGCATGTCTGTAGGTTGCCTCACATAATTTTACTGAGAATGATTTGGTCAGAATTGTCGCATGGATCTATAGGTACTTAGAAACCTTGATCGGATAATGATTGTTGTTTGAGGGCTTCATGACCACAACGTTAACCACCTTCTCTGTGAAAACCTTTTGTATGATGACTGATTGAGAGCTCCATATCTATAAGACTCTGTAGATTTGCGTGCACAGAGTTTCATTATTCGGTCCTATGGCTTTTGTACACATCTCATGCCTCCGCCACCAGATCTTGCCATTTTTATCCTGTGATATTGGTATACTTCTATTTCTGTATCTGCCGGTGAAGAACTATAAATTTAATTCGTCAAAATTAGTACTTCAGAAAGTAAAATAGCTGTTTGCAATTCTGTAGATGGTTATTGAATTATACTGAAATGGAAAGGTTTAAGGAGAGATACCACTCCCACCAGTGCTAGTAGGATAAGCAAAATAGAGACATAGTTACTGAATGCTGTTCCTTTGGTAATTGGGATATTCGCAATGGGTTTCTCATTGATATTTAGGTGTTATCCATCTTCATTGGCTTCAATTATTCGTTTTTCCTATCCAATCTCCAACACTCTTCCACAACATCGCAAGAAGATGTGTAAAGTCTATCTTAACGATGTGCTCAGGGTCACAGCCCCAATGACCACTCGATCTGAACATGTCTTTTGTGGTTGTCATGTTTCTTCTTTTAAAACTCTCTGCATCACGTCATTCTCCTTTCATGTGATCTAGAATATTGCATGCAGGAGCCTTCACACCAAACATCTGTACCTCACCAGACACCATTGCATCTCCCACCCCGAAGGAAGCCCATTGGTGCTAGCTATGTGAACCTTAATTCTGCCATTTAATGATATCTCCCCGTATTTCGTGATGACCTCACAATTGTATAGTTCTGAAATATGCTCTATACAATCCTTACTAGAATCCCTACTTAATAGCTTTTTCTGATTGACGGCGCTACATACTAGCTTCCAAGTTTGGCAATCCATATAGGCACCTACGTTTCAGGCTGGGGAAATATCCACAATCTATGTGGAACTTTTTCTGCAAGCTTGACGATCCAGTCTGTGTCCCTCCATCCAATAGAGTCCTGCCGCATGTTTCCATTTCCGAACGTAAGCTTTGCCTCATTTTCCCCTCTTCAGTTGATCTTTGTATCCTCTTTTCTTCAGAGTGTCTATGATAGGAAGTGTTAGACGTTGAACTTTCTGTCCTTGTACTGCTTCGTGATAGGTAGTATTAGCAAGTCTCAACTGTCCAACCTCAGGCAAGTATTTGGCCTCATAGCCATCGATACTTTGAGTAAATATTAGATCAAAGTCAAAGCAACCCATTCTCTCGCTACCGTCCCTGGGTCTGCTCTTGATGCGTCTTCTTGGTTGCTCGCTCCTTTTGCAACTCTCACCCCGATGTCATGGACCATCAAGTCGAAGTTGCCGTCGCAGGGGTTGGATTTGCTTTAGGATCTCAAGTCTCGTGGCAATGGCTTGCAGAGGCACTACCTTTTTGCTATGAATATCCAGTTGGACGATGATGATGATGATGATGCCCATCTCCTGGTTCCTATCCATTCTCCTTACTCGTGATTTGCTCGTGCTTGGCTCTTTTTTCCCAGGCCTTCCACAAATTTATTCTATTCCTACACAAATCAGAACGAAGAAACTGTCGACAACTTCTTGCGCCAGGACTAGGCCCATGGCCTGTCTGAGCTGTCTGATCAGTGATCGATAATCCGCAGAATTTTCCCAGCCATGCATATATATATATATATATATAGATATATATATATCTATATATATGTGTATATATAGGAGAAGAAGAGGAATATTGTTCTTCTAATGCTGGCGGATGTCGTCGTTGCCCTCTTCCCCAGATCTGATTCCTTGCCCTTTCCCCTGGTTTTCTTTGTCTCGAGTGCTTCTCTCCGACCTAATCTGTCACCCATTCCAACTGTTTCCTGAAGAATTACATCGCCTGCTGATTAGTTTTGCGTATAACCTGGTTAGGTTCAGCTGGCTCTGCTGAAGTTCTTCGGCCCACTGGAATGGTTTCCTTGAAAATTGCAGGTTCTTAGGATTGTTGTTTATCCAGCGTTGCCCCAGATCGATGATCCTTGGGTCACCATTTCCCTAATATTTTTGTGTAAAAACCTGCATTTTGGGGGGGAGGGGGTACGAGTCGCGGGTGGCCTCTCTCTCTCTCTCTAGCTCTCTCTCTCTCTCTCTCTCTCTCTCGCTCGCTCGCTCGCTCTCTCTCTCTTGTTCTCACGCACACACAAATTCTTCTGTCAGGCCCCAAAGGTCTACCCCTACGACAACCTCCGCGTGGAGCTCGGCGGCGAACCCTAGAAATCTCTCCTCTCTAGAACATCAAACCCCGGACTTCCGCTGGACTTCATGTGAGTTGCGCCTCTCTCTCTCTCTCTCTCTCTCATCGTGAATGGGAATAAATTACGTGTGAACATTGGACGATGCTCTAGCTCTAGACTAAGTGGAATTCAGAAGAATTCTTATGAGCTTCTTAGCCATGCCTCGTGACATATATATATATATATATATGTATAGCAAGAGAGAGAGAGAGAGAGAGGAGTGCTCGGCGTGCCACGTGGGTGTCCGGCAGGGAGAGGGACGGCCACTTGGCGACAGAAAATGGGCCTGCACTGTTGACCCAGATTTGCTTGCCCCAGACAGGATCATCATCTTACGTCACTCAGAAGGCCATGGACGGCCCTCTGCCATCTGCTCCAACCACCTCTTCCCCACACTTCCCAGTTTACGCGAGACGACGAGATTTAACTCAAAATAATCGATCCCGCTTCACCTCCGCCAATGGACAGAAAACAAGCAGAAAATAGAAATAGGGCGACCAATGGGTTGGTCCTCTTTCTCCGTCAACCCATCCAAAGGAGCTGAACAAGGACGATATCCATTGAAGATTTCATGCCCCATCTGCTCCCAATGCCCACAAGTTCCAGAGGTTTTCCAAACCTGCCCGGTAAACATTTCCAGCAGCCCAGGGATTCGCTCTTCCCAACTCCACGGAATGGCGGCGTCTGATCGGTGCGCGGAGAATCAGAGCGGTACGATTTCAGACGCCTTTCTGCGTGATTGTGATGGAAAACAACGTGCAGCGTCCCGAGATCCACAACCGATGAAATGAAGTTCTGTCGGGGTTGCAGAGATCTTGGTGGGTGGGTGTTCGACCGCGGAAGGAGGGACGAGTTGGGCGGAGCCTCATCGGTCCTGCAGGAACTTGGCGGAGACTGAAGGATGCAACGAGGAAAGGAACACGATCGCCGCTTCAAGTACGCCTAAAAATCCCCCGGCGATCACGTCGAGGACGAAGTGCCTGCCGAGCAGGATCCTGGAGACTGACGTCGCGGCCGACCAGAAGAAGACCGACGGCAGAAAGAGCTGGCCTAGCCGCCACCGCGGCCACCACGGAGAAGATCCCCCTGCTCCGGCGGCGGCTTCCCGGAGGGAGCCGCGGACGAGGTACAGGAAGGCGGAGATGAAGAATACCCGGGAGGAGTGGCCGCTGGGGAAGGACCAGTGATCGACGGCGAACGTCAGGTACATCCCCTTGTTGTACTGGGGCCGGGATCGGCGGACGAGGTGCTTGAGAAGGCCGACGAAGAGGAGATCGAGCAAGAAGCCGGCGAGGAGTCCGATGGCGATGCAGTGGATCTCCCGGGAGGGGGAAGCGAGGAGGAGGGCGATGGGGATGGGGATCCAGATCCGCCCGTCCCCAGATATCTCCAGCGCCTTGAGGAGTCCCCGAGGGACTGCCTGGCAGGCCTCGTGGACCCGCAGAGACCAGGCCTCGTCCACCTCCACCAGCCTCCGGAGCGGCGAAGTCGCAGCCGCCGTCACCGCCGCCGCCATTTGGAAGGCTTGGGTTGGACGACGGGGGGGGCTCTTCAGCTCATCGCCATCTTCTCATCCGGGCTAATCAGGTCAAAAGGAGAGCAGAAGGACATATGTAAATATCTTCGCTTGTCATTTAACCTTTCTAGGGTAAAAAATAAATTATAAAATATATACAGGAGCTACCTGGCATAATGCTGAAAATTTGTACTGCCCTGGCTGATCCCACCCGTTTCCCGCCCCGCCCAGCTCTGTCCCTCTCGCCTGGGCTGGACCGGCGCCGGGGCCCCGGTGGTGGGGAGGCGACGGCGGCCTCCTCCCGCGTCGTTTCCCCTGCTCCTTCCCCCCTTCCCCTTTGGGAGATTCCCTCCGGTGGTCCTCCCCCGAGACACGCGGCAGGAGAGAAGCTCATAGACCGGCGAGCTCGCCCCGCAGAAAACCATGGGGCGCCGTTCATCCTCTCCTTCGTCGTCGTCGTCGTCGTCTATGGCGATCAGTTGGGTCAGGTCCCTGGGTTGCGCGTCTTCTTCCTCCGTCGACGACGCCTTCTGCCGGAGAGTGACGCCCATCTCCCCGTCGCAGCCGCCCTGCCCCCCGCGGAACGAGAAGAGGAAGGTAGGGGCGGCGCCTTCTCTTCCTCCGCCGCCGCCGCCGGCGGCCCCACCGTCGCGGTTTGCGACCCTGACGGAGGTCCCGGAAGGGCACTCGTCCAGGCGCGTGGTGGAGATCATATTCGCGTCCAGCTGGTCGCAGACGGGGGGAACCGCTCCCGGGAAGATCGAGAGGCTGTTCAAGGTCCGCCACCCGCCGCGCGCCGTCGCCGACTTCGAGGAGTACCGGGAGGCCGTGCGCTCCCGGGCCGGCAAACAGGACCCGCGCTGCGCCGTCGACGGCAACGAGATGATGCGCTTCCACTGCTCCCCCGCCAGCGGAGCCAACGAGACCATGCGCTTCCACTGCCGCTCCCCCCCCGGCGGAGCCAACGCGACGATGCGCTTCCACTGCTGCCCCGCCGGCGGAGGCAACGAGATGGTGCGCTTCCACTGCTGCTCCCTCTCCGGCGGAGCCAACGACGAGACGATGCGCTTCTACTGCTGCTGCCCCACCGGCGGAAGCATCGACGAGACGGTGAGCTTCCACTGCGACTGCCCCAGCGGCGGAGGCATGCGGACGTTCGCGGGGACCGGCAGGGCCCACGAGAGCGGCGGCGGGTGGGGACCGAGGAGGGCGATGGCGGTGTGCCGGGTGATTGCTGGCCGCGTGGGGAGCAGCGGGCAGGAGTCAGGGGAGTTCGAGTCCTTCTCTCCCCGGAACGGGGAGCTGCGGGTCTTCGACCCGAGGGCCGTCCTGCCCTGCTTCCTGATCATCTACCGAGTGTGATCTTCCTCTGAAATTCCAATTTATCTTACCGCGTACCCTAAACTCATGCATTCCTGTCCTCTTCTGTTCTCTGCTCCGGAATCATTCTCTGCCGGATCTCCAGTCAGCCGAGAGGGAATGCCGCCTCTCGCCGGACCGCCGGAACCGCCGTCGCCGGCGAGAGAGCGGCGGCGGCGGCAATGCTAGTCAGTCCCCGTCACGTGTGCCCTCAATCGAGCTAGTGCCACAATTTTCTGCGCCGCTGTCATCGGCCGGCTTCTGGTTCGGATAGATTTTCTTAATCCGGGAAGGAGTGGAGAGAGAGAGAGAGAGAGAGAGAGAGAGAGAGAGAGGGAGCTACCAGAAACAACCTCCCGGCCGTGGCGAGATCCCGGCGAGGGCCGGAGGTTGAAGACGCCATTTCCTTATCTGCTGCTACTCGGCGACGAATAGGCGGCCGGCCCAATATTTGTGTAAAATTCTGCATTTTGGAGGGTTTGAGTTCTGTGTGGACTTCTCTCTCTCTCTCTCTCTGTCTCTCTCGTTCTCACGCACAAACAAAATCTTCCTTCTGTCAGGCCCCGAAGGTCTACCCCCACGACAACCTCGGCGCGGAGCTCGGCGGCGAACCCTAGAAATCACTTCTCCAGACCATCGAACCCGGACTTCCACTGGACTTCACGTGAGTTGCGCCTCTCTCTCTCTCTCTCTCTCTCTCTCTCTCTCATGGTGAATGGGCTCTCTTGCATAATGGGCTTGTTATGAGCTCTGTCTGTTTCGAAGATAGACAATGCATTTCTAACTTCTACCTACCCATAGATAACTGGAGAGAGAGAGAGAGAGAGAGAGAGAGTAGATGGGGTGAAGAGAGACGCCGACTAGGGGACAGAAAATGGGTTTACACTCCTTACCCAGATTTTGTTTCGTCCAGGATTATTATCCTATATCATTCTGTAAGTTATCACATCCCCCATCTTGAATCATTGTTAGTCTTTTAATAATGGAAATGAAATATGTATTTAAATACAAAGAAATGATATTAAATAAATATAGTTAGAGATAATATGAATAAACATTTTCAAATGATCTTATGATCTATGAAAAGCACAAGTAATTTTAATACCTCGATATCAAAACATTTCCCAAGGTATATACTTCAAACATCTTCATGATCTTAAGCACACTTCTCAATACTCTACATATAATAATAATTATACTAAATAAATAGATAAAAGAATTCACCACATCAAGAAGACATGTTGATAACTACCTTACACTATAAAAGATGTGCATAAGATAGAGGGTGTGTCAAGTTTTATATATAAGTGGCTAGAATTATAGTGGCTAGAACAAATGGAAAGTAATTTTTAAAATCATACAATAAATATATGAGTTTATCCTCAATACTTTCTATGAGAGGAATGCGTAGATGTTTCATAGCACATCCCATGTGCCTTCCTTTGGTTCTATCTTTTACAATAATTACTTCACTATGAATACTTACTACAAGAGAGATACCTAGATGTCTCATAACGCACTCCCTATGCTTTCTTCAAGTTCCACATACTAGTCTTTATTCTATTTATTTTTTTCTCTTTTTCTTTTTTTATATATCCTTGAGAAGTATTTTTCAAGGGGAAATTATAATGGGTTGGTAATGTTGGGCCCAATGCCAAGGTCCATTATCGAGGTAACTTAAGTAGAGAGAGAAAATGGTGCAAAGGGGAAGACCCTAGCGCACGAAGGAGTTGGCTACTCTCTAACATTGTGAGAATGAGCCTAGCAATATGGTGTTAAATTTGGTGGCATGCATTGTCTAGTAGCTTAGTGTGGAACTTTTACTTCCAATAGTTGAGCTCTCTTAGTGACAAATAGAGACAAGTGGGGTAATGCAAATGGGGAGGTTGCAAACTTAATTCTTACCTAAATCATATTTTGTTTTCATCTCAACTAGTCTAGTTGTGAGGGTGACAAGCACATAGGGGGATTAGGTTTTCTTTTCTTCCCATTTGTTTACTTTTCTTGTTAATTTCATGATCAAATTTGCTTCAAGAACTCTATTTTCATCTCTAAATGACATATATGAACAATTTTTGTTGTGATTTCATATTTAGTCATATTGTTTGTGATTTGAATATTTTATGCAAATTTAATTGGTTTGCAATCATCTAAGTATAATTACTTTGTAAAGTCATTGAAATTTTCTTAGGTTTCATTGTAAAGGATTTTCCCATTCTACTAGTAGTAGAGTGAAATCAGTTGGTGATCATTTCTTCTTTCTCTTGTCCTTTAGTTTTTTCATGTCACATGTTCTTTCTCTTTTCCCCTACTCTCTTGTCTTTTACACTAATTTGGCAGAGATTTTACTTAGTATTTTTTTGGTTCAAATGGCTTCAACAAGCTTTCAAGTGAATGATGGTTGTGTTTGAAAATTCTAGAGTGCACAAAGCTGTTGGCAATAATTTGAAGCAATGTTTTAGGACCCGAAAGTAAATAAGTTGATTTTCTAGTTTTGTTCTTCACTTTTTTTGTCTCAATAAGTAGTATTCAAAACAAAGTTGATGTTGAAATTGATAGTCATCTTTGTGGATTGACTTGGATTCACAAAATTTTGAGTTTAATTTCTTATTTTGAAATTATAATCAAATATTGATACTTGATATATTTTTCACACAACAATAAAAATATAATAGTTGTCATTGAATTGTTCTAATATTTGATGGTGAAGGTAACCACATCTCATAAAAGAATCCTATTTAGGCTCATTCCTATGGTAAAGCTTTATCTTCTAGGCTCATTCTTATGATAGTCAACTTTTCTACTCCAATCAACTAGTGGATTGAGAAGTAAAGATAGGCTTAAAAAACCCAACCTTCAAGATTCTCTGTACTAAAAATATACACCTCTAATTTTCAAGGACTTAGCTATGGTTTCACACAAATTAGAGTGGAAATGGGAGTTGTTATATTTTCAACTTGTTGGGATTTGTCATGGTATGGTTAAATTCCAAACAAATAATTTGTCCCCTTGACCAAGGGGTGGGTCTAACCAACCCCAGTTAATAACTTCCCCCTTTGTCTGTGTGTGACTTTTTTGGGGTATATGTGGTAATGGTTGCTTGAGTTATTGATGCAACTCCTCCACAACCGATACAAGGAGTTCTAGCTAATGTGAGATAGTTTTATCTTGTTCTAAGAGGAGAGTCAAATTTCTCTTGATGTCAAGAGCATTTAGATCGAGCTCATCAATATCCTTCTCTATTTATTCCACCTAGTCTTTTACTTTGGATAATCTCTCTTGATATCAGAATTAGTTAACTTTGATATCAAAATAATGTGTTCCCTCTCTTTCAAAGATAGGTGGCTCGTAATTGTTGGGAGAGAATAAGGTAGATAAGGTGATGGATTCACAAAATTTGAGAAAAAGAGATATTTTTCTTCGATAAATTAAAAATAAGAATTAGATGAACAAAAAACAAAACTAATAGATAAAATAGAAGCAAATGATTCATGACAACTTTGCAAAGTATCATGTTGAACCCAATGACTACTTTGAAGGGCACCAGCCTCCAAAACTCTCACCAAAGCTATCTGCCCTCTTCATTAAAGATCTCGACAACTTGCAGAATAATATAATTAGGGAATCATCCTAAATTAACTTCCACCAAATTAACAAAGAACTCTGACTTCTAATCTTAGGGTAAGCCTTTTAAATGTGACATGTGGCTTCTAAATTTTGTCTTGCCTTTGACAACTTATCATCTGTCCTTCCTCACTATCATGTGCTCATCTTACCTTCTTAGAATGACTAGTGGATGCAAGGATTGCATCAAACTTTCTATCAAGCCTTGTGGATTTGTAAAGACTAGGCCTCAGACAAACTCTACAAGTTAGTGGAGTGGCCAAGTGGTGGAGCACGTACCCAAGCTCCACCAATGAAGACAATGACATCAGACGATGCCACGTCACTTGAAGCTATCCCATGTCGTCGCCGTTGGACCCAATTGAGGGATCCGAATTTTCTTTATTATTAGGTCTTATTTTCACTGACATTGTTTGATTTTTGTTGTAATCCTTTTTTCTCTTCCATGACCTATAAATAGGTTTAAGATTTCTATGAATCGGTGGCTGATTTTGGGATTAAGAAATGTATCTTTCTTAAGAACGTGCCTTAGGGGATTTGTGCAACTGCCACCGCCTGTAGCTGCCGTTGTCACATGGGTCCCACCTTGCTCCAAGGTCAACCTTCCTTCTCTGTCATCAGACGAACCCTCCACCAGCTCTCGTGCACTCATCGTTGTGTTGACAGTCTCCTGTTAGATCATTGATCACGCACGACAAACTTCCTTCCACACGCAACCACGTGCGTCCGCACGACCTAATCATCTCGTCACACGACAAAACGTCCCACAGTCGCGAACGACCTCTACATCAGCGTCAAGCGTCCGTCGAGGTGAGACGGGTCCCCTCCAGACCACCGTTCGCGTGTGACGAGCTCTTCTCTGCGGGTGTCCATGCGAATCATCACCCCGCAGCCGCGGATGTCCTCTGCGTCAGCATCAAGTGTCTACCATCGAGGAACGGTTCCCACCGGATCACCGTCTGCATGTGACAAACTCCTCTCCGCGGGTGTCCGCACGACTCTTGTCGTCCTATCACGACCAAAGTGTCCCACACGTAGCGAACATGTTAGGACCCTTCGTCCTCCACAACAGTCTCCAACCCTTGATGGCCACTACGCGTGCACTGCGTGCCTTGCTCCTGTCATCCGCGTCGAGCTCGCTCTTCTCCAAATTATCCTTGACATCAACTCCTCGGCATTCAAATGCCCAAGGTCCACTCTTAACTCTCTCAATAAATGTGTACATTGATTTCATCCCATTTTTCCTCGTTTGTGTTTCCACCACTATCGATTTAGCCGTGTGGGCTCGTGATTAGCCGAGTGGGCTCGTGATCAACCATGTGGGCTGTGTTTTCTTTATTTGGAGGTCGACTGAGATTTTGAAACGTAGAGCTTTGATTTATCACAACGATTTGAGATGATCCTCCAACCCTCGACTGAAGGACGGAACGGTCTTCTCATTATTACGTAACCAACTTTAAAGGTTCGAATATGAATGTGTGTAAGTTTTATAGATTGCTAGTTATTCATTACATTTTAAACATATCAAATTTGTGTCAATTATATTCGTCTTACATCATCAAGTCACCACTTCCAGTGACACTGTGGTAGTGAGATATCTCTGACGTGTCACCATTTGGGCGCCGTAGGTTAGGCCAATGGCGAGGAAGACCTTAAAACGAGACCTTCAAAAAGGGGTATGTTAATGAATATTATTTCACCCCAAAAAAAATGGCATAGTGACGTCATATAAATTGGATTAATTGTTTAAAGTTTATATGGGGTGATAAAATAAGTGAGAAACTTGTATAGTAGCTACTTAGAATATTGCAACAGCAAAAAAAATTCGGGTTGATCCCCACCACCCTCTTCGTCCTCCTCGTCCCTCTCGCCTGAGCTGGACCAGGGCGGCGGTAATGGCGTCGGGATCCCCGGTGTGGGGGAGTCACCGGCCTCAACCTCGTCGTTTCTCCTGTACCTTCCTCCTCCGGTGGTCCTTCCCCAGATACCCCGGCAGGAGAGGAAGGATAAGACACCGGCGGCGGTGACGGAGGGGGCTCACCGCCGGCAACGACGGCGAACGGGAAGAATCCGCGTGTTCAGCTTGTCCTAGTCGTTAATGGCGATCAGCTGGGTGAAATCCCTGGGCTGCGTATCTTCTTCCTCCCTCGACGATGTCCTGTGCCGGCGACTGACCTTCATCTCCCCGTCGCAGCCGCGGATGAGGAAGAGAAAGGCAGCGGCGCCTCCTCCGCCGCCGCCACCGCCGACGGTGGCGGCGCCGCCATCGAGGTTTGCGACGCTGACGGAACTCCTGGAGGGCGATTCGTCCCGGCGGGTGGTGGAGATCATATTCTCCACCAGCTGGTCGCAGACGGCGTCGCCGCCGCCGGCGACGGCCCCCGGGGAAATCGAGAGGCTCTTCAAGGTCTGCCACCCGCCACTGGCCGTCGCCGGGTTCGAGGAGTACCGGGAGGCCGTCCGGTCGAGGGCCGGCCAGAGGGACCCGCGCTGCGCTGCCGACGGCAACGAGATGATGCGCTTCCGCTCCCTCTCCCTCGCCGGGGCCGGAGAAGACGGCGCCGCCGCCGGAGAAGACGGCGCCGCCGCCGGAGAAGACGGCGCCGCCGCCGGTGGAGGCATCCGGACCTTCGCCGGCGCCGGCAGGGCCCACGAGAGTGCCATCGGCGGCGGGAGGGGCCGGAGGAGGGCGATGGCAGTGTGCCGGGTCATCGCCGGCCGTGTCCGGAGCAGCGTACGGGAGCCAGGGGAGTTCGAGTCCTTCTCTCCCGGGAACGGGGAGCTCCTGGTCTTCGACCCGAGGGCCGTCCTCCCCTGCTTCCTGATCATCTACCGAGCATGATCTTCCTCTGAAACTGGTATCAATCTGACCACCCTGTCCCCAAAACTTGACGAATTAACAACGATCGGAGCAAAAGATCATACACTACATTCCGGCCCAAACAGATGATAGATTCCTATCCTGTTCTTCGGAATCATTCTCTGCTGGTATCACTGTTTTCTGCTCGGCTGTCTTCGATCGGCCTCTGGTTCAGAAAGAAGCTTTTCTTAATCCCCGGAAAGGAGAGGGGAGAGAGAGAGAGAGAGAGAGGTTGACGGAGCTACCAGAAACACCCTCACAGAGGGAGCGAGATCCAGGCGACAGCCGGAGGTTGGAGAAGTCATTTCCTGATCTGCTACGCGGCGGCCCTTTTCTGCGGCGCCCTCCCCCAGGCTTTTACCGCCGTCCCACTCCCACACGTCTTCTCTCATCTGCCCTCCTCCTCGCTGCTACTTCTCCTGCGGGAGGACCATCAGCCTTGAGGGAAGTCCGATCTCGCTGATCTAGAGCCGGGAAGGATGAGCTTCTACAGGCGGCTGGAGCTCCTGGAGTCTCCCTACTCCGTCTTGTACGGGGAGGCGTCCATCCGCAGGCCGGCGTTGCTCCCATTCTTCCCCTCCTCCCCGTCCTTTCTCTATGAGCAGGAGGCGCTGCTGGATCTCGCCGTCGCTGCCCCGCTCGAGCTCCCCCTCCCGTGGCTCCTCCCCTACGCGCCGCCGCCGCCGCCGCCGCCGCCGTCGCCGCTCGATCTCTTCGAGAGCGCGGCGGATCTAATACAGATCGGGCGCCTGCAGGAGCGGGCGGAGGCCGAGGTCTCCCTCCGGCGCCTCTCCGACCGCGTCGCCGCTCTCGAGCTAGGGTTCCACAGGGCTCTGCCGAGCTCCGCCGCCACCGCCGGTGACCGGAAGTACACATGGACGACGGAGATCAAGGCTCCCCATGGCGGCGGAGGCGTCGACAGGAAGTACAAGCTCGTGGCGGAGGCGGCGGCCGGCGGCGAGAGGAAGCTCAGGTGGACGGCGGAGCTCCAGGGCAAGGACAAGGCCTCCCGCACCTACACCTTCCAGGCCTCGTCGGCGCCGGCGGCCGGCGAAGTGGAGAAGAAGAAGAAGACGAAGAAGAAGAAGATCGCCGATGAAGAGGACGGCAATGGGAGGACGACTCGCCTGGTGGAGATCAGCGACGGGACAGATCACGGCGCCGCCGTCCTCCGGCAGGTTCGTTGCTCGCCCTCACCCTTCGCTTCCTTCTCCGACGGACGATCGCAATCGCCCTTTCCCTCGCATCCGACGGTCCAGATTTCCCCGCAATAAACAATTTTCACCCCCATTATCTCCTGCCTTTGCTCGCCTCCTAAAATGCTGATAAAACTGCCCCCCGGCATTTCTGACCTTTAAATTTGTAAAAAAATCGTAAAAATCCTGGAAAACCTTCCTTGGTCAACGCTGGGCTTCCTCCCTCCTAAGAAAATCGTGAGAACCCCCGAACAGAGCCGAGCGGATCTTTGATCCTCCTGGGTCAGCGCTCGTGGGCTCGGCGTTGACTTCGGAGGGAGCTCTTTGAAGTCGTCGGGTGCTGTTGCGGGGGGGAGGTCTCGAGATCTTGACGGGATTTCCTCGTGAAGATGGTCGCAGGAACTGAACAAGATGAGCTTGAATGATTTGCCTCTGAAGGTTTCTTCTACTGGTTTTTGTCCCCGGTGAAGGCCTTCGCGAAGAGAGCGTGGGGGAAGGGGAAGAAGAAGGAGCTGTCTCCCGGAGATGCGGCGGTGCTGATCCAGATGTGCTTCAGAGATTACCTGATCCGCCGCTCCCAGGTGCTGCGCGGGCTGCGGGATCTGGCCGTCGCCAAGGCCAAGCTGAGAGAGATCAGATCCCTCTTCTCCAACTTCTCCTACCGCCAGCGGGTCGCCAAGGACGCGGAGGAGCGCCAGAGGTTCTCGGAGAGGATCATCGTCCTCCTGCTCACGGTGGACGCGATCGAGGTGAGTCTTCTCGCGCCGCATCGTCGCATTGCTGCTTGAATGGATGGATCTGAGATGGCGCGGGACGGAAATCGAATGAATCCGCTGGTTGTGGCCAGGGAGCCGACTACATGGTGCGAGCGGCCAGGAGGTCGATGGTGGACGAGCTGGAGGCGATGCTGGAGATTGTGGATCCTCAGCCGCCGGGGAAGCTGGGGTTCCTGAGGCGGCGGAAGTTCGACCTGCCTGGCGGCGCCGCCAGCCGGGAGATCGCGTTGGGGGTGGCGGAGGTCGTCCAGATGCTCAACGACGGTGAAGCCGCTGCATGAGGGCCCCTCTCCCCCGGCGATCTCCATCCCTGAGCGGGGGAAACTGGAGCGGAGCGCTTGGTTTGTAGACGCTTTATAGGGAACCCTAGGTCTTCTACGCAGCAGGTGTTCTTGTTCAGGGAAGGATTCACTCCGCTCAATGTTTTCTAGTTAATGGTTGGTGTGTTTTGAGTTACCAGGTCCCGCCCTCTCTCCCTATCCCTCTCCCCCTGTATCCCTCGGATTCAGAGTTAATAAGGACAAAGTGGCTGTCAGCTGACTGGGCCCATTTCATATCTGGGCTGGGCCTTGGGACTCTCTCTGGTTCTCTCCCTCTCTCTCTCTTTCTCCCCCCCCCCTCTCTCTCTCTCTCTCTCTCTCTCTCCCCATAAAACAATTGGCACCACCCATTTGGTTTTTATTTGTCACAACATTTCGTATCAGAGTAAAAGTTGGTGTTAGTTTTGTTTTAAGATATTATGAAGATGTCAATGACAAATTTTGAATTTATTATATTTGATGGAAATATTTATTTCAATAAAAGTCAATCCTTGTACAACAAAAACTTCACGAAGCTCGTTTTGAAAAAGAAAAAGCACGTAAGTTTAGTGACAACATTTGAAATGAATAAGATCTAATTGCGATACATTATTCATATCATACTTTAAAAATGATAATGCTATCATATTGTAACATACTATGATCATATGAACAAAAAAGAAATGTTGGATTTCCACAAAATAAATTACTCAATATAACAACAATTTTAATTGTATAAATATTGTATAATTGACAAAAGCTGCAAGATTAAATTTGTTACTTCGACTAAAAAAAGTGATACTATTATTGAATATGTGATATCGTATGTTTAGAGTATATCTCCAAATGTTTTGTGTAAAATAATTTTATTTTCTATCACCTTTCTTGATGGTTTTCCAAGAAAGTATAAGTATACTTTTTGAAACACGTCCTAAATGTTTGACACACTTCAGCATTGAAAACATATCAGTTTTTTATGCTATGACAATGATGACGAGTATATCTTAACATGGTTTAAGGTTTTTTGTTTGATGGAATGTATTTTTCATCACTTAATTAGTTCATAGATGCCACAACACAATAAAGCAAATGAAAAGATTACCAGAATATTGACTAAAAAACCACATTCCATGAAGTTTTTTGTATCTTATAAGTAGTCAATACAACATGCTATTTGATGAATTACTTACTTTCTACATTAGTGAGACTCAAGATATCATAGAAAGCTAAGTCTAGTAACCAGTAAAATATTATAATCTAAAAATCTTTGACTATCCTTATTATCTTACATCAATAAATAAAGTTTGAGGTAAACTAAAGTAATATGTTATTTCTATGTATAGAGAAGGTGTTAAGAGATAATTTATGGAATCCTATAACATATAAGGCATATCTCAACAACTATGATTTTTGATAAAATATCAATATTGAAAAAAAATCAATGTACAACTTCTAATGATAATGATTCATATAGCATGATTAAGGTGGAGTTGAATGAAGATGTCAAAATAGTATGTAGATATAAAAAGGTCAAAACATTATTATGATTTTTCTATACAACTAAATTAAATAAATACTTTATTGCCACACAATGTTGAAGAAGAGAAATCAATATGTTATTAATATTAGTGATGAAAGGTTTACAATATTTTTTTTATGACAAAACTTAATTAGATGATACTTTTATGACATGAGTAACGCATAAAATGTCATTTTAAACCAACTCAAATTCACAAAAGAACATAATTGTCATTAGTTTTGAGACATTGAATAAAATAAATTTTATCTAGGCAAGTTAATTCACATATAAGCTTACAACCATTCATCAAAAAGGTAATTGAAAGAGGAATATAACCTAGTAAACATATCATAAAAATTTGAATCATTTCATTTGTTATGGGTTTTCTAAATTAATCCTTTCAAAATTTTGTCTAAAGGTAAATGGTCTAAATGTCTAAATTAGTTGATTAAAATAGATTTTATCTTAAATAATGTAAGAGATATGAGCAATGGACTAGTCATTGGAAAGCTTACTTAGAAAGAAATATAACACAAAAATTGTCAAAATAAAAAATATCAAATAGTTATAAGCTACACATCATTTACGGCTACATTCTTATGTATTTTAAACTCAAAAATAATTCATTTAAGGTCCATTCGACTAATCATTGAGCTACCATTTGGCCCAATGTGACAAAGATAAAGGGTGGGGGAGACTCATAATCAATTTTTATGATCTTTCTTTCATTATTTATGAGGAAACTCTATCCAAATTGATATGGTTGTAGCTCACATCACTAATTTTTAATAACATTTGAAAAAATCTCTTATTACTCAAACATTTAGGAACTTCATCATGTCCACCTTTCTTACACAACAAGCTTCATTGCCCTAGAAGAAAATTGTGGTACATTAGAGCTAAATACTTCGTATTATTGATCTGGAATTTTAGAATATTTATCACATGTTATTGAAGTTTATTAGAGTCATAAGAATAATGGATAGGTAGACATGTGAAGTTTATACTATCATGATTGTTAAAGAGCTATGAAAACTAGTGAGGAGATATAAACTTAAAGTCTATTATGTAAAAGATTGTTAGAGATTTTATAAAAATAGCAAAGAATAAACTCATATTACAAAAGGTTGCTAGAGAGCTTGTAAAATACTTACAAGGAATAAATTCACAGAGTATATGTTACAACAGGTTGCTAGAGACCTTAGAAAATTAACTTGAGAAGTAGACTTGTAAAATCTATGTTACAAGTGATGTTGATTATGTGAAATCATTCGTTGTCCCACAATAATAATAGATGAATTGAAATCATGATGTTAGAAGTAGACGTAGGCCAAAGAGGTTTTAGACAAACTATTATCATATTATATATATCTCTCTTTGTCCTCTTAACTTCAATTTAAGAAAAACAAATATGAAAAACTAAAAAAGAGTAGAAAAGGGTAATCAATTGGATAAGAATAAAGAATCAATTCACCTCTCTTGATTTGTGTAATTAGTCATATGGGCACCAACATTAAGATTCTTCAATAAAGTCTTTCATGTTTTTAAGTTATACCATTTAACCTTATATTATTTCTAGAGGTAGTTGAGAGTCAAAACATTCAAATGGAGGATTTATATAGAAAAACAGATGAATTCTCTTTTAAAAGATAAAACTTAGGCTTTAGACAAACTTTCAAACGTCAATAAGTCAATTGACTACAAGTGAGTGTGTAAAAAACTTATATTAGAAGTAGAACAACACAAATGTAAGATTCATCATGTAGTAAAAAGATTTGGGCAAAAGAAAAATATTGACTTCAATGAAACTTTATTATTAGATGTAAAATATTGTACAAAGTTATGTTTTATGACAACTATGTGGGATGTGAAATTTGAATGACTTGATGTCAAAATTATATTACTATATAAAATTCTAAATGAAGAAATGTAGATGTTACAATAAAAAAAACCAACGAGACAAACTTCACAAGAGTGACATAAAAAATATAATACATTTATGGACTAGTTGTGGCATTAGCACTTTTATTTGCAAATCCATTTGTTTAATTCTAGAAGAAAAAAAAGTAGGTAATATTTTTTAACTTAGACTTATTTCTTCAATGATAGTTATCAAAGCATTCAACCTCTTTGTTGAGTGTCTAAACTCCATGATTGATTGTCTCCAACTTTAGCTACAATGGCAATAAGAAAAATGGAGCAAAAACAAGACAAAACCTTAATTTCTAGTTCACATTTTCAAAAATAAGGTTTTCTCATAAGACTAGCATTTATACTAGTGTAATAGTACATGAACTGAATTGGACTTACCAATCTAGTCTAATTCAAAATAACTAGAATAAAATGGATATATATCTATCATTATTTAAGCTCCTAAAGTTTGTGAATATAAATCAACAAGTCCCATATTTGATATATAATGATGAAAATTTTGATATATGCTCCTAAAGTTTATGAATATATATCAACAATTACAATAAATTTATGATCATGTCGAACTAAGTTATGTGCAATTTTGATTGTTGATTTTTTGTCTTTATAAAATTTCATAAGATCATTCATCTTAATTTTTTAGTCTTCTAGAATGATTTTCACCCACAATAATTTATATATGCTTTGAGTTATGGCTCACCACATTTTATTGTTTCTTTATTAAATGATAAGATTCTTATCAAATAAGGAACAATATCCTAAGGTGTATCTTTTTGTATATAATGGATCTTCCATAATCAACATCACTATTTTTTGGATTATACATGAATTAACTAATCATACTCACTACATAAACTATAATTTCAACCATTATTTGATAAATTTCTCCATTTAAAATTTTATTATTTCAACCATTACTAAGTATAGTATTTGAATCTTTCAAATATTTTCTAGTTTAAGTGTCACTTTAAAAATTACCTGTAAAATATCTATAATATACTTCAGTTGTCAAATATCTCTTTAGATCTTCTACTTCAATTATAAGAAAATATTTTCAAAATTTTGATATTTTAATCTTGAATTATTTAACCAAAATATGAGCCAACTATTTTCATACCCCTATGGGATCCCTATATAAATTTATTGCTCTAAGTATCTATGAAAAATTATTTTTTTTTACATTAAATTGTTGTAAATCTCAACTGAAGTTAGTTACTAGTGACAAAATAATTTTGACTATGTTCATTTTTATTGCATGAGTAAAATTTTGTAGGCAATCAAGTCCATATATTTGAGTGTACCCTTTAATAATTAGTTTAACAATATATCTCTCAATAGATCTATTAGCTTGATATTTTATCATGTATTCTCATTTAGAACCCACAACTTTCTTTCCAATTGGTCATTCACTAACTCGCAAGTGATGTTTTTATTTAAGGTTTTCATCTCTTCATTCATAACTTGTTCCTATTTTTTACTAAACAAATAACAACAATAGTAGGGACAATAATAGTGTTTAAATCAGCAAAGAAAGTTTTGTTAGATTGTAAAAAATGATCATAAGAAAAATAATATGAGAGATGATATATAGGTCTCTTAATATATTTTCAAGGTCATTTGATAATGACAATAAGTTCAACTTCAAGTGGTTTCACGAAAGACAAATTTGTATCTCATTTCTAATATTTAAGTAAACTTCCTAGAAATGTGTATCCAAGTGAAATTTCTTAACATATGTAAGTTTTGTGACATCCTTCTTCTTTTGGAAATATATTCGATCAAATCTCAATTTTTTTAAGGAGTCAATAGGATTAAACTCTAATATGGATGTAAGATTAGACATGAGTGCAAAAGGCAAAAAATTAAGAAGTTTTTCAAGAGTAAAATTAAAACTAACTACTGAAGTCACTTGATTCTCAACTAGATTTATAATACTACCTTTATCATCTTGATTATCTCTTTGAAGATAAGATGGGGTAAAATAAGAGTCTTTTTAGTTAAGATTAGCATCAATTGAAATATTCTTTGATGGAGGATAATAACACCTATAACCCTTTTAAATTTGTGACTATCTAATAAAAATGTATTTCAAATCCCTAGAACTTAATTGATCTTTATGGTGATCATGTACATAGATAAATGTTAATATTTTAAGAAAAAATTAGTTTTTAATAGATCATCACAATAAAATGATGAAAATATTTTTTGGGAATTTTGAATTTTAATATTTTAGAAGGTAGAGAATTTATGATGTTATTAACTATTCAAACTGATTCCTTTCAAAAATATTTAAGACAATGATTTTTAAAAAGAAGAGACTAAGTTACCCTTAAGAAGATGACCATCTTTCTTTTACCTACTTCATTTTGCTATAGTGTATTAACACATAGTGACTTGTGTAAAATAATCATTGGTATTATCAAATCTAATTTTTTAATAGTCACTCGAAATTGTGTATTAATCATAGAGAAAAGTCTAAGAATGTTAGCTTTGAAATTAGATTTATATTTATACAAAAATGCCTTTTAGCACAAATATAATTATTAATATATTTTACAAATCATTTGGCTTCAAAAAAATTTGAACAACTAAAGGGTTTCAAATATCATTATGAACACAAAAGAAGGGAGTAAAAGTCCTCATATTTATTTTAGAAAAAATAATATATTTTGATTTGGTGAGTTGGATTCAAAAGGTTTTTACTTATCATTTACATAAAAATAGTGAGCCAAAATGATTAAGTTAGCCGATACCTTGATTTCTTTTCTTATCAATGATTGAAGGATAGAACTCACTTCTTTTGTAATGTGTGACTAAAAAGGGTGTTTCAAAAAGTATAATCAACCTTACTTCCTTGTATGTCTAAACATCTTTCATGATATCTTGTCCTAAAACACACAAATTATGATAGAATACCACATTACAATGTAAATCGATAGTAAGTTTATTAACAAATAGTAAATTTGTGGTCAATATAAGAAGATAACTAAATTCTTACAGTAAGAGGAGTAAGAAATATATTTTCTTTGTTTGCTATTACGATTAAGTATCCTCATGTGTGACAACTTTTCAATTACTAGGATGTGAATAGTATATATAAAAAATAAGTATAAATTGGTCATATGTTCAATGGTTTTAGAATACATGATCCAAGTTGGAAAAGTTCAATAGTTATATGTCCTCAAATTGAATATATGGCTTGGACAAGAAGAGAGTGATCATACTTTAGTCATTGAAATAAAATACATCAAATTTACATTTTTAACAGAACTTAAAACGTAGAAATTAATTTGAAAGTTTTAATGATTCGAGCTGATCTTTAGAGATGATTTTCAAATTATTATATCAAATCATATTCTCAAATACTTTTTGAACTAAAGGGAACGAAAAGAGCTATGTGAATTAATCGAGTGAATGACACTAAACAAAAGGAAATAAATTTAGTTCAACTATGCCAAGTGTTTCGTGGCTGGTGATAGTCACTACTTAAAAAACAACATGAAGGGGTGTATCACACCTATTGTCTAAGCTATGATACCATGTCAAACCTTCAAACTCTTTACTGAGTGTCTTAAGCTACTTATTGAGTGTCTTATTGCAATAGCAATATGAGAAGAGTAGAAGAGAAAAATGACCAAAGCTCTTGTTTTTTTTTCATTTTTTTATATGATTGATAGTTATACCAACCTAGTAGCACACAAATGAAGTAGACTAGATAGGATTAGATCAACTTAGTTAAAAATAATTACATTATAAATTTAAAAAGAAAATAAAGAAAAAATATGCAAAATAATATAAAAAATGCAGAATTCTTGACAATGCTTCTATTATTTTACTCATGTTATATGTTATTGACATGTTGATTGACAACAAATTTATGGATGGTATTAAAAATTCGAAAATATTTAATTATAAATTTAATATGAAAAATATAGTTACTCCCAAGTGAATCTTAAAATGAAGAAACGATGCAAGAGATTATAACTTAAAAATGGTACATTGAAAAATTATTGAGTAAATTCAATGTGATAAAGGGTAATATTATTACTATACCTTTAGTTCAATATTTTCAGTTGTCTTTACAATAATACTTTAAACCTAATAAAGAAAAAATGAGATTTGAATTTACATTACAATGATTTAACTAATTGTCTTATATGTTTTATTTGTATTGCATGATCTATCATAAGTTACTAGTAGTGTTAATATATATATGACAAAAAGAAGGAAATAGCACTAGAATATACTAAAATAGACTTCATGTTGTTGTAAGGATAAATTAAATGCTGATTTGCTATTTCAAGAGAGTAAGTATGATTTCTTGTTAATTATGTTAGATTTTATGGGCAATCTCAACAGGAAGAGATCTACAACATAAAATATCTTTCCTTTAGGTGAAAATCTTATAAATTTGAAGTGAATGCTACAATATATTATCTCATTATCAACTAAAAAAGTTGAATATACTATTACAATTGAGACTATAAAATAAATATTTTGATTAAAATATATGGCAAAAAACTTGTCATTAATTAATTTACATATTTACATTTCAATAGTGTGCACAATTTGTCTAGTGAAATATATGATTTATCATTTAAGGAAAAACTACATTGATGTTCAATTTCACAGGTGATGTGAGTTCATTTTAAAGAGACATCCAACTTGTGAATGCTCAAACTCAAGATTATATAGCTGATATGATGACTAAGCCATTGCTAGCAGCAAAGTTTCATCAGTGTCTCAAATTGTCTAATGTTCCTTTGCGTTGAAGGCCCTAGAGAAGAGAGATTGTTGTGTTTAGATAGAGTAATTTATTGTGTTTGTAACTTAATTAACTTAAAGATGAAGAATGTTGTTTATCGAGTCATTAAACCTATGGATTGTAAAAATGGGGCAAGAAATCAATGGACGTGATGACATGCATAGTAGCCATGGGAGGGACATTAGCAATGACCTAGTAAATAAATATAAGTGTTTTAATGTCCTCCTTTTCTCTGTCTCCACATTCCTTCTCAAAAGGATGAGGGACATAAGAGATGATATCCCAGTCAATTTCTAGGTGTTGGGGAGAGTATTACAGAGTCAAATAAGCATGAGATGAGATTTTGGGGTTTGGTGTGAGAAGAAGAGGGAGGGTTCCACTTGTTCTCTTGTTGGTCTCACCTCTCTCTCTCTCTCTCTCTCTCTCTCTCTCTCTCTCTCTCGCTCTCTCTTCTTTCTCTCGTATTTGGACAGCCCAGAACCTGAAACATAAGACCAATGAAGTAGTTAACACCTGGCATGGGCCATTTCTTATCTGGGCCGGGTCTGCGCCTTCGTGGAGGTCTTGACCAGTAGGTAGGAAACTTCCTTGTCACCCGAAAAATCCAAACTTTGAAACAGCCCAACACTCCGTTTGACTTGAATCTCTCTCTCTCTCTCTCCCTCCCTCTCCTGGATCTGCCAGCCGCCATCCGCCCCGTCCACCGCTGACCTTGTCACCTCCGCGTCACCCACCCCGAGACTCGTCATTGCCACGTCGATTGCTGACGCATCATGCACAATATATATATTAAGAGCACCCGGCGACTGGGGGCTCCCTGACTCGTTCCCTCGCTGTCAGCCAGCTGTCGTCTGTCCTGTCTGTCTGTCTGTCTCTCTCTCTCTCTCTCTCTCTCTCTCTCGGGGGTTGGTGGGTCCGCTTAGTCAAAGATCCCCATTAACCGCCAGCGATATTCGACGCCTCCGTGTGAAGCTGCCGAAGCTGCGCCTGGCACGTGCCTTTCTGTGGGCGTCACGCCTGATCTAACAGACTGCTCCGCGGAATATTTTATCGCCCGTTCCCCCCCCCCCACCGCGTATCCTCCACACCGACACGCATTGACTGCATTGCGGGAGCCGAAACCAGCATGGGCCCCACAGCCACGCAGGTGCCACGCCGAATTATTTATTTATTGATTATATATATCGGCCAATTCCCCCCCGCTCGAACGCGGCAGGAAGGCTTCCAAGGAAGTGACTGTCAGAGATCCTCCATTATTATTTGAACAAGGAAATATTATTTTCCACGTGGATAATTCCACAACGGCTCCCGTCAACATACGGGGGATTTTTCGTACAATTAAATTATATTAATGACGTGGAAAGGGATGGCACAGTGAAGTAAACAACCGCCAACCGTAGGTATGGGTGCGGTCCACATCGGCCGAATCCTGACCGTCCGGCCGACGGCTTCGAGATCTCCGTGAGCCCCCGTCACGGGTTTTAAGCCGCCGTGGGCCCCGCGGGATAGAAAGACTTTCTGGAAGGGAGATACGTGTCGGTCGGTTAGAGGTCGGCATGAAAAATGCGCGTCGGTGGTGGTCCCCACATTGGGAGGCCGGTATTTCCCTTCAGAGGGAGGTTTCGCGGTAGTTTCTATGCTTGCGGCTCACGTCTCCTCCATCTATAAATACCCCTGGATTCTTGCCCTCCACTTCTTCTTCTCTTTTCTTCCTGATCTCGGAGCCATAGAGCCCCCCCTCTCCCGGCCGGCGAGCCGATCTTCTCCTTTTTGGTGGTTCTGGTTTCTGTCGGGGCTCCGGACTCCGGCGGCTCCCGGCCTCGGCTTCGCGGGGTGCTGTTTGTGTCGCTCCCTCGATCCTTGTGGCCGCTGCATTACGGAGAATCTTGTCATCCTGGCCTGTTTGGGTTGAGGATTGCTGATCGATCGCTCGGATTCGAGAGGCAGGTATGCGAGAACTATTCTTCTCTTCTTCTTACTCCTGTGGTTGCCTTCCCACCCCCGTGACATTCCATCTGGTCCCCTCGGGTTTGTTTCGACTCTTGGATTGTTGTTCTTAGCTGGCGAGATCGGCTGCTTGGTTTATCGAGGCTGTTGCTCTTGCGCTCTTTGTTTTCTTCTTTGGGGGAAGCTTCGTGGTGAAGTCTCCAGATCTAGATTTACTGTCGAGAATTTATTTCGTCGTCGTTGCGTGTTCAGAGTCTGGTCTCCTGGCGAAAAGTCACATCAAAACTGCGTAACCAGCTTATTCTATGTTATTGCTCGTCAGTTCCGTCGGAACTTTGGACGAGAGGAACGTTAACGCGGGCTTCCGTTTCGATAATTTGCCGGTTTAGGGTGGTTGCTTCGTCTATCTTCCTCTTTGTTGTGGTATTTTATGCATTGCACCTGCCAACTTCTGGTACAACTGATTGAGCCTCTTGTGACGCAAGCATCGACGTGATGTGACCTTCCTGTTTCACTGTCTCTTCTTCTTTTCCCAGCGACGAACCCTCTAGACGATAAAATATTTATATTCCTACTCTTCTAAACATTATCGCCAAAACATCGTGGATAACCCTCGTGAATCTCATGATATCACATAGATCACTCGACCCATAGTCATGCTTTGATGCACGTGTGTACTTGAAGTTGTACTCATTTGTGGGTTTATACGCTGAAATGTGCGATTTATTAGACCATGAACTTTCTTTGGACTTTTATCGTGTTATCCCGAACATTGTCATACCTATCGCTTCAGCGGACAAAGGTCCCGGATCTTTCTCCGAGGCGTCCAGTCTTACGACTCTTTCTATGATAATTGGTTGAAACAATAAAGGTCTAACTTTACTCAGTAGGTCTGGTATCTACACACCGTATGGCCTAGTCTGGTTGTAGCTATCATTTAATAGTCCGTGAAATCTTCGGGTCACGAGAACGTAAATTTCGACGAGTAAAAAATTGACGTGAAGTGCCGCCTGTTCTCACATGGGACGAGTACGACGTTACAACGGAAACATCTGAGAAATTTCCACACATAATTTACGTTTTTCGCTACATTAGCAGAACAGGAAGTATTCTGTTGTATGACTTCATTTCATCGATCTAATAGTAGTACTGCTACTCATTTTTTCTTTCCGGTCTCTCTCTCTCTCTCTCTCTCTCTCTCTCTCTCTCTCTCTCTCTCTCTCTCTCTCTCTATATATATATATATATATATATATATATATATATAAAGAGATCAGTACGCATCAAGGATTGCGTCTGTGTCTACCCAAAACTATTCCGAATTTATTTTGAAATGGAAGGTAGAAAGGGAATCAAGTTTTCTGCTTTCATGTAATTTTATCGTGCGGTCGTGATTATGAGGCTAATGTAAGTTCGTTCTGTTCAGCAGATATTTCTGTGTTGGATCGGTACTTTCTGAAGCAAGAGTAGATTCCCGGCCTCGACCAATGTTTGGCTACTTGCTATAGATGCTGCGTGGTCCTGCGAATGGGAAGGTCTGTCTGAATTTTGGATTTTGGAATACATCGAAGGGTTGCTCTTATCGAGAAAACTATGATCTATGATCTCCGTAAATATCTCGGATCTAACACATCTTTTTGTGATCAGATCTCAGGAAGCGCTCGCTTAATGGACTGCATCCACAACACCAGTGACAAGAAGACATTAAAGAGGTGGTTCTTCATTGATAAAAGAGTTGGGTGACGGATTCGGGAACACCCACTCGTTCCGCTGAGATCACAGTTAGGAATTGTAGGCATTTTTTTGACATAGGCTTCCCAATTGATCTGGATCCCATGGATATAATCCCGAAACACGCTCCTGTTCTCCCTGAACCCGTGCCTGTAAACAAGTCGAGATTTGGCATGCCGTCCAATTTGGCGACCACCTTCCCGACTCCTCTCTACCTTGCAATATCTTTGAAAAGGGCTGCTCCAGGATTACTTGATGATGTCCTCTCTAACGGTTGGCTAGACTCAATGGCCTCATCTTCTCCCCGGAGAAAGCTCTGCAAGGATAGCTGCGTCGACCTTTTACCCGAAGATACTGACGCCTCTTACCGTTCCTGGATGGTGAGTCGACGACACTCATTCTGGCTTCATTTTCTTCTCTCTGCTTCGATCTAGTGTCTTCATTTTTTATTCTCTTCCTCTGACGTGCGAATTCTGTTAATAGCTGAAGTACCCGTCGGCTTTATCTTCATTCGAGCAAATCGTAGAAAAGGCCAGCGGCAAGCGCGTAGCATTGTTCCTGGACTACGACGGAACCCTTTCACCCATCGTCGACGAACCTGACCGCGCTTTCATGTCCAATGCGGTAAGTATCTGCTGGTCATCTTTAATCCCCCACGATAATCCATCTTCCAGGCAAAACTCCATCCTTACGCTCTATTCACATCTGACTACGATTTTGGGGCTCCCTCTCAGATGCGTACCTCCGTACAAAATGTCTCGAAGTACGTCCCTACGGCAATCATCAGTGGGAGGAGCCGCGATAAGGTACAGCCCTCTCCCATCTGGTTCCGTCAACTTTCTTTAGATTCTCCTCCTATGGAGACGGGGGGTCTCCTGTCCGAGAGAGTGAACCTTCCCTCGTAAATTCTCTATTGCAGGTCTACGAATTTGTCGGACTAACCAATCTTTATTACGCCGGTAGCCATGGGATGGACATAATGGGCCCCGTCCGATTGTCGGAGCCTGTTGACAACCATCCCAACTGCGTCAGGTCCACTGATAAGCAGGTCGGCGATGCACTCCCATGCTCCAATCCTTGTTCCTCATCTTCTTTTCTGATTCGCTCCTCTAAAAACTTGTTGGTCTTCTGCTCCGGTGTTCTGCAGGGCAAGGAAGTGAATCTGTTCCAGCCTGCGAGTGAGTTCATTCCCATGATCGAGGAGGTAACTATCTGCTCCACCTCCTCCTCCTCCTCTTTCTTCTACCTCCTCTTCTTCTCCTTCTCCTAATCCTTCTGTCCGACGGGGTGGTTTTTAAGTCTCTTCTGCCTCTGCATCTGCGAGCAGGTTTTTAAGTCCCTCGTCGAGAGCGCAGGCGAGATTGCCGGCGCAAAGGTCGAGAACAACAAGTTTTGCGTTTCTGTACATTATCGTAACGTAGATGAGAAGGTACGTGCGAGCAGACACATCAGTCGCGCTCTCTCTCTCTCTCTCTCTCTCTCTCTCTCTCTACTACTTGGTCCTCGGGCGGTTGAAGAAGGGTCCTTGACCTTGGTTATGCCTGTTTCTGTGAGCAGAACTGGGCCGCTGTCGCCCAGGTCGTCCACGACACGCTGAAGCAGTATCCTCGTCTCCGACTCACCCATGGGCGGAAGGTATGAGCGCCGTCCCCACCCAGACGCCCCCGCCCACCTGATCCTCTACCGGCGCCGACCTCTCTCCCTCTCTCCCTCTCTATGTATATATTTATATATTCTCTCTCTTCCCCAGGTTTTAGAGATCCGCCCGGTAATCGACTGGAACAAGGGGAAAGCCGTCGAGTTCCTCCTCGAGTCCCTCGGGCTCGCCGACTCCGACGACGTGCTCCCCATTTACATCGGCGACGACCGGACCGACGAAGACGCCTTCGAGGTGCTCCGAAGAAGCGGGCGCGGCTTTGGGATCCTCGTCTCCTCCGTCCCCAAGGAAACCAAGGCCTCCTACTCCCTGAGAGACCCCTCCGAGGTAGGTGCACCACCCTCCCTCCTCCTCCTCCTCCCCGCTGAGTATCTTATTTTATCGTACCGTTGACATCGCCAACCCCGCCAGGTGATGGAGTTCCTCAAGTCGCTGGCGAGCTGGAAGAAGTCTCCGGCTTGGCAGGCATGACGACGCGAGGAGAGGCCCTTCCGCTGACCCGCGCGCTATTATTTCTTTCTTTCTTCAGTAATTCAACGCCCCCAATTGGCCTTTGATATCTGTAATTCCAATCGGCGGGCCCAGTCGGCCGCTCGATTCTTTCTGTTTGATTCTTCTTCCTCGCCGAAGGGGAAAATATGTACCAGTAGGAATTATATAAAAAAAGAAACCAGCTTCCACCAATCCATGGTCAATCGTGGGTCAATCCATCGGCATCGACCCCAGAGAGAGAGAGAGAGAGAGAGAGACGATGAGGTGGGGCCCGCGGGACCACCTCATTTGGAGAACCAGTAGATGATGAGGAACAGCGTGCAACCGGCTATGACGGCGGAAAGAATCAGCGTGTCCTTTGACCGCTTCCTCTTGATGGCACCTGCGCGGGACAAACGGGTTACACTTTACGAAGATGGCAGCTCCCCGCACCCCCCCCTGGCGTGGATCTCTATACATAGATAGATAGAGAGAGAGAGACAAGACAGACAGAGACAGAGAGAGAGAAAGTATACCGAGAAGGCCTCGTACAATTGGGAACTTGTCGCTGAGTGACTTGAGCTTCCCTTGAACATCAGCAAGCATGGTCCTTTGAGACCCCAAAATGGACCTTGTACTCTGAGCTTGACCAATGACCTCATCAATCTGCCCAGAAAAATTTCCACTTTTAACCAAAATCCGCGCGTATAAACCCCAAACCTACTATAAAATCACATTAGATCCTCAAAAAAGTCAACCTCAGTAAGTAGAGATCCATCCCCTCCCCCCCCCCAGAAAAAAAAAAAAAAACTCTGAATCATATGGCACAGTCAGCGTACAGACTTGTGCTCTGAATCCTCATCTTTGTAAGCTACTAGAGCAGCTTACTTGGCTTATGCTTCCGTGAATCGTCGCTCTTTCCCGCAATAAATGCACCCTGGGGGACATGCTCCCTGATGCCTACAAAAGAAATGAAGTCAAAATAAAAACTTGGCTAAGATATAAAGAATACCGCGCCATATATCCAAATGGGGAATATCTGAACTCACCTTTGTTTCACTGATGTCATCTCTTACGGAGCTCAAGAGCTCAGAATGTTCCCTCATAGAGTTTAGGTTTCCCTTGGTTCGTTTAAATTCCTACAAAGGCAGGTTATTTTGTCAAGCGTTGGGAAGAGAAATTTGCAGTGGAAGTAACCTGTGACAATCATATGCACTTGAAAAAAAAAAATGACATTAGAGACGGATCGTGAAACAAGGACGGCTCCATGAGCAAGGATTGACCGAATTGGCAAAACTATTTGACGAGAGACAGGAATTTTGACAGAATGGGTATATTGTCGTCAGGGTCGGAAGGACTGTTCTGATAAAAAAAAAAAGAAAGGTAATGGAGATGATGTGCTTAGAATTTACAGTAGTATATGCATAGGTAACTTTAATCTGAGGAGAATAAAATTCTATGCTGTCTGGTGAGCTCTCTCTCTCTCTCTCTCTCTCTCTCTCTCTCTCTCTCTCGATCTATCTATCTATCTATCTATCTATCTCTCACTTCGTACCCGACCCCTTTCAAAGATCCTTAATCCACTCTCACCAGGATGAGTGAAAGACGGAAAAAAGCAGACATTAAAGTAACCCAGATAAGAACCCACAACAAAGGATTTTACTCACCAATGTTTCAGGTCAGTCAGTCATTTTTGCATTCAATTGTGCAATAATTGAGCTAGAGTCTACGACACCACTGCCAGCGTCAAATGAACAAAACCAAATGAAACAATGAAGCATGCACATTTCGCAAAATTAGGCAACGTCATGGCTTTTTTTTTTTGACCGCCATATGAAGAATTTTCTACAGGAAATCTAAACCCAAACCAAGGGAATACAGGCGGGAGAATACTCATCAGACAAACTTAAGACAAAGTATATGGAACATGTGCAAAAAGCAGCACCTGCGTGAATTCATGTAATATGTCTCTATGTCGTGCAAGCTTCTGGGTAACAGAAGTCGTTTGTGCTGCTGATGCAGCACATCGACTCATGGCATCATTGACATCAAGCAATTTTTCAAGCGAGGACTGTATCTCCATTTCCATCGACTTCCATGATCTCCCAGATCCAGCTGCCGATGATCCAGTGTCTACAAATACTGAAATACTAGATAAATCAATTGAGGTATAGTAATAAAATTCAATATCGAAGTAAAAAAGTGGTAAAGAAGTGCACGGCACCCATTATTATCTAATAGGTTTCCAAAGCAGACATCGTCAATCTACAATGGATGATTTCGATAGCCACAAACAACGCAGTTGCTTCCAGAGCCATCCTATACAATCATCACAGCCTTACATGTAATCTAAAGGACATTATACATGTATGAATCGAAGATCAAACGAGCAAACCATCTAAACTATGTGTGATCAGGAAGGGGTATTGCGTCGATGATTCGACTCCAGTCGAACAAATTGATTGGTAATTTTCAAAGGAGTTACTTCAGGTGGTTTAGCCGATACATAAATCTCTGTCGTAAATTCATTCTTGAATCCACTAAGGCGAACCAAATCATCCCCAAAAATGGATATCACCATAGCAGTTGCACACGACTAATTGTAGAATTCAACACCTGAAAAAGCGTCGCGCTGTTCTCAGTGAAGAGACTTGACACTATTCATTGGGGAAATTTTTTTTCCGATTTCCCGCATAAAATTTTCCCAGCTGCTTTCTAGATTTTAATGCGTCTGTAGGACACTATTCTGTCTAGTAGGTATTGATAGCGTGATAGATAAGAGAGGCGAGGCAATCATGCCCCAGAGACTAAGGATGCGGAGAGGCGGTCCCCATCGCAAGACATGCTGCAACACAATGGCACGATCGACGAAATTTATCGATGAATCTTCGTGACCTTGTTCCTCGGCGTCGTGATCATTTTCCACAGTCGTCACAGCCACTCTCCGTCCCCGAACCACCATAAATCAACGCCAATAGAAGCATCCAGCGCCAATCCACAAGAAGGGAAAGGAACACGAAAGGCGGAAAAACGGCGACATACCACCAGACCTAGAGCCGAGCTTCGCGTAGGAGGAGAGCCTGACATCGAGATCCCTCTCGATCTTCCTAGCCTCCTTCCTCAGTTCCTCCCACCCGGACTCCTGCAGCCCCAAATTCGTATCCTCCATTCTCACCCCCTCCTGCCCCCTATATGTCAGTAGCCCCCGGCTCCGCTCCGATCGCGACACGGAAATCCGCAACCGGCCTGATGACCTTCCATGCAACAGCAATGATCGGCGGCGACGGCCGCGGCGGCGGAGATCAGATGGAACGGGCGGCGACTTCCCTCTTCCCTGAGCGCTCTTCCTTCCTCGCAGAGGCAGATCGTTCAACTGCCCCCCTCAGTTTCCCAGCCACTTTCCTCCCACTTCTCCCCCGGTCTTTTTGTCCGTTGTCGGGCCGGGCCAATTTCGGGCCTTATGATAGGGCCCGTTCGGTCATCCCAGGCCCAGCTACCAAGAAGGAAGGCTCCAGGTCCAGGTAGGGTCAGCCCGGGCCGTGGTATCAACCCGGCCCGGAACGTCCCGGACCAGCCCGGCTCGCTATCAAGAGGGAAGACTTCTGGTCGTCTCCTCCGCCGGGTATATCTCGGCGAGCCTGCATTTGGAAAAACCCTACGCTGGCTGGTGGTCTCTCTTCCTCCGTGGACGCGGTTCATGGTATCTCATCCTCCTTCCCTCTCCTCTCTCTTCTTCTTCTTCTTCTTCTTCTTCTTCTTCTCCTTCTTCTTCTTCTTCCCCTTGTTTTTTGGGGCACGTCCCTTTTGGAGCATCGTCTCTGTATTCTCTGAATAGAAACCCTACTGACCGGGCATCATGTTATTTGGATTGGTGAAGTTGGTGTTTTCTTTATTTCTTTGTAACCGCTGGAAGCAAGCACAAAACCTACGTCGAACAATCCAAATTGGACTTTTTTGCCTGCGAGGCCATGGATTCTGCTTGTTTTTTTTTCTTTCCTTTTCTTTCTGTTGTAGGCTATGGAAAACCTTTTTCATCCAAGTGTCTTCTATGAGTGTTAGGGGGTCGGGTGCATTGGCTTGTTCATTAGGATGGCATTTATCTCGGAATGAAGTTCGACGAGCAACGGTTCAAGTGATTTGACTTAGACTTTTGGGCTGTACACTAGAATAGATTTTACACTAGAGTCTAAAAGAGTCAAATATTTAACTGGCACCAAAGAAAAATTGCGTTTTTTCATGCATCAGTTCATTTCATTAGACGATAACACATTGTTAGTTTGTCAAGAAAACGTCAAATCAATAAAATATCAGGAGAATGCAAGCATCTCTTCGTCAATATGTCAATAATTCTCTCTCTCTCTCTCTCTCTCTCTCTCTCTCTCTCTCTCTCTCTCTCACTCTCACTCTCATGCATCAATTGATGATTTTGAGTTCTTTATCAACTGCAGAATCTTTATAGTTGATTTATGGATGGAAGTTCAAGTATGTCGGCAGAATCATCCCTCTCTTGCGCTCACTGCGGGAAACCTGCCCGTCTCCAGTACGTGCACCATCTTCTGCATTTCCCAGTCTAAAATTTATATTTCTATCCCATTGTCTATCCTTGATCATGCTCCTGGTAACATTTTGTATTGTCTGATGACTATCCAATTTTGGGTTGAGTACGAGATTTTGGGATCTCCGTTGTCATCATATTTAATTGGTGTTTGGTGTCATTTTCAATAATTCGTAGTATTCATCTTTTGTCTTCTTTTTCTAATTATATCATGTTGTTGGTTTCTAGATTAACATTGTGGAATCTGTAATTGTTTTTATCTGTATATTTATCCCTAACCTAACTATTCTTCCTTTTTCTCACTGTATTCTCCACCCTTACTCTCTTTTCCTGTTTGCAGATGCCCCAAGTGTATAGAATTGAAACTTCCTGTTGCTGGTGCCTCATTCTGGTTCGTACGCTTATTACTCACTAATGTTGGCTAGATGTTGCTTCATTTTTACGAGCAAAGGATATATCTGACAAGGAAAATGCTCCTTATATTTGTCCACTGTAGTTTTCATGACTACTTGAGCTCTTTCATGTTGTTATTTCTGCACAACCCATTTCTCCATTCGGCTCTACCTTCATCCCATCTGTATTTGACATGCGTAATTTCATATCTTGTGTCCCCTGCATCTGAGTTCTTTATAGTCTTCCTCTCCTCTTCAATAGGATAATTGTTATCTGTGAACCTTTGATTCTTTTTTCTATGCTCTATTTGTTACCTGGGGGAAACAATAAAACCAACCCTCAGTCCTTCCAACTTGATACCTTTGTGTCTCGCTGGCTCAAATGACACTAAATACTTTTTTCCGTCTCGGGATCTTATTATTTACCTTTTCTATGATTACCTAACAATCTCTCTGAACCAAATATCTTTCCTGGTGAATAATATCCATGTAGAAACGGTGAAGGGATCCTTGCTAATTAAAAAAGGAGACGTTCTACCCTTCGTATTTATGTATCTGTTAGTATGTTTAGTTAAACATCATGTATTTTGTGTGTTGTATTTTTAGTCTTTTTCCTTTGACGTCAGATGATCGAGACTTGAAGTTTTTTTGTAGTTAATGGAATTTGTTTTTCTTTACCTTATTTCTGGTGTATAACAATATCCTTTTTCAGTACACAGGATTGTTTCAAGACATCATGGAACTCCCATAAATCTGTTCATCTTAAAGCCAAGTCAAATACACCTGCAGAACAAGATGGTTGGCTATATTGCCTTAGGAAAGGCCAGAAGCGATCACCTACTCTCCCTTATTTTGATTGGACAGGGTACTTGCTTCTTAGTTCATCATCTTTTAGACGCCACTTTTTTTCTAAAATTTCCTTTGTCTAAACCTGCAAGTGGAGAAAGTTACTATGGCTTGTCTTACTCCATATTTTATTTCATTGTTGATGGTTGATTCTGATGCAGTTTTAAATTATTTTTTGTGCATCCGGTTATATTCTTTTGTTGTTACTACGTTGCTGGTATATTTTTTCTTGCCTAATTAAACACCGATTGATCATCAATTCAAGAATTCTATGATTATCACTATTCATAATTTTTCTCACACCCAGTACAAGTTTAAAGACTATTAGTGCATTCCTCGATAGTTATAAATGATAAACTTCATCGGAAAGTTGAAAACTGAAATTCTATCGCCATCAAATTGTATCAATTTTGTGGTTGACGAGAAAAGTTTCATTTGTCATCGCTAATTGCAATCATTTTGATGACAATGCTTATGCTTCGTGTGACCTTAGTTTTGTCTTAACATTTTTTCAGTTCTATTTTCTTTAAATGTATCTATTTTGGGCTATGCACCTTTTTTTCTTAGAATATGACTTTCTAAACTTGGCAGCGCAGAATGGACTGTAACTGGCCGGAATGCCCTCCTTCATGAATGTGTGAAGATGGAAATAGAATTTGCTTTGATTCTTTGGAAGTTCATCTGAGAGTTAGTGAGGATAGTTAGCTTCACCTTTTTTCTCCATTCTACGGTTCTGACAACCTTAGTAGATCCAACAGAAATGATTATTTTTTTTTGGCTGAGTCCACCGCAAATACCTCACCACAAGTAGTTTTACTTTTTATTACAATTAGACTGCAGATCACAGGTCTTCCCGTTGTGATGCTATGATTGACAATGTCGCTAAGGTCATGACAACTCACTAGTCCGAAGTACATGTAGAGTGTTCCCAGCTGATGACTTAGTGTGACGAATGGAGCTTATCTTGATCCAGAGAAGAATGTATTCTCTCTGACTGGAGTAGAAAGATGAAATAAACTACAAAGATAATATTTTCTGAGCCACTCGTCTTAAAGAGTATTTTTAACACAGTCGTTACGAAACAAGGCTTGCTAAATTTCGGTGTAAGCTTGCTAGGCACACCTCTCTTCTTTTATTGTGGGAAGTTGAGATCTCCCACTTTCTGGGCGATGTGTAGAATGCCCCCTTTTTAGGGTCTCCTGTTGTTCAACATATTGTAGCGCAATAGCTAGAAGTGTATTTCAAAAATTGGCAAGCAAATGATTGATCACAAGAACGAAATATCCTCCCTTGGAGGCCTATAGAATTATTATAAATTATTTGGACTGGTTTCTTTGAACTGGCAAGGACGGAGGATGTGGACGAATAATATGTTTTCGGAGAATGGAAGGAGGTTAGTGTGGGACTAGATCCTGTCTTCTATCCGTGGCCAGTTACCGGCTGAAAAGCTTATTAGTGTGAGATCAGCCCTGCTGGATTACAGTTTGAACATCCTGGGCACACCTCTCTTTTCTATATGAAGACTAAACCCCCACTTATACCTTGCTAGGTGTACATTCCTTGTTTCCATGACGGCTATTTAACTAGTAGTCTGTGCGCTGTGAGAAGGGCATTTATAATTTGTCATCCAGTTGATGGTTCACCCACCCGAATGAAATTAGCCTGGACTAGCGGGGCCTTTACAATTTTCATAAAATATTGTTAGACTAATTTTTCTCAGCTGATGGGGACTGACGGTGCAGTGTAATAATGAAGCCTTGTCTGTCTTTTTCTCATGAAGAACTTGGCGAAAATAGAATATAGCTTGTTCTACTTTTTGTCTGTTTCGTTATACACTCATGGAACTTTTTTGTGTTATATTCTTTCAGGACATTACGACCATATCCCATATCCAAGACTCGGTTGGTGCCTAACGGCATTGAAAAGCCTGATTGGGCAATTGATGTGAGTTTACTTATAAGGACTACGATTGCCCTTGGCAATTTTCCTGTCACTTCCAAGGATTATTTACCAGAAAATAATGCAACTTGGCTGCATTCTCTTGTTGCAAGTTTTCATATCATAGTTTGCTTTTGATTCCATTTCATTCACAAGCGCAGATATTTGTTACATCTTTTTTAAGGACCCAAAGTGATTGACAGAAATAGATAACAAAAGAGAACAACCTGCTTAACCCTTAGAAAATGTTGAACAACTGTCTCCAAGCGATTCGGTATTACAAGGAAAAATGGATTTTATTGATTACATCTCTTTTGTATACCATTAAGGTGATGTAATAGAATCTGCAACACAAAAGCATACAGGAAAAAGTTCAGAGAAACCCTGAGTTGTCATTTTGATAAAAAGTGTCAGGAAAATGCATCATTAGTGATTTCTTCTTCTGTCAACTGGTTGATTTTTTTCTTTTGCAGCAGTCTCGATAACATTGACACTCCACTGAATATCTGCTTGTGTTTCATCTCCTTTCTTTCCATCAAATTGCCAACTGGACAGCAGGTGGCAATATCCCATGAGCATTCCTCCACCTAAAAAATATACTTATAGTTAATTTACCACTTTCCCCAAGAAAGTTATCAAATCTCTGCCCAGTAGCTTTTGGAAAGAGATAATTTTGAATTTGCCTGTGCAACTCACATTTTTCTTGTTCTCTTTTGTTTTGGTTTTTGCCACTGCTATCTTAAAATAATAACTAGAAGGTTCAATGTACGAACTGATGTCTTGTGTAAGTGTATTCGTTGAAGAAGTAAGCCTGAGAGAGTCCTCGTTTTCCTTTTGTAGTTTTTCTTTTTTACGCATGTCTATATCATACGCCTGCCAGAGAAAGAGATAATCTATATATAATGTTTTTATCTTTCAGAAGGTGAAACAGACATGAGAGGGTTGTCTTCTTTTCTCTCTTTTTTTAATTTTTTGGTCTTTGGCACATTATTGTATCATCCATATGTCAGATAGAAAGATGATCTGTGAGAACTGTTCTTGTATCAGAGATGCCAAAGCAGTGACCCTTATGCCATTTTGATAGTCATTATTGAAAGGCCAGCATTTTTGAGTTTCATTACTTTGTGATTGTTTTTTTTAGTATATTATTCCACTACATACCGCTATTTCGTGAAGTCCATCAGTTGATGTTGTGTAACATTCATTATTTGTGACTGTGATTTCGGTTCAATTTATTTGGACCTTTCTTGAGAAAGTTTAAGAGGAAATCTTACTGATATTTTTTGTAGGGAATACCTAAAGTTGAGCCTAACAGTGATTTCCAGAATATTGTTGAGGTGAAGGCCAAACTCGTTCCCTTTTTTGTTGCTTCAGAAACATATTATTATTGGATTAAAATTTAAGTGGATTCACAATTTTCTGCATTGGACATACTACCCCAAAGATCAAGACTCCAGAGTTGATCGAACGGATGAGAGAAACATGTCGTGTAAGTAAAATCAAAATATTTTTCCTTTTCCTACAAACTCCTGTATCTTCTGGCAAATATCTTTGTTTTGAGAACTTCACGAGGATGTGAATGTTTTGAGATGACTTGGTTGTGATATTATTATCTTGGTGTCTTTCATGACCATTGTACTGTTTTCTTCTCTGATCTTCTTGCACTCAGTCTTCTCCGTGTATGTTAGTTTCCTCTGTTACTTATGAGTGTATAAATTAGAGAATTATCCTTCCTGTTTTGTCCCGAATTTACAGGCATTATATTTGGAAATTTTCTTCTATGTTGATTTCTGCAGATAGGAAGGGAGGTCTTAGATGCAGCAGCTAGAATGATTCGACCTGGTGTAACTACAGATGAAATTGATGAAGTCGTCCATAAGGCAACAATTGCTGCCGGTAAAATTTGTAATTCAAATTGTTTCCATATTTACCCGGTGTCCTAGGAATTTCGTGCATGTATGGGTCATCAAATATACGTAAATGTTTGTCTTAGTTAAATAGCTGTCATGTCTATTTAAATGGGCACCGGTTACATGCGAAATTGTGTGCACGATTGTCATTTATTTGACTAAAAGGTCATGAAACTGTTCAGCAGTATTTCATAACACTATATATACATCACAAGTTCAAGAGAGTAGAGAAAGTGGTATTCTTTAATGTGTCTCGTCGTTCCAATTTACTTTGGATATCAAATGGTCTGAAACTCATAGTTCTGCAGCTTCTGTTCTTTCTATCAGTTCTAGGCGGGCAAAGCTAGGCTTGTCCTTCAAAACCGCTTGTTCTTGTAGGATTGCTATCTACTGAAGGGAACCAACATCATAGGATTTCACTCAGCCACATTGGATCTTTCTCACTGATATCACTTAATTGTCCTTGTTAAACATACAATACTAACTTCATTCACATGTCTGCATTCTTTCAGGAGGATACCCGTCTCCCTTAAATTACCATTTCTTCCCTAAATCTTGCTGCACGTACGTATCCATCGTCTTTGATTTTCTTCCATGGTTTACATGGTTGATAAACATTTCCCAATATGTTGTTACTGATTCTTAATGCAGGTCAGTCAATGAGGTCATTTGTCATGGAATTCCAGACGCCAGGTAATCACCAAGTTGTAGCTTAATTTGTCTGTTTTGCTGCTCTTTTATAATTATGTTTTTTCATTATGTGTCCTCCCCTTTTTTCTTTATTTTTAATGCGGATACTATTTAAATTTTCAGAAAGATATCTGTTAGTTGTGTAATTTTTTACAATTACATACAAAATTGTGCTTGATCGATGTGAGTTTTTTTTGTCTGTATCCTATTAAAAGGACACCTTTGTTTGCTTTTTAATGCTATGCTCTGTTCCATAGGCTTCCTGTGAGTTTCTTCCTCTTGGTTTGCCATTAAAGTTTTCTTTGATGACTTTCTCCTTCAGAAACCAGTAGTTTCTTTTTTTTCTAATTATATTATTGGTTCCAATCATATCTGCCGTGGTTTCTTACTTCTACAGGGTGCGAATATGTAAATTTCATTAGGTTGTCCATAAATTTCTTCAAATCGTGTGATAGCAATCGACGTTAAAAATGATCAACCAATGTCGTCTATAACCTCTACTCTTTCAAGTTTCTGGGGCGGTGGGGTTGGGGGGAACAAGGAACTAAGATAAAGTATACTTTCCACCCTGTTAGAACAGGTGGAGAAAAAAATCCCTTGAAAAGAAAGAATAATGATTTCCTTCAAGGGGGGTGATTGAGCCCTAATGGATTCCTTCAAAAGAAAGAAAAATGGCTCCCAAGTGGCCTTTGGCGACCTTCTTGTCAGCCCACCTGGAAGTCGCATTCTCCATTGTTATTGGACCCTCCCTTTCATTTTTTTGTCTTGTTTTGCAGTCAGATGATCAAGAGTTTCATTCATTAGTAGATGAAACGACTGTGGTCACCAGGTAGGATCTGAATTCAAACACTGAACCTACTTGCCTCTTTAAAGACATCCAGATCAAGGTGACGCCCACAAACCAAGACACAAAAAACCTGAAAAAACGCAGAACATTTTATAGCACGCCCAAGGTTGCATGAGCCCTTTTTGTCACTCACTACCAGCTGCCTCTGCTTCCTTTCTTTCTCTCCTATTGCTAACTGTTCCATACACTATTTACCACTTCCTAGTCTTAGATTCAACGTAGGATGTTCTGAAGTATGGACTTCTGTGCTGTCAACAGTTTGTGCTCGGATACTTAGCAGAGTACTCTTTTTATCATAAGATCGATATACTGTCTCGCTGGATCTCTAATTGAGAAGCACGAAAAGAATTATTTTACTAGCGATATACTTCCCTCTTTCATATATGCTTACTAATCGCTTTGCATTTTCTTTAATTGTCATTCTTCGCTAAATACCTGTGAACTGTGGTTGGGACACAGATCTTGCTTGACAATTCCATCTTATCATGTATTCATGTACCATATTTATATCCATGACATGCATCGACTACAGTTTTTAATTTAATAGGTACTGCACTAAATTCGCGACAGAAAGATTAATCTTAAGTTGAAGACTATCTTAAAAGGGATGAATTTCATGAAATATGTAAGACCTTTGGGAAGGTAATGTTTTATTCATATATGTGGTGTACTATTAGTAGGGCCAAGGGAACAAATTTAGGAAATAATGAAATAGATAGTATTTCTGCAGGCATCAAAAAGCCAAATTTGTTGATTCTCCAAAAGCAAATTCTGCACCTCTTTAACAATTTTTCGATAGGATTTCACTAGTATCATCGCTTTCTTTATAACTTTGATACCACTCCATCTTCTAGACTATGGCCATTGACTGGTAACTGTTCTCTTTTAACAGAAAATTGGAGGAAGGTGACATTGTTAACGTTGATGTTACTGTCTATTATAAAGGTGTACACGGTAAGCACATTGTGTGTCTGCTGTGGTCATTTTGTGGCATACTTGAGAAAAAATTACAGTGATCTCATCTAATGTGCAGGCGATCTTAATGAGACATATTTCGTGGGAGAAGTTGATGAAGCTTCCAAGCAGCTGGTTCGATGTACATATGAGTGTTTGGAGAAAGCTATTTCTATAGGCATGTAATAGCCGCTTTAGTATGAATCTAGAAATGTTTCTAGTATGTTGTTTTTCTTAGTTTTATCCTGACATCCTGGGCCCTCCCCGTTATATTGAATTGCTATAGTTTGCTCAATTCCCAGTGCATCCACCGATCTGCGTTCGTATAAGGCTGTTTGACATAGCCCATATTGAAATTCTGATCTAACATAGTCTACTGAAAAATTTTGTTGAATCTTTGATCCTGCTGGATTTGAATTGAATTGATCCTTGATTGATGGGACATGACATTTTTCGAGTTTATGGCTTTCTTTTTTTATTTGGAATTTTACATACTTCCAATCTTGTATCTCTGAGACCTGATGAGAGCGGCGACTGTATATTTATAAAGCACATTATGTAGTTCAGTCTTTACCTGTTTGTCAATTCAAAGCCTATCAGTCCAAACCGTTTGATCTGTATTCTACGCCAATTTCCTTAAACTTGTAAGGATTTCTATTGTTGTCAATTGATATCAAATAGGATGTCTGATACCATGGTATAGTGATATTGTTACTTTTTTGTTATTTTTTACCCCCGCATGGAAGAAACTTTTGTTGTCGTTGCCCTTCCCACAACCCAGCGATGCGATTCCTCTTTCTCCAATAAATTTCTTTCTGTAGATGCAACTCAAAAGGCTGATTTTTTTACGTTGTGAGGAAATTCTGATTAGAGGGATCATTTTCATACAACGGCATTTCATAACCTCATCCTCACTCGAGAAAATATTCTGGAAACTGTCTTCAGAGGTCTCCTTGTTCCATGTCGTACAGAACAGTTTCAGCTTCAGTATCTGCTCTTTTAGATGCTTGAATTGGGTATCTTCTTCGATAATAAGATGTTTCCTCCTCGTTCTCTTCTTTTCTTCTTTGTAACAGAAGTGGTTTGCTTTTTTTATCAAATGATTAGTTGGGGTCTGTCCCCCAATGGAAATAAATGCATTGGAAGCTCATCTATGATTTATTTTCCCTCACTTTGAGAACAGTTAAGCCTGGAGTACGTTTCCGAGAAGTTGGTGATGTTATTAGCCGACATGCATCTATGTCTGGTTTCTCCGTGGTAACTGTGCCTCATCAATATTTTGTTTATCCATGGATATTCAATGTTTTTTATTTTTCTTGGCCAATCTGATTTTACTTATAATGATCATCTGTAGGTGAAGTCCTATTGTGGCCATGGTATTGGAGAGCTGTTCCATTGCGCCCCCAATATCCCACATTATGGAAGTATCCTTGGCATATAATAGTTTGTGGTGCCCTAGAGTTTAAGAACCATTTTTCCTGGACAATTTACTATTCATGTTACTCCATAAAGAGAGCAAATTACAGTTTCAATCTCTACGAGCAACCTTCTTTGGAGGGATTAGCCTAAGAAAGAGCATGCTTATTTTTCACGAATTGTCTCAAAATTTTTCCTCAACACACATCAGAAAATAAAGCCGTTGGTGTGATGAAAGCTGGGCAGACCTTCACAATTGAGCCCATGATCAATGCAGGTCACATTTAGAGTCTGTCTTATCATAGGATCTTGTGGAGCGATTTTTTTCCCTGTCGTTTTTTTTATCTGACAACGATTAATGCAGGTGTTTGGAGAGATCGGTTATGGCCTGATGGGTGGACCGCAGTTACCGCTGATGGCAAACGAAGTGCTCAATTTGAGCACACTCTTTTGGTAACGACAGTTTCCTGTTCATTTCCTTCATTATCGTCCTGGTATCTGCTCTTTTTTTTTTCTTCTTCTTTTTTTCTCTCTCAATGGATTTCTATTACTAGTTAAAAGAAATATGGGCATCCGGAAATGCCTAGAGAATTGGATCATCAGGGGAGGAATGCCTTTGAAAAAATGTCAGGTGAATGATCATCTTTTGGGCAGATCAATCAATGGACGCCGTTCTTATATTGCTCCGAAATACCATCATAATTCTCGTTCTCTGATAAAACAGGGAAGGGTGGGTGCCAATGGCCTTGGTTACCATTGCACAGCGCCTGAGCCCATTATTTTTTTTATTTTTTTTCTACCCTCTTTGTGAAAGTAGATGGTGCAAGCCGCATTCTGGAGCCCACCCCTTCTCTCTCTAGATCGAGTCATAAACTCTCACTAGAAAACTCAAAGCCCAGTTCCTTTTTTCAGAAAATTATCTATAATCTAAACGACGACTGGCACTCCCTACCAAGCTCCAGCCCTGGTTGCTTCTCACTAGGCGATCGTCCAAGTTCATGAGTCTGGTTTTTGCACGAATGCAGGTCACTGAGACGGGCGTTGAGGTTCTCACTGCACGGCTGCCCTCGTCCCCTGACGTTTATCCTTGGTTGAAGAAATAATTTGGCTCTATGTCTACCCTGCGCTTGCCCTTCTGGGAACCGACCGCCCCGTAGTCAGTGGCTGGCTTTGAGGGTTCCGCTCGTTGCAGCTGGGTGCCGGAGGCGATTATTTGTTGGTGCTTATATCCCATTTTCATCGCTTTTTTTTTTTCCCTCTCCTGTAATCATAATGAGACGACGGTGCATTTTTATTATTATTACTATTGTCTATTCTGGACTAGGATACGCCATTTCCTACCTTTTTATTTCCTGCATCAACAGAGATTTCCAAATCTTTTATGTTCCCAAGTGGGGAGATTATTCAAGTTTCACTGGGCTGGGCGAGGTCCACCCTGATCTTTATTTGTATATATACTGGCCTTTGATAAGATCCAGTTGTGTTAAAATCCATTTCTACCTCAAGGCGCTGACTCTGCAATGATTAGGCTCGGAATCTATTTTTTTGGGCTTTTCCATTGGTCCTGATCTTTATATAATTATATATATTGGGCTTTGATAAAATCCAACATAGAAGTCAAGATCCATTTCTATTCTCAAAGCGTTGACTTTGCAGGGATTTCCAGTGACCCTGGTCTGTATATGTACATTGGGCCTTTATAAGATCCAATATAGAAGTCAGTCCATTTCTATCTCAAGGCGTTGACTTTCCATGGATTTCGCTCGGAATCTATTTTTTCTAGGCTTTTCCGTTGACCCAGAGCGATCGAAGATGGTAAAAAACACAGGAAAGAAAAGGGTATGAGGATTCTCCAGCTGTGCATCGGATTGGATGGGGGAAAAAAGGCTGAGCGATGCAGTAAATCGGCTGACACAAAAAAGGGAGTTTCTCATACATACACGGACAGTCAACGGCAGAAGCCCACGATCTAAAAAAACCCCTCGACCTACAAACAATTGACGAAGCGGCCGATTGGAGAGATTCCCCCTTCGGGAAAGAGGATTCCGAGGCTAAGCGGTGACCGCCTCCTGCTTTGATGAGAGCTGGGTCTGAATGTACTCCGGGACGACGTCGAACTTGGCTAGCTGCATTGTGTAGGAGGCCCGGCCTTTGGTCATGCCCCGGAGGGTGCTCACGTACTGGAACATCTCCGCCAAGGGCACCAAGGCATCCACAACCTGCACAACTCCCCCCCATCAAACGTTTATGGACAGCGGGTTTTACGCGCCAGGAGTAATGAAAAAGCGTTTCCAGAAAAAAAAAAAAAGTCAATGGGTTTGCTAGATGATGGTGGTGGTGTGTGAAGTTGGAACTGGTTACAGTAATTTAGATCTAATGGGTTTTTCAAGTAGTGATGATCGAGAGATCATATTTTTAATTTGATCTCATGCAAGGTGTGATTGAATGATTCAAGATCTGATAGGTTTTGGGGGAAAAAAGTCAACGGATTTGCTAGATGATGATGGTGGTGCCTGAAGTTGGAACTGGTTTCATGAACTTGGTTCTAATGAGTTTTCCAAGTAGCGATGATGGGGGGATCATATATTCAATTTAATCTCATGCAAGGTATGATTGAATGACTCAAGACAAGGTTTGGAAGAAGAAGAAAAAAGTCAACGGCACAGTTGATGTGAGCCTAGAACAAGCGACAAGAACAAGGATTTAATGGGTTTCAAGGGGCGATGATCAGAATATGAAAGGTTCAGAAGCTTGAGATCTCAACGTACCTTCAAACCGCCAGGCTTATCATCGAAGCTGTTGATGACGCCTCTTCTCGAGTTGAGATCGCCGATCACATCACCCAGGTGCTCCTCAGGAGTGACGACTTCGACCTTCATAACGGGCTCCAGCATTCTGGGAGCAGCCTTTCTCACACCCTCCCGGAAGGCCCCCCGGGCCGCCAACTGGAACGCCAACACGCTGGAGTCAACGTCGTGGTAGGAGCCGTCGACCAACACAGCTCGAACGTCAACGACGGGATACCCCGCCAGGACGCCGTTGCTCATGCACTCTTCCAGCCCCTTCATCACTCCCGGTATGTACTCCTTGGGCACGGCGCCGCCCTTGATCTCACTCTTGAACTCGTACCCACCGCCTGGCTCCATGGGCTCAAACCTGACGGTGATGTCGGCGAACTGACCTTGGCCGCCAGACTGTTTCTTATGAACATACTTCACTTCCGAGATTCTTGAAATGCTCTCCCGGTAGTTGACCTGAGGTGCGCCGACATTTGCTTCAACCTGCACAATTCAACAGGAGCAGAGGCCAAATCATCCCAAATGCTCTTCTCAATCCATGGCATTAAAGATACCCAACGGGCGTACAGAAGTCCGGGGCTAAATGGAGTTTAATTAATCAGCAGACCCCATGGTACCCGGGATTCGAAGATCGCATAAAATTTGAGATATATTCGATCTTAGAGGATGTAGAGGAAAATTAAAAAAAAAACTTTTACAATCAGAATCGGGTGATTAATAGATTTTTTTCTTACTGGGTTAGATCCATTTCTTCCAGTAAAGTAGGAAAGAATTTAAGAAAGAAAATGAAAAATGTCTGGGTAGACAAAAAACTAAATAGCACAGGGAATGAAGAAATAACGCACCTTGAATTCTCTCTTCAATCGATCAACGATGATTTCAAGATGCAGCTCTCCCATGCCTTCAATGACAGTCTGATTGGTCTCTTCATCCCGAGAAAAGTGGAATGATGGGTCTTCCTGGGCAAGCTTAATGAGTCCAAGTGCCATCTTGTCAACATCAGCTTTGGTCTTGGGCTCTATTGCGACCTTGATAACAGGGTCCGGGAAATCCATCCGTTCCAGCACAACAGGCTTCTCTGGATCACATAATGTTTCGCCTGTAATCGTATCTTTAAGACCAGCGAGAGCAACTATATCGCCTGTCAAAGCTGATTTTATATCCTCTCTACTATTAGCATGCATCTCAAGGAGTCTTCCAATCCTCTCCTTCTTCCCTTTGTTTGCATTGAGGACATAAGAACCAGCAGTTAACTTGCCAGAGTACACTCTCACAAATGTCAGAGATCCCACAAAAGGATCACTCATAATCTTGAAAGCGAGCCCGGAAAATGGTTCATCGTCATTGGCAACTCTTTCAATCGTCAATTCTGGGTTCTCAGGGTCCGTGCCCTTCATTGAGGGCAAGTCAAGTGGTGACGGCAGATAGTCGACGACAGCATCCAGTAATGGCTGCACGCCTTTGTTCTTGAATGCCGAACCACACAAAACTGGAACAAACTTACTAGATATTGTTCCTAACCTAATTAGTTTTTTAAGGGCTTCTTCATCAGGTTCTACTCCTTCGAGATAGTTTTCCATTGCTTCATCGTCAAGCTCGACCACACTTTCAATCATCAGATTTCTGTATTCCAGAGCCAGATCTTGGAGATCAGCTGGTATATCCTCATATGCATACTTCGCGCCTAACTCCTCACCTGACCAGACCACAGCTTTCATTTTCACAAGGTCAATTATTCCTTGGAATCTATCTTCGGCACCAATAGGTAATTGAAGGACAAGGGGATTAGCTCCCAAGTTTCTGACAATCATGTCTCTTGTTCTGAAAAAGTTGGCTCCCAGTCTATCCATCTTGTTGACAAAGCATATCCTGGGGACTCCATATTTATCAGCTTGTCTCCATACAGTTTCGGACTGTGGTTCAACGCCTGCAACGCTATCAAACAGGCATATCGCACCATCAAGTACCCTGAGAGCACGTTCAACTTCAAGAGTAAAATCAACGTGACCGGGCGTGTCAATGATGTTAATCCTGTGATTGTTCCAAAAAGTGGTCGTTGCAGCAGATGTTATTGTAATTCCTCTTTCTTGCTCTTGTTCCATCCAATCCATGGTAGCTGTTCCTTCGTGCACCTCCCCAATTTTATAGTTCCTTCCAGTGTAGTACAGAATTCGTTCTGTAGTGGTAGTCTTCCCTGCATCAATATGGGCCATGATTCCGATATTCCGGTAATCCTTAAGTGGCACTTGTCTTTTTGAATCTGTGAGGCGAAAGAAAAAATCAATAAGAAAATTTTACATTAAATCATAGAAGATTTGCTGCCATATAAGAGAATTTTTCTACTACTAGAAGACCCATGAAGAAAGAGATTGTATAGAATTACACAAAATGGATACATTTTTTTAGTACCATGCCAAACAAAACCGAAAAGGAAACTTGCAGAAGATTCTCCATCGAGCATATCAGTAATCTCATGTTTTGAATTTTCAGCTTCAAGAATAATTTTCTTCCTATAAAAGTTACGCGGGTACAAGTATGCATGATATTTTTGCACTAGAACAAAAACGAAGTACGAAATCACGGAATAAAGCCTCACTTATTATTAGCCATAGGAATTGTCAGCATCTGGGATAAACCAGAGAGAGAAATTATGGAAAACAGTGGTCAAGCATCCGCCCACCAATAGAAAAACCAAATTTGTATCAGTAAAGTAAAATTCTGCTTCATAATTTTAACAGAAATCTAAATTTTACCTATTAAATAGCATCAAGCAATCGAAGGTTTCCAATGAGGAAAGTTCTTCTTGGATAAGATTTACGAAAAGTAAAAATGGATATTGCCTTTGTTAATTGATAGCTAGAATGTCACATTGACTCAGAGGTAACTATGAATTTCCTCAGTAGTTTCTTCTTTTTTAAAAGCTTATGACGAACTTTGTTGAAAGTTTATAGCTCTATGGTCCTAAGAAATGATATCAATGTATCAAATTGCAATTGGCATCGGAATTGTGCTTTTAAGCAATTTTTGACCCAACAAGTTACTACAGAGAAGTGTGAAGACTTGAATAAGTGAACTTAATTAACTAACATAGAGAAGGGAACTGCCGTGTGGAGATAAAATTTACAATAATATTCGGTGAATATGTTATTCGAGTCCGCATTAAAGGTAACAACAACATAAAGTTTGTGAATTATCAAAAGAAATCAAGATTACACAAGGATAAATTTTTAATGAAGTCATTCACGGAGGCCTAAAAACATTTGATATGATGCCACACGAGACACGCAAAAATGCAATTAAAAAATATGTTATAGTGTACGATAACTCATCACATATGTATCATCGATGCTGAATCCATTTTTAAATTGACAGATATTTAACGACCCTTCTAATGATATCAAACATTCAAGCAAGGAGTATGAAAGTTTCCACGCATTGGAAAAAAACCACTTTGTCAAATCAGATCAATCTGATCATCTCAAAATCTTTCACAAGATTCTTATAACAAGAAACCAATTTATGAGACAATCTAACAGAACATATGCTCTGGTAACTCGATAAGAAGAAGACAATTTAAAAATCCTTAATAAGAAAAAAAATTATTTGAATTATCTTCATAAGATAACTAAAATCAACGATAAAACTCTTAAAAAGAAAATCTTGCAATCAGCTTCAACCAATTTTGATGGACAAGGCTAAGACGCTACTGCAATAGACAATCGGGAAAAGAGCCAGGACCACTCAAATGGTAAGCATGAATTAAAAGCTCAGGCTTCAAAAATATCTCCAGCCACAAGACAGAGGGAGGCGGCGGGAGGCGGCGGGAGGCGGCGGGAGGCGGCGGGAGGAAGAAACAAAGACCAAACTGGAGCAGGAGTCTCACCTTCACCAGCCATGGCGACAACAGAAACCCTCCCCTTGCGTCCCGGAGACGCCGGCACCGCCGACCTGGAGACCAGTCGAACGATGCCGAAGAACTCCGAGGACAATGACGAGGAGGGACGGAGAGCGGAGCTCTTCAGCGCGAGGAGGCGACGACATGATGGCAGTGAGAGCGGGTGCCCTCGCTGCCTCCGGGAGCGGCCCCCGATAAGCCTCGAGGAGGAAGATGGGCTCCCTGCAGCCGCAATCCTCACCCCCGCCTCCGCCATCTTCTTCCTCTTCCTCTTCCTCTCCGACTCCCCTGCGGAGCTGCTGATAACGGATAAAGAGCTCTGTACTCCGATCCTCACACTTAACGGAGGAGGGAGTGAGTAATGTATAATAAAAATAACAGGAAGGGTTTTCTTCTAAAAGGGATAATACTAAAGTTAATCCTCCATGTTTAAAATAATATCTAAACTACCCTCCTTCATCCTCCTTCCTCTGCTAACACGTAAAGAGAGACTGGTGGCATATCTATTATTAAAAGGTTGTTTAAGGGTAATTTGGGTAATTTCAACCAACGGCGGATGGCCGTACACGTCTCCCGTTCTCCTATCCTCAAACGTGGGGAGAGGAAGAGGTCCAGATGGGTCCCACAACCAAAAGCCCACCACATGCGGTCGCCCGGTTGGGCCCCACGGCCCGAATCGATTGGCCTCGAAGCTGTCCAACGAGGAAGCAAACGCTCGGCCCTCGTCGACGCGCTAAATGGGCCAGCCCCCCTAAAATAATTGGGCTGAAACATAAAAGTTGGCCTATTTCCGCGGTGCTCCCATACCACCCATTTACAAAGGCGATCCAGCCCAAAAGGCTCGAAAGCCCGCTTAATTATTGGGCCTTCTGGGCCTAGGAGCGGATCAGCGAGCTCCGCCTAACTGCTCATATCTTGGGAAATATTTTTGCCAACCAAATATAATTTCATAAAATAATTTTTCTGACATGTCGACTGAGCGGGATGGGCTTCGACCTGGGGCCCATTTTCTCTCTGGTTCGGGCCCAATTATACCCGACCCTAGTTCTGTACGGACTCGTGGGGTTATTGGGCTCGGACAATTTTATTGGGCCACATAAGAGCCCATTTAATTTGAGAGAATTCTCAAGTAGAGAGATATTTTTTAAAATTATTTAATAATGGCTACAATTATCTTTTTTAGGAAGATATTAGATTAGGGGATTGATGGGGCCCTCCGTCGGCGGCATCACCTTCGCTAGGTGATGACATGATAGAGAGACACGTGTCCGAGCTGAGCGCATGCCAGGGTGGCGTAAGTTCCTACCCCCTGTGGCTGGGTGAAAAGACGTAACTACCCCTGACTTGGCCCGATCAAGAGGGGCCCAAGGCGCAGCTGTGCCTCTTTATCTCAGATTTGGGCGGAATAATCGCTGGGGCTGATTTCGGGTCCAGAAGCGGTGACGTGGACGAATGGAGGAGCGGCATCTGTCGTCCCGGAGCCCCGGTTTTACCCACATTTTCTGCAATAACTAAACGTTGCCTGTAACGACAAGCTGTGGTGGTCCTTCCTGGTCTCCGGCGTCCCACGGATTCAGCTCTCTCTCTCTCTCTCTCCTCCCGCCCTGCCATCTCTGTTGTGCACGTCGGAACCAGAGGGCTTCTGGGAAGTGGGCATGCTTCTTCACATGAAATAGGGTGATCTACGTTGGGCCAATTCCGGCTAAAGGGAGCCTCTTCTCCATGTCCTTCTCCATGGGATGAGATGGGTGTGTGGGAAGCAAGGTCTGATCGTCGAGAGAAAGCGGATCGTGCATGCTGTCAACCCTGTCTTCTCACCCTGGAAGACGGTAGGTGATCCCTGTATCATTTTCTTGTTGGGTGTAGAGTTGGCGCTTTCTTCGGGTGTATGTGGGCAGGGCTTCCTGTTCATATACCGGCGACTCGTTCGTACATCAGGAGATCATTTACTGGTGACTTGTTTGCTTTCCTCCTGCTGTGAGGATTTGATCACGGGAAACATGGACATCCCCTCTTTTTTATGTCGATCGTTGTTCTCAGAATTTAGTGTTAAATAGAGATTGATGGGGGCAGTTGGATCATTCGATGAAATGATGTGAGATTTTATAGACGGAAACAGCTCTCATCTCAGTTTCCCGTTTTTTATTTCTTTCACGTTTATGATGTTTGAAGAGATCACAGAGATCAGTTCTGTACAAATTTTCGTTGAAAGTTTCAACTGGGGAGACTGCGGCCTTAGGGGATGATAATTCATAACAATCAGGTTGCTGTTCGTGACTGGGAAAATTTAAGGAGTAATGTGCTGACAAGAGAGGAAGAGACTAACCTGAACTATTTTTGGTAGTCTCGCGGTAGCCCTATTTCTGATATCTAAGTATTACTACCTTGGCAATTATTCAAGTGCATGATGAGGGCAAAAGGTAGCACGCTTCCTTAAGTTATGGTCTGTACACAGATTGTGGTTTGTCACAGTTAGCGGTATCCTAGTTCTTTTTGAACCATGATTGCATTGACTATAAGATTAGTAAACTTGGTTTCAATGTCGAGACTTGGGGAAAGAAGTTCAGATCGCCTCGGAAAGAAGTTCAGATCATCTCTCTTTATGTTGCCCCGGATTTATCAATAAGATTGATTTCAATTATTCGATTTCTTATAAAATACCATGCAAGTTGGGAAATCTTTTACCCTTGAGGTTCTGGGTAAATATTTTCGATTGTCATATGGACTATAACCAAATCGGATTTTTTAGTATTGCCATGTAGAAGTGTATGAGGAATTTTTTCTGAAAATATTTGCCACTTACGTCACAGATTTGATATCTATATATCCATTGAGAACACTGCATTTAATTTATCTTTGAACCTGTGAAAACGCGAATCTTTTGTTGAGTATTATATTCGTTCATATGAGATGATGTATACATCTCCGAAGATCACATTTTATTATATTTGGATTTGATGTACCTTTGGAAAGAACATACGTGATCACAATCAAGTTTTCCGTGGTTCACCCAGGATGTTGGTCATTGACTGTCTCAATATTAGAAAGTAATGTTGCATTTCTATTATTTTCTCTTTTTTTTGAAATTTTAATTTTACACATTTTCTTGATGTGTGCAATTGTTTGTAGTAAACGCTCATAAGAAATCTCTCTATGTATTTGCATACAAACTCAAAGGAGATAATAAAAATGCGAAAAGGTCCTTCATCGCATTGTCAAGTTCTTCAGAAGAAATTTTGAGGTTTTACTATTTTTTTAGTGAATAATTAGCAGCCAATTCTCTTTACTTTTTTCTTTTATACGATAGTTCTTATAGAGCGAAAAATAGCGATTCTGCCTTCACAGGAAAATTACCTTTGCATCGTTTTTATGACTACTCTATGTAATACACATATTTCTTCATGGTTGTTGACCTAGTATTCTTTTTCGTAGGTGTGTTGATTTTGTGTGCAATCACTTTTGTTGATTATTTTCATCAGCCTTGTGTATCATTACGGGGTCAAATTTTTTAAAAAATTTTAACATTAACGCCATATTTCTGATCCCTAGGTTTTCTATGAGTAGGCCTTAGATCTTGTTCCAATGTTTGTAGTACATTGTTTGAAGATTTTACCACGAATATTTTTGTTTCTTTGTCGGCCTGTGATCTGATAAATTGTCTTTTAATGTTTCAGCTCCACAGTACAGTTAAACTACTCATTTAGGAGCTCGGATTTCAAGCCTTCTAAAGCAAAAAATGTCTGATGGAGAGGTCAGAAAGGTCTCACGCCGGGACATACAGTTGGTATGTTTTTTTCTCTCATATTCTTGAGAAAAATGACTACCAAATAATTCTCTCTCCGGCCAATTGGTATAGTCTTTATTTTTATAATCAACATCTTCCCATAAGCACACGCTTATCTCTGAATTCTCCCCTCTCTTGACACAATTTCAGATGGACTGTGAGGCTAATTTATATAGGCATCCCAATTATTATCTCGGGTAGCATGCCTGTAATAATAATGTTTTTATATGTTGACGAGATAAGCCAATCAGTTTTTTTTTTTTTTTCTACTTTGAAGGGAGACCAGAGTCCCCACGAGGAATCTGATCTAGGACTCTGACGTTGCTCCTGTTCGTAAGGAGGCAGGAGTTTTTTGTGCCAGAGAACCAAATCACTGCCAGTGCACATGAGAGGGTGTTCTGCTCACCGTCCAATCTAAACTCCACCAGCGTTGTTGTCAGCTTGTTTTCAATGTTAGCTTCTGGATTTTTGTTGTTGTTCCAGTCCTGTCCTCATCAAGAAAAATAGGAAACCGATGGGTCTTTGATCTCTCTATTTCCTCTGGAACGGACAGACCTACTTTCCCTTCGTTCTTTCAACTCCTATCTTGTCCAAACCTTGTCCAGAGACCACTCATCTAAAGATGCCTTGACCCTCTGCGGGCCAATTGTCTTCTGAAGATTCCCCTTGATGGAGTCCCTATGAAACAGTATGCTTACCTTAGCCGACTGGCAGAAGAAACGTTCATCTCTTAAATCCAGCTGGGGGCATTGGGACTCACTAACTATTTAAAGTCCATGGATAATTAAACTTCAACAGGACCCATTCAACACAACCATCAATCCTTTTGTGACCTTTTTTTTTCTAGCTTCTCTTCTGTCCTAGATAAGTGGCTGCTTCAGCCATCTTCAAATCACCCCGAACACGGAAAAATATAAACTATGGAATTTTTTTTATGCCAGTTTAATCAACCACAAAAGATCTCATGTTCGTGTATCAAACTTTCCTCCTTCCCTCTTCTTTTAGGCTTTTTCTCACAGTCTGTGGGATTGCCCCAGGGCTTCTCAAGAGGGCAATCTTCAAAACTGCATAGCCTATGCTGTAGCTTTGTACAGTTCTTCAGCAGACTTTTGTTATAACTACAACGTTTCAAAGTACCTTAAGGTACTGGCAGAGTGGATTGACGCCAAGGAGGCAGTTCAACTCTGTCAAATTTTCCTTCGATAGAACCATCTAACTATTCCAGTGTCGAATAGTTTAGGACGATGATGCTCATTTTATGATACAAATCTCAAGGTCCTTCTTGAGAAGAGTCTTAAGCCTTCCCTTTTCCTTGTTCTATTTTTCTCCAGTGAACATGACTTCTCCTTTTGAATTATTTTTCTTTGTGATAATTTAGCTCCCCAACTGTAAAATCAGACCGCTTTTGGCCGTTTTCAAAGGTCTGTTAGGGTCAATTCATAAATATTACAGATGACATATAGCGTTTTGTTTTTGTCTCCGTAAATGTCTCGTAGAAGACATATATAACTTGTTTCTACATCTTTCCCATTCCGGTTTCGAATTTCCTTGCATATTGCACATTTTATGAACTTCGTTCTATAGTTACTGATGGCGTACATCATCGGCATTTTTTTTAATTTTAAAATTAATTATAATATGAACCACTTTCTTTTTGCATTTTACGACCCTCCTAATGTTTCTAAATGTGACTGTTAGGTACAAAATCTTATAGAACGCTGTTTGCAATTATACATGAATCAGAAAGAGGTTGTGGAGACTCTTGAGCATAATGCAAGAATCGAGCCTGGTTTTACTGAACTCGGTAATCCTTCAACTGTTTCTTAGAACCATTTCTCTTCTAGCATGTTAGATGTCGTTTTCTTCTTCAACGTGTAGATTCTTCTCGTATTTATTTGCACGCTTTCTCTTGTTTTAAATATTTTACCCCTGTATAATTTGGTTTGTTTTCATTTTCTTTAAATTGTCTACGTCACAATGTGTCTAAAATTCTAATAGTTCCCTGAAGTATGGTTGACAAAAGTGCATTCTCATATAAATTAAGCAACCTACAAAACAAGTCATGTCATCGGAATGGAATAGCGGTTATATGTGGTTCGCTATGTTTAATCTGAGTGTATCCCAACCTACGCTACATATTTCTTTCCTCTGTGAAGATATAGCAAAAGGGTCAAAAACAGAAGTGGAAGAAATAAATGAAGCCGAGGACAGTGATGAATGAATAGAGAAGGTCCGTGGGAACTGAGTAGAATTGTCATTCTACTTTTAGGAAATATCAAGTTGCCTATATCTTTTTGTATTACTTGGCACAACCAATGTACAGTTGTTTAGGTGAAGTGATGTTGGACATATTTTACATTTATCATTCCCGAAGCTTTGTAACTTGCCCAAACAGAATCCTCTTTCATGGATTGAGATCAATTAGCTTGAATAACCGAACTTGATGAAGTTCAAGTCGGAGCCCGATCCAATTCACAGAGCATGCATGAAAAACAGGCCAAAAAAAGTTTCTAAAGTTAAGTCAGCCTGAGGAGGTAGATAATCTCCAAGAATCTAAGCTCTTTGGGCTAGAAAAATATGACTTGCGAGCAAAGGGGTAATCTGTGATGATGGTCCTCTTCCCATGCGTTTGTCTCCCCTCTCTTGAGTCATTTTGTACTTGTTCTGACTCTTTACATCTCCCACCCCGCCACATCGGATATTCACTTGTTTCCTCGCATGCTGATCACGTCGCCCGATACTCCTGAGCTGGCCCGTTTTCGAACCTCACTGCACTTCTAATTTCATTGTGGTCATCATACCATGTTCAGAAATATTCATTCATTTCTCTTTCAGGTGACCCCAAAAGTTTGAAATCCCTTAATCATAAACATTTCATCATAGACATCCTTTGGACCATAAATTTTTCGCATTTTCCACGCTTAAATGATAAATGTTTGATTCATGCCACTTTTCATACTTTAAACCTCAGTGTTATGAAAATCATGAAACGGCATCTACTTTGAACGGCATTTTACGCCTAAATTTTTCATAGTTCATTGTTCGCATACTTTAAACTTGAACGGCACACTAAGTAAAAAAAAAGAGAAGAAATTTGGCTTAGAACACTTTTATAACTTGTCGACATCATCTTTATCAAGAGTAGGTTAACAATTACTGATCAAAAAAAAGTTCTGCAGTGAGTTGTACCTGTATAGTTATTTTTTTATAAGGCTTTTGTACCCGATTTATCCATATTTTCTGTCTTGTTGCCTGACTTTACCTCACTTCCAGTCTGGCAAAAGCTTGAGGAAGAGAACAGAGAATTTTTCAAGGCATATCACGTAAGACTGATGTTGAAGAACCAGATAGACATCTTCAACCAGCTGCTTCAGAAGCAGGTTGATCTCATGCATGGGATGCACCCTTCAGGGTCTGCTCCTGTATCTCTGCACCGTGACTCTAATGCTTCATGTATGGCTAATCTGATTTCCTGTTTTTCATTGCTTAGTTTCATATGATTGGATTTTTCTTCCTCTTTTTTTCCCTATGATTTCCTTGTTTTATTTCTCCACCAATATGTGTGAGTCTTGCGCATGTGCATCTTTAATGATTGCTGTATTCGGTTTCAAAATGCCAGTCCCTTGTGAATGGTTTTTTCGAAGGTTGTATCAAATTCACTTTTATTCATGTAAAGTAAAAATAAATAAAAAATAAAAACCACACTCCCCTCAAAAACCTCAAACACAGAAACACTCCTCCCTGAACTGAGTAAATTATGATGGTAGATCTTGATCTAACTTAGTCATATATCAAAATTAAAATAGCCTGATCAACTCTTGGGTGTCTCTGAATGTTTCTTGGACGGTGGTTATGTACTTTAAGGTCAAACCATTGAGATATTAGTCGGATCAGCCATGTTGTGTGGTTGATCTAACCATATAAGTAGATCATAATGTAAAATAGCCTAATATATCATGCTTCGGGAATCTGTGGATCGGTACTTGGTGAGTGTGAGGTGCTTTTGAGGCCTAACTTGAAACTTTTATTAGACGTAAGTCAGACTAACCATGTTGAGAGGTTGAGAGTATTTCCTACTCAGGAAAACACATGAAACTTGAAGACACTAGACATTGGAATACCAAAGTCAACGAATGGAAATCTTCTCATGGCTCAAGAACGGAAATAATTCAGCGTTATTATTTGCACGGCTTAGAGCAGGAGACATTTCTAACAGCTTCTCCATGATATACATGTCATAAATATCTATTTGAGAGAGGAGGCCGCAGTATAAAGTATGGCCCATAAACTGTATTTCTTAATGACAGACTTGTGATAGAAAAAGATTTATCCTCAGTTTCAAAGCATTATGATTCCTGTTTTTATGATAAAATTTTCACCATATTGGATACATGAACAAGAGAAAAATCCTTGTGCCAGTGCAACAGAATCTGTGCTACTCGTCAGCTCCTCACAACATCCCCAGCGCTGCTGGACCTTCCAGCGCTCCTCTAAATAGTGGGATGCCGCCGATTGAGAACATCTCCATGGGTGATCCCTCTCTAGATGCTGGGAGGATGATCATGCCAACGAGCTTGTTCTCTGCTCAGAATTCGCAAATGGCAATGCTACATGGAATGAAAGGGGGGAAGATTAAGATGGAGCCTGCCTACTCGAGCAACTCAGAGTTCACTTTCTGCACAGATAGTTTCTCTGATTCCCACTCCGCAACTGGAGATGTGCCAATCCCAGCCTTCAGCAGCGCCGAGTTGCATGCGCAGCCATTGAACGAGCAACTCGTGGACATCGACACGTCCTCTTTCGGCATCTTAGGCCAGATTCCACGGAATTTCAGCTTCTCAGACTTGACAGAGGACTTCACCCAGAGCACCGGTGCGCCTTCATGCCTCACTTTTAACTCATTTTCTCCTGTCTCATGTGAAAAAAAATCGATTCTGACTAACTAAATTCTACTGAAGACATACTGGAGAGTTATGGCCGGTCGCCGTTCCTCGGACCTGACTCTGCCCTGTCAACCTCTACTGGGAGGGGAGGTCTGGGTGAGCTTTCGTCTCCTGGTGCCTTCATTTTTTTTTTTTTCTTCTTTTTCCTACTCATTCATTCAAAGTTCTTCACTTGCGAGAAACAGGGGACAGAAAAATATGATACCATAGCTGAAGTTGGTCCTGACGACTTAGCGACTGATCAGTAGCATAACTGGTGAGTGCCGAGCCCTGCCCTGTTTAAGTTTATATAAGTTTCCAGCAAGGCTTCATTTAGACTACATTGCCAGTTTTTTTTTTTCCTTTCTTTCTTTTTACAGAAAAACATGCCTGGGACTCCCATTCCCTCTACGAAAATAATCCTCAACTTTCATCCATCCAGTGAAAAAGAACTCATCACCCTTTCCATTCTTCTTCTGGTGTGGAGGTTTGAGGACTGAAGCAGCGAAAGACTTTCTGGTTTTACAGCTTGTATGCCGGATATAGAAACACAAACGGCGTGGAAGCTCTCATACTCATTCACCTTGAAGGTTACTTTGAGTCATTGCAGATTTCCCACTTACCCACCCTCAAGGCCCTTAATTTCCCCTGGTTTTCACCGGTTCACACCATCCTGGAGGATCCCATTTTCCGCTTGTTTCTCATTCTTGGGCAGTGTTTGTTCATCGGCTTTGATGAGTTCAGCTGCATGACTGGTCTTCAGTCTTTCTTTGTTTAGGTGGCTGTTTAGCAGCTTCTGTGCATACCAAAAGGAGATCTCGAGGTGGAAATAAACGGGGAATCTCTGCGAGGCGATCTCCCAAGGCAAGATTGATTTGTGTAAAGTATTTTCATTCAACATATTTCCATGTGAATTGTGTACTTGAGGAAAGTGAATGATGCTCGTGTGCCCCCCTACATTTGACTTGAATAAATAAATCTCATGATTCTCACTCTTTTGTGCATGAACTTCCAATCTGTGTCTGGTCGGAGCGCTCATAATTAGTAGTTTTTAATTAGGGAGAAGGGGGGGCCACTGTTGGACCCTGAGAATGAGAGAAAGAGAGAGAGAGTGTGTGTGTTAGAGTTGACTTCTGGGCTCATTTCTCTCTCTACCCATATTCTAGAAAAGTTGGGTTGGGCTCCGAACTTGCTCTCTCTCTCTCTCTCTCTCTCTCTCTCTCTCTCTCTCTCTCTCTCTCTCTCTCTCTCCCTCCCTCTTAAATCTATGGATAAGAACATATATGTAATAATAGTAATAATAACTAATTTATCCTCAATTCATCATAGTTCTTCAACTAATGCTCCCCCTCCATTCACCAACAAAAGCATCGATATATGCATAATATCATCCAAAGCTCTATAAATTGATACCAATACAAACTATAACTAGCATTATGGCACGTGTTCATGCCCGATGGATCAAGTGGAGAATTTAGATACTATTAATCCTATAGATTATATTATATTTATACGCGCCCAATGATACTGCTTCAGAAAGACCCCTTTTTTTCTGTGTGCAAGCATTATATTGATAGGCTTTTGAAAACCGCACTTTCAAAATCACAGGCTTCTTCACCCCCTCACCCATCACAAGAACCTGAGAGAATCAACAGGCAACGCCTGTTACAAGGGTGTGTCTTCAGATCTACAGCTACCCATCATCTACCTTTACAAAAATTACAGCTTCCTCCATCCATCCTTTGATATCATCAGTCTGCCTGCCGAAGCCCAGATGCAGAAAGGCTCACATGAAGTCTCGGAATCACATTGAGGAGGCCCCAGCCATGACTCTCCTACCAGCGCAGCGCCTGATTCACAGGCGGCCAGCTGCCCTGAGTCTGAGAGCCTGTGAGACTTGACCAAAATGCAGAGGGGGCCATGGCCATGGCCATCACCCTCCTCTCGAGGGCTGTAATCAGCCTGCAATGTGGAGAAAGAGGGGCCAACTCCTGGGTAGAGCTTCTGGAGCACTTCTGGGCCATGAGAGCTCCGTCCAAACAAAATGGGCAAGGCCTTGAAGATTACTGCCCCTGAGAAGCTCCTGGAGAGCTCAGAATGGAGAGATCAGGGGAGGCGGATTCCTGAACTTCTTCAGCGAGCCTCAGAGCCATGAGGGCCTTGTAGATGGCCAGGTCGGCGTTCATCATGAGCTCCTGGGCCCTGCTGCGGAGCCGGACCGCAGCATCCATGTACCTGCCGATTGCTGCTTCGGCTGCCTGAAACCTCTGGACTGCCTCCTGCTTGGCGGCGGCTGCATTGGGATCAGACAATGGAAAACGTCAGACCGCCCTACGATTAACCGGTGAATCAGGCCAAAAATAGGGAAACAGGGAGAGCGGGAGCAAGAGTTTTTGAGGAACGGGGAGAAACCCAGAAAAATAATCCGTGAGCAAGATAACTTCAAAAACCTAATTCTTCCCTTTTTCAGTCTTCACCCTTTTAAGTTTATCACGCCGAGGAGCTAGAGATAGGCTTTTAAAAGCGGAATTACAGCAGAAATTCAAGACACATGGTGAAGATGAAGAGAAAAATTAGATACTTTTTTAGCTGGTCCGACTATATATATATACACATAAATAGTATGTAAATAGCTGATATAAATGGGCAAAAAAATGTTTACTGAAAGATTATAAATTATGAAAAACTCAGATATAGCATGATCTATGCTGCTTTTACACTTGCGTTAATTTTATGGACCCCTACATGCATGTTGATTCATCTCAAGTATTCAAGTTCTGATGTCTCTCCGGATTTTCATAGAATAAAATAGATGGATAATGAAAAATCTATGAAGAACACAAAATAAAAGAAAAAGTAATCTGTCCATCAAACAAAAGGCACCTTCGAAGAAGATGTCCAGGCTGCCCCGTCCCGCATGGCTTCCCTGCCTCTTAAAGGATCTTTTCTTCCTCAGAAGTGGCTTCTGAGTCGGCTGCCTTTTCCTTGGCGGCTGCCCCTGTTACAAAGAATGGGTCAGCCATGAGCAGCACTCCATAATTACCAGATGACACATCACATGAAGTTCACAAGTTTAGGAAAGTAGCAGCTGGGTTATAATGAAAAGAGCATAGTTCAATGTCATGATATAGGGCAAGGTGTGAAACTAGATTCACCTATATAACTCACAAATAGTAAAAATAAACAAAAATGAGGAACAAAGGCTACGGATTAACATATAGCCTAAACAACGCAAATGCAAATGACATTGGAGGAACATATTTACAACGCATCAGAAGCTAATTATTAACAATAAAGACAAGAAGCTAAACAAGAAGCTAGACATGAATCAAGCCACACACGCCCAATCCGCAGGAGATGTCAGAGCAAACCAAATGAAGAAGTCTGAAGTGCACCTGAAAAACCCTGATCAGTGCTGAGTGTTTTTGCCTCCTTTTCTTCGTCCAATAATCATAGACATCTCCAACTGTGGTCCAATTCCCAAATTGCGAGCAGAGAGCAGCTGCTGTTCCCTGGTCAGATACATCATCTGGGTGGCTATAAGCAGCCTTCTCAAAAGCAGAGATAATTCTCTCGAAGTCGTCCTTGGAAATAAGAGAAGAGCGGTCCACATCACCAGATGAGTGGCTGGTGTTCAGCCTTTCCAGCCATTCTTCGTCCCCAGAGTCCATATCATAGGGCGCACTCTCACTCATCAGCATCCTATCCACTTCATCATTTTCCACGTGGATGTAGGAATCTGGGCGCTCAAAACGATATGGGCAACTCTCCTCATAGCCCGAGACCTCTCGTACTCCTGGAACGGGCACTATCCTTGTGGGAATCCCCTGCAGATTCCTCTCAATGCACTCTTTATGCAGTTCCTTGAACACATTCCAGTCGTTCTTGTCAGAAAACTCCAGCTTCCACCCATTCTCACCACTCCAAATCGTTGCGTGCGTGAATCTATTGGAAGAACTCGGCTTCATCTCCTGGGCTTTGTGCATGAACCTCGTGGACTCGCCCAACTTCACCACGATGCACCACTCATTTGAGCTAGATAACTCCAACACGACTCTAGCCCCATCCTCCCTCCAGCAACGGTCAGGTTCAATGACTAGAATATTTGTAGAGCAGCTCAACCCATCGACGTTCTGCTTGGCCTCTGCGAAAGCCGTCTTGGGTTCCTTCATCCTCTTCATAGAGTTCTTCGCTGCAAACCTCCTCCTCTTCTGATTAACTGCTGTGGGGGATGGAGAGGCGTACTCTTCAGCTCCGCTCTCCACCGACGGGGAATCGAGCGCCTTATCAGAAAGGGTCTCAAACTCGCGAGACTCATGAATCGGGTGCACTTTGACCCTTGCATCTACTTTCAGCATGCCATTCTGCATATCAAAAAATTTACTTCGTCGAGATTTCATCAAGGAACGGTTGGAAACACCGGGAACTCTACCAGTCCTCAAAAAACTCCTCTTTCTCCCACGTTTTCGGAGCTTCATGGCATTAATCCCTGAACCAGTTCTGGCTCCCGGCTCGGGCACTGCAGGAGAACGACTACCGACTCTAGCAAGAGAAATCTGACCAACGGGAATGGTAACACTATCCATGGCAGCAGAGGTTCCAAGGGATGCCATTTCCCTTTTAGAAGCAGAAGCCTCCGCACGCAACCGTGACTCATAGAACCGATATTCTTCGACACTGTTTTCTGTAGCTGCAGACGAGCTCAGCTCGCAGTCGGGTCTTGCAGTGCTGCTAGGCAGACAGAGCAGACGGAGGAAGATACTAAAATGCCAACTCTTGAAGAGATGAGGAAGAGCAGAAAAATTTACAGAAAGCAGAGGAACCAACGCCTGAGAAGCGAAAATTATGCAAAATCTAGAACCAGATCTTGCCATCCTGTGAGAAAATTCCTGAAGAAATTAAAAAATAAACAGTGAGACATCACAGGTAGTAACAAGCATCAAAAACTGTGAGTTAATTGCCGAGATGTAAGGAGAACTTACAGGATTCCAGCTCTGTAATGGTAAGAAGTGGATGCCATTTAAGGAGAATAAATTGACCGCTGGTCTAGACGACAGAAAGGAAGCACATTCAGATAAGGTAACCCCCATGGTGATCATTCCAGTCAGAATGGAAACGAGAAGGGAGGAGAAACGATCCAAACTGGAGGCTCTCGCAGAATTTATTAGCAAAACCAGCGCTACAGGGCTGGTCGAGCCTAACCACAGATGACTCTCTGGAATGAGAAACCTGTCTGCAGATTCTCGCACTGCTCCTGTGATCTCAATTCCATTGCCCATAAACTCCGAACCTGTGGGTTTTCCTTCTTCCGAGAAGGACAGCCTCAGCCTCTTACTGTGGTTCCGAACAAAAGCAATGCCATAACGCCGATCCTGTCTCGCATTGTCACTGGACACGGAAGATAATGAACCCAGACCATCCAAAAGAGAATTCCAGACGTCTTTGGAGTCGTTCATCCTCGAATGAGGACCCGAATGCGATCTTCTCCGCTTCCGACTGTAAAAAATCCCAAACAGCTTGCCATTCGGAAAGGAAACCTCAGAATCTTCCTTTAGAACGAAGCTTGGCGGCATGTCCTGCAGGCAAACGCCCCCCCGCTCGAGCCCCTCTTCTGCATGGTATCTACACTTCTTTTGCCCATCCTTGTTCCCTTTCCGCGACATGTAACCAGTTCTCCTTCCCTTCCACCAATCGGCGTCCTCCGACTCGCCGGAGCTCCCAAAAAGCTCCATCCATTCGTACGAAGATCCGTCCCCACCGCCAACGACCTGATTTCCGACGGGTTTATACAGTGAGAGGCGCTTCCCAGACCTGAGCACCCTCGCCGCCGGGTCGCCATCCGGGGCCACCTTCGTGATATTCTTACGCACGAAAACTCGGGTCGACCTCCTCGCACCCACCGACGGCATCGTCGCCGGCGTTCCCCGGAGGGAGAGAACCCTGGACCCAATCTTCTCCGCCTCCGGATCGCCAAGCTCCTGTGCGGCCTCCTGGTCTTCAGATCTCACATCCTCTCTCATCGCCGGGGAACACCATCCACGGGCAAACACCACCGAGTCCCGCCATCGAGCAGCGCGTCCCCCTCACCGATCGCCACCACAGCCGGAGACGGATACCAGATGCATCCCACAGGAGCAGATACAGACATTCGGAGCTTGGACCACTCGAACTCTGATGGCGCAAAGAATCTGCAGGGAATACAAAGTATGGATTTTTCCCTTCGCCCACGACCCTCGACCCCGAAGGAAAGAGACGGGCTCCTCCCCTAGATATCGTTCCCTCAGATACGACGTTTGTTCGAGCGGCGGCGGCGGCAGCCGCCGTAGATCGCAGGTCGCGTAGGGTGAGGAGGAAGAGAACAGAAGATTAGGGTTTATGGAGAAATGGGGGACCGGATAAGTGGCCACTCAGTCTTCCCTCCCCTCACGAGCACGGCATGATCTCAATCCAACGGCCCAAATTTGAAGACGTCTGACGCGATCCGACGACCATGGTCGGAACGACGGACCACGATCTCTTGTCCCGCTGGTGTAGCCTAAGACAACCATTTTTTAGATATTTTCGGTCCCCTTGCCCAACGACACTGTGAGGAACAGCGATATCCGCGGTACAGCAGACCTATCCTTGTCCCCTGACGCCCCATCTCGCGCGGTGCCCTGTTCCGGCGAGGCAACTTAACGACGCTCTTAAGATGACCACTAGCACGTGGCTTCTCTTTTGTTTCCACAGCAAAACGGTGGAATTCCTCTCAGGGGGGAGGCTAGAATACCGACAGAGGAGGGGACCACCGAAACACCAAGCCTATACGATCTCAACCGTCGATATCGCGAGATGGATGATCTTAAAAAGAATCACGAGGCCCGACGGCCGTCTCATCAGAGGACAGAGCCCTTGATTGCGAGCCGTTAGATGCATGGGCTCCCCGGGACCCCATTTATTAAATTCATTAAACTTATATTTACGACTCTACCCACATTTAAATAACCATTTATGACGCATAAAAATCAATAATTTATTTATATTCTAAACTGGGCAATGGGCCACTTTCTTTTCCTCGGCAGAATATTTTAACCAAACTATATATATTTACACGTAAAGAGCAATATAATGACGTCATAAATGTGATTCTTATGGTGCAGATGGAAGTTTCATTGGACGGTGTAGGTATTAGAAGAGTGGTAAATTGTAGATGTACCCAGTTTTGCTGTTGTACCTTTTGGGATTGAAAATTATTCAGAAAGGCTGAGAATGTCGGAATATCTCGATGGATTGGAATGTTCCTGGAAAATTACTTCGGTTGGAGGAGGAGCTCAATTTGTTAAGGGCCTGTTGAGGGAAGTGGGCCCGGGGGGCGGCCAGGTAATTGAGAAAATATCCTCTTTTTATTGTTTTAATGCACCCTTTCCACTGCAGGTTCAGGAAGAGGCTTTTTTAACCGTCCGATCGGAGGGTGGGGAGCCGCGTGGCGTCGTCTCAGCGGCAGAGGACATTCCGGGCGAGAAGGTGTCACCACGGGAGTTGCATTCACCGGCTGCTTGATTTGCGTGCGGGGAGCCTGACTCTATTATAGACGCTGCACGGTAGGCTCACGGGAGGTGACGGTATCCATATCCGAGATAGTGACAGAGCTCGTTCGAAGCAGTATAAACAGGAGATGCGGGGGGGGAGAGAGAGAGAGAGAGAGAGAGAGAGAGATGGTGAGAAGTTGCAGAGGCTCGATGGGGATGATGATGGCGGCGGGAATGCTGCTAATGGCGGCGTTGATGGTGCCGCGGGCGGTAGAAGCGCAGGTGGCGGATTGTGTGCAGGCGCTGATTCCCTGCCAGCGTGATTTAGGGGTGGCTAAGCCGTCGCAGATGTGCTGCGACACGCTGAGGAACTCTGTGAAGAATGATCTGCCCTGCCTGTGCGGGATCCTCAACAACACGGAGCTGCTCAAGAACATTAAAATCAACATCACAGAGGCGCTCGAGCTCCCCAAGAATTGCGGCATCACCTCCAATGAGAATGTCTGCAAATCCGCCACGACCGGTAAGGAAAGGGAAGAAAACAGGAATCCCTTCGTTACTTGTCGTTGCTACCCGTGAAGTGACTTTACCGTGGAGAGCGGTGCAGATCCTGCGCGCGCCTGATCTCTATGTTTTTGCTGATCGTCTCTCTTAGATCTCAACATAGAGGAAGTGGCGGGATATGCTCGCCCTATTCTTCCTCCGCGGGGGGCGGGTGGGGGTGTGGAGTTAGGTTTTGAGACCATCGACTAGAGAGACCGGACTCATATGAGCGGGCAATCGTAAGCGGAAACAGATCGAAATCATCGATTGTCCTCGCTATTGCGTCCTCCCCCGCGGAAGTGGGTTTCGGAGAGAGAGAGAGAGATGTGAATGGCGTTCATTCTTCTTCTTGTTTTTCCAAGTCACGATCGATATTTCTACTCACTTCGCTTTCAACTGAACATAATTTTATCCTCTTCTGATTAGGTGCGGACTCTCCATCTTCACCTCCTCCAGGTAACGACTCTCGCCCTTATTTTCCATTTCAACACCGGCTTCCCCGTGGAATTCGTATCCGTGAATGGGTCCACAGCGATTAACATGCCTGTCGCCATTTGTCCCCCTCAAGGCTTCCTAAAATTCTCCATCTCCGCCGGTTCTTTATCGCAACGGTTTTGGTAGACTTCTGGGGGGAGAAATCCCCGTCGACAAGTCTCCGATCCAGAGTGCTCGATCCCATAGAGCAAGAAACCTACGAAGATCTGACCGGAGGAAGTGGCGGGATATGCTCGCCCTATTCTTCCTCCGCGGGGGGCGGGTGGGGGTGTGGAGTTAGGTTTTGAGACCATCGACTAGAGAGACCGGACTCATATGAGCGGGCAATCGTAAGCGGAAACAGATCGAAATCATCGATTGTCCTCGCTATTGCGTCCTCCCCCGCGGAAGTGGGTTTCGGAGAGAGAGAGAGAGATGTGAATGGCGTTCATTCTTCTTCTTGTTTTTCCAAGTCACGATCGATATTTCTACTCACTTCGCTTTCAACTGAACATAATTTTATCCTCTTCTGATTAGGTGCGGACTCTCCATCTTCACCTCCTCCAGGTAACGACTCTCGCCCTTATTTTCCATTTCAACACCGGCTTCCCCGTGGAATTCGTATCCGTGAATGGGTCCACAGCGATTAACATGCCTGTCGCCATTTGTCCCCCTCAAGGCTTCCTAAAATTCTCCATCTCCGCCGGTTCTTTATCGCAACGGTTTTGGTAGACTTCTGGGGGGAGAAATCCCCGTCGACAAGTCTCCGATCCAGAGTGCTCGATCCCATAGAGCAAGAAACCTACGAAGATCTGACCGGATGCCCCGACCCACCCTCCCCCGCCGATCGAATTCTCGACGGTCGAGCTTCCATAAAACGGACAACCACCATAATTTCTCCATCATTTCATCACCTGCTTTCCATCTGTCCATCTATCTCCATTAATGACTCGCATTCTTAATGCTGCAGCTACCCCAGGCGGTGGCAATGGCAATGGGCCCCCCGCCCTGATTCCCACAGTGGGGCCCGGCCTGATGGGCCTTCTGCTCTGGTGGGCTGTCGCTGCCATGGCTTAGAAGCTGACGACGACGACGAGCTCCGTCAAAACCCTTCTTCGGTGATTGATTATCTTCCTTTTCCTACTTTTCTTGCCATTTTTCGAGCTTTCCTCTTTGAATGATATCTGATAGAACCCCCATTTATGATGAGACTTAGTCTTCTGATGGTCCGCTGTTCGATGGTTCCGCGTGTTTTCATATGAGTGAGGTCAAACCAGGTCCAGTCTTCAGGCTGTATTTCGCTTTTTAGTCAGTGCTCCACCGAACTGCCCCACCCCTTCGCGGGCCCACCAGTTGTTGCCACAGTGTCCTCTTCCGAGACTCATTAAATGCCACGTTATCATGTCCGTGCCCTCGTCAATCTTCTTGATTTTTTTATAAATTTATTCTGCCACGAAAAAACCTACTTTCGTAGATTAGGAGACTCTTTTTTTTTTTGCTGTGCATTATTAATAAAGGGTTGTAATTATAATTATTAAGAATTTTTGGCAGACATTTATAGTTTAGTTATGAATAATGAAATACATGACACAATAGTAAATGGTAAGTTGGCCATTTTGGTAGTGACAGGGGTGAAACGTAATTTTTGTGATTTACGATTTTAACATAAATAATTCCACTATGTGCATATTTATGGGCACGCTCTCCTCTCCTCTCATAAATTTGGGATGAATTGGGATGAAACTAGGCATTATCTTAAAACTACAAAAAGTCATAATGAAATTATAAAAACAGGTCAAATTGCCATCCTGCGGAATAAGTATTTTTTACATGTATGCCCTTGCAGAAGATTAAACTGGATATGTCCCCATCAACAAATGGATATATATATATTTATATATATATCCAGAGAGAGAGAGAGAGAGAGGTTCTGAGTTTAGGTATATCACTAAAAAAATTAACAGCAATAACCCCCCCATGCAAATTTTTTGGGCACACCCCTTCTTGGAAATTAGTGTCATTCTTTTACATGATACCATGACAAGAAAATCAAAATAGAGATGCCGCCATCTAACAATGAAAAGCTTTAAGACATATATATAAATATATTTACTTATAGAGAGAGAGAGGGAGAGAGAGAGTTGTGAGTTTAAAGAGTGTAGGCATAGAAATAACTATTATATAATATACGCACATGAACCATAGAAAATGATATTATTTTCCAACATTTTCGATTTCCTGAATGATCAAAAGATGGACGTAGTATCATACTACAGAGCGATAATTCGATTAATTTTTTTTTTCATCTTAATAAAAATAAAGTGATTTATTGATAAGCTTTTTTATTAGTTTATCTTTTAAGTAGTGGTTGAAAGTTATGAAAATTTTCTGGTCCTTTTGTGATTTAATTAAATTAATAGACGTGTACAACTGGTATGATTAAAATACTCTTCATAACCATCCATATTCTCTCTCTCTCTCTCTCTCTCTCTCTTACCATAGCCTCTAGCCCATTTCTTGTTAACCGATGGCATTGAGACAAGTAAAGCTCTACACCCCTCCCATTCACGACAGATAATGAGGGTAATTATATCAATTCCCATTAAATTATATTAATTATAAATTATTTACACCCAATAACAAGAATCATTAGGTTTTAAAAATATGAAAATATGAATTAAAACGGAATTTGAAAAAATATTTCGGTAAGCTTCCGATGAGTAAGAGGCGACTATTTAACATGAGAAAGGGAGGGACGGATACGATAAGTCGGGCGCGCGAGTCGAGGAAGGGGGCGAGGAATCCCAACGCGATACGTCAGCGAACGTGGGACTCAAACCGCCGTTGTCATCCGCTCTCCGTGATCCGAATGCCATCGCCGCGCCGCCCAGTGTCCGTCCATTCTAGTTTGTCTCCTACCTTGTTCTCGATCGCTTCCTTCTCTGGGGTTCGTCAGTGATCGCCGCAGCACCGGTGGCCGCTGCGGAGGAGGTCCTTGCGGCGATCTCGAGCGGGAGTAGCGGCGTCATTTGGAGGAGAAGCGTGGAGGTAAGGCGGCCTTTCGTTTTCCGTTTTTCTTCTGTGAGCCTAGTTATTTTTGTCACCTGATTACGATGCAAAAATTCTATGCTCTGATAATCTTTTTTTTTCGGACATTTCCTGTTTCTGGATTGATTACACCGTCTACGTTAAATTTGTAATCCAGAGATTTTCGTTTCAATCGAAAAAAACTTCCTGTATGATGCACATGCGAAGGTTTTGACAGACATATAGTTCTCATGACCTTCATTATCACTAGATCAGTCTCTTTTATAACCATTCTTGCGGAATGCTGTGCTCTTAGTTTCAGTTTCACCCATGCAATTTGTACAGTAGTTTCTTGGTTTGCTTGTTAATATTGTCACCAACTTTTCAGGCATGCGCAACTTCACGAGGGGAATTCATTATTTGAAGACTTTGAATGCTGCCAATGTTCCTCCAGCTTTGATAGAAAATGGACAAAAACGTGTTATAGATGCCTCGCTTACTCTTATACGGGAGAGGGCAAAACTTAAGGTCGTTTCTTTTAGTCATAACTCAGGAAATTTTGCTTCCATGAATCACTGTGGTCTTCCATGGCCTGTAGATCTCATAATATTGGAGACGTGTGTGTGTGCGATGCGGTTTGATCATCTTTTTGCTCATTCAGGCAGAACTTCTTCGAGCTTTAGGAGGAGTGACAGCTTCGGCATCACTTCTTGGAGTTCCACTAGGACATAATTCGTCCTTCCTTCAAGGCCCTGCTTTTGCTCCTCCTCGCATTAGGGAGGCTATTTGGTGCGGTAGCACAAACTCGAGCACTGAAGAAGGTATTTTCCATTAAAGGGTAATCCTTTTGATGCAGTATGTTCACCTTCTAAGCGATTTTCAATGCCTCCAAGTCTGATTCTTTTAGCGGGAATTGTTTCTTTAGTATTCAATGTATTCCACGTTCTGGTTTTTTATGCGAAGACAAATTTTGAGACACCTACGGTGCACTGAAGCATGCTTCTCCATTGTATGCATAAAGCTACTGGTATCAAGATGTTTTAGGTAATTCTTCTGATATCATCAGTGCCGACTTCATAATTTCCCATAATCATTCTGGGGCCATTCTTAATCTGGATTTTCTAGAAGCGAAAAGTAAAAGGAATTTGGGAAATCTTCTGCAGCCTTCCTCCGTCTTTCCCAACGTACAAACAACAATAGGTGGTAAAGAAAGGGAAATTATAATCTTCCTGACGAAGGGCACCAGTTATATAATTGGATACATGACTTGTCCCCTCTGCTGGAACAGTCATAGGGATCTAAAAAAACTTTCAATTCATTGGCAAGGGCCATTCAAGTTTTTTTTTCTAGAAAGGAGTGATAATGTCTATAGAAAAAATGTCACAAAACATCAAATGTCTTGTCAGCACCTAGAGAATGTTTCGACATGGACATGACACCAGTGTCCTTTGGGGCTTTCTCCATCAGATCGGTGACTGCTAAAGATGTCATTGTAGATATTAAAAAATCATGCTGTATGAGGATCAACAGGCCTTGAGCTTTTTCATATCCAGTTCAATTAAAAAAGTTCGATGTTGACACTAGATACAGAAAGACAAGCTGTATGAATTGCTCCATAGAGAATGCATATTCCTTTGAGTAGTTCCTGGCATTCATCATGGAAGCACTATTGCTTGGCTACATCCTTCGGCAGGAGTTACCTCGGATTATGTGCATGGACAGGGGCTACTTGATTGCCATTTATTGAGATGGAGCACATCATCTAGTCATTGCTATACCAGGAAAAATTTCCTTTACATCGGCAAAAAACACCTGGCACCTTCTTATGACCGCTAATCCCATGACGGGGCAGATCACATACTCCAATTTTCAGTTCTTTTTACTTATGTGCTCTCCATGTTTCTGAAACCTGGTGGGTGCTGCAGGCAAAGATTTGAACGACCCACGAGTGCTGACCGATGTTGGAGATGTGCCCATCCAAGAGCTCCGTGACTGTGGCGTAGACGATGACAAATTGATGAATATAGTCAGCGAGTCAGTCAAGTTGGTGATGGAACAGGTCAGCACTCTCCCACCCCTGTCGCCAGGCCCAGGAGAAAAAGAAGCTGCCTTTCACTCTCCCTCATCTCCTCACACTTCTTTTGGCCCGTATGCCCTCCTTCTATTAGAAAGTCAACCCCTTTGACCATCATTTGAAGTACTGCATGAATTATATCGTTGCTTCTGTCCAATCCGGTCATCGGTCTCCGTCGGCGGCCGCATCTGCAGGATCCTCTGCGCCCGCTGGTCCTCGGCGGCGACCACTCGATATCTTTCCCCGTCGTGCGAGCGGTGTCGGAGAAGCTCGGCGGTCCAGTCGACATCCTCCACCTGGACGCCCACCCTGATATATACGATGCTTTCGAGGGGAACATCTACTCTCATGCTTCCTCATTTGCCCGTATAATGGAAGGCGGCTACGCCAGGCGACTTCTTCAGGTAAAAAAAAAAGAAGGAAAATAAGAATATAAACCCATGATTTTTGTTTAAATCGTGGGTTTTTAGTTAATCTAGTGTCCAAGCTTTTATTTTTAGTTTTAATTAATCTAATATTTTCCCAGGTCGGCATCAGATCGATCACGACAGAAGGGCGCGAGCAAGGGAAGAGATTTGGCGTGGAGCAGTACGAGATGAGGACCTTCTCCAGAGATCGCCCCATGCTGGAGAATCTGGTCCCTCTCTCTCTCTCTATCTCTATCTATTTTCTCTCTCTACTGTGATGAGGCTAATGGGGGAGCTCTTTTCTGTTGTTGGGTGGTGGGCAGAGGCTGGGGGAGGGGGTGAAGGGGGTCTACGTGTCGGTCGACGTGGACTGTCTGGATCCGGCGTTCGCGCCGGGGGTGTCGCACATCGAGCCGGGGGGGCTGTCCTTCCGTGACGTGCTCAACATCTTGCACAACCTACGTGGCGACGTCGTGGCCGCCGACGTGGTGGAGTTCAACCCCCAGCGGGACACCGTGGACGGCATGACCGCCATGGTGGCCGCCAAGCTCGTGAGGGAACTCACCGCCAAGATCTCCAAATGAACCCCCCCACCTTTTCCCTCCACATCAGCATCCACATCATCCAGATCTTAAAACTACAAAGGTCAGCCGTCGGATATTTGCTCACGTAGGCACCCAAATCTATTCAAGAATGAAAAGTCAAACGTCTCGGACGGTCAAAGATACAATTAAGCCGAAATGGGGCTTGATCATATGTTTTTTTTACAGTAATATACTCTAAATAAAAGGGCAAATCACGTCCTCGCTGTCAACTTGTTGGGCCTCAACTGGGCCGGACGATTTCGGAAAGCACAGTCCGGCCCATTATGATATTTCAGATAATCGACCCATCACAAAAATAACAATAATAATCCATAAATTTATCAGGATCAGAAATATTTAAAAAATTAAATGCAGTTTAATATTTTTTTTCTTTGAGAGAAAACTCAACTTTCTTACATTAATGTACATATAAAAACATGTTTACAAGTTAGGATTTTTTTTATAATTTGTATGTATTTTATGGGTTTTTATGAGAAAACCGATCTACTTTCTTAGTCGACGTCTGGCGGAGCACCCCCCTCTCTTCCCTTTTTGTTCTGCAGCTGCAAGGGGGTTCTTCGCGCCGCCGGCCATTTTCCTGCCGAGTCTCACCGGCGGCTGTTCTTCATCTGGACTTTCTGTGGTTTCCGATCGGTCGGAGACGGTCTGAAGTGTACTCTTCCAGGTGCCTACCATTTGCTTCCGATTTTCTAGCGGCTATTGCCCGTCCGCGGTGGGTGGTTTTTCCTTCGTTCTTCTCGGACCCATTTGGGTATTCCCTCTTCTCTTCGCCCGCTGATTTTATTGCCCTTCACACGTTCTCGATTGCCATTTCATTCCCATAGCCTGATTACAAGCGAGTCTAGAAATAGCATTGCCGGGTTAATCGCGGATCCATGCGTTAATCCGTCAATTGTTGGTCGGGTCGTGGGGTAGATCGGAGTGGATGTCCTGAAACATCTCGGTTTTATATGTTGAAATCCAAAATAAGATAATGGATTTATATAATTATTCATCTTTATGATCTGGTGGATTTCTCTCAAGAAAGAGTTGATGGAGTTTTCAATATTGTCGTATTCACTCACTTTTATATAAAGAGTGCATCTGAGTGATCATTCTAAGGTTCGAGTTTATGGTATAATTTTTCTTTTAATTAATTATTATCTCATAATGTTCAACGAATCGAGTCGAATATTTCTGCACAACAATTTAAGCTTCAGAGTTAGTTTCAAAATCTTTCTCACATTCGCTTAAGTTTCGAATATACTTTCTTTTGGGATCACTTAAAATTTTCTTTGCCGATGAAGAGTTCAACATGCAAGCAATACGCATGGTTGAGTGCTGTCCACGGTAGCCAGGCATTTGCAAGAATGCCTGTTTCGAGATTTAGGGTTTTGTAGTGAGGGAATTGAATTGCATGGAGAGTGACGGACTCTCCTCCTATCAGACGGTCGATATCTGAACGCAGTTGATACCTCAGGTTGAGCAAATGGATGCTACCTTCATCTGGAAGTTCAGTCTGTATCATGGTCGTCGCACGACGGCCATCCCGGCCGAGGATGCCACTGATGATATTGATGTAAGTAGCAATAGAAGTCGGTGTGTTTAGAACATAAAGTAGCTAAGGATAGAGTGAAGATCGTGAGAAGGATCGCATTGAGATGCTCCTGAAATCATGATGAGTAGCTTGGATCATGCAGTGATAAAAGTTAGATTCAGTCAGAAGGGCCTAGAGGATCCCCCTAATGATTGGGAAGGATTCATTTGAAGCAGATAGGCTGCTGATTTTGGGGTGTTGGCTGCTCTGGTTCATCGCTAACATTTTTTTTATCATAGTGCATTATCTAGGAACCATGATCCGAAGATTAACATAACAATCTTTAATGTGTGCGGGGTTCTCTGAATCTGTAATCCTACTGCTCATCCCTTTTCCGGTATTAGATAAGATCAATGAGCTCGTTTTTATGCTATATTATGATGCTTGCCTGAAAATTTCAGGGAACTCTGGCAAACATAAAGATGAAACTTTGCCACCACTGATTCACATACATGTATAAATATATGTTCTCGTCGACAGATTTATGGTGATCTTTATGCCGATCTGTTGATGCTAGAATGGCCAGTTGTTCTGTTCCCATGAGCCCAGTATCCCCCATCTACTTTATCTCTCTCTCTCTCTCTCTCTCTCTCTCTCACTATCAGGTACCAACCCCCCACGTCTTTTGTTCTTTACTCTGCCTTGCCCACCCAAAGCTCATAGCATGGATATGTCGCCCTGTTTTGACTTTCCTAGATGGTTGAGCTCTGATGTCTCTCAGTCTGCAACAGCGCTCTGAAGAGGGCAGTCGGCCATGGGGGACTTCACCATCTCCATAAGCTCCAAGTTGATCAGCCGGCTTGCCGGCGATGAGGACAAGCAGAAGAGGAAGACGAAGAAGCCGAAACCCAAGGGCCCACAGGAGCCCCAAGCCAGAGCCCCCCAGGCATCCGACGGCCCGAGTAAGCCCAGCGCCAGCGTTGGACGGCCGCCGCTGCCGCATCAGCAGCACCAGCCTCTCTTCCTCCCAATTCCGCTGCCTCCGCCGCCGGCCGCGAATGCCGAGCTCGAAGCCATCCGGGCCGTCGTGCAGGAGAGCGAGCAGGCTGTTGAGAGGCTGCGGAAGAAGGAGGCGGAGATGATTCAGGAGCTGACCGAGCGGGCGAAGGAGCTGCACGAGAAGGAGTTCAAGCTGCCCCGGCAGAAGCCGATGCCGTGCCTTGCAGAGAAGGACGCCTGCCTGGAGTGCTACCGGGAGCACGCCAAGGACCCGCTGCGGTGTGCCCGTGCAGTCAAATCGTTCAATGACTGCGCTCGCAGGGCCCAGCAGCAGATGAACTGACCCTTGCCCCTTGATGCGGCGGGCGAGAGCCGTGAGAGGTTCTTGAACGTTTGGCCCCCATCGGAGCCTCTAGATGATGATTGAATTTCCTCTATTCTTTCTCTCTCTCTCTCTCTCTCTCTCTCTCTCTCTCTCTCTGTAATTTGAGCGAGTCCCAGTCAAAGCCAGTTCGCGTTGAGTGGATCTGAATTAGAACAAATCCAAGTCAACCCTCATATCTTTTGCTGAAAATACAACACAACCAAGAGCATCCGTGCTACCCAATGGCTGGGCCCATGCCAACCATTATCTTCTTCTGCTGGGATTCAAAGGTCAACGTCACCCACCAGAGCTGACCATCCGTTAAGGATGGCGGTCCGCGGTCAATGCCGGCGAAAGCGTGAAGCCCACCTGGAACAGGAACCCGTCACAGAGAGAACGAAATCGATCAGCTACCCGTTCATTCCTAATCTTGGGCATTCTCTCTTAATCCATAGAAGTTGATGAATTGAAGGGGGGTTGGCTATCCCACCACATGCCCATAAAAAGTCAACGCAGCACCCCCTTAACAGTCATCATCATCATCATCATCATCATCATCATCATCATCATCATCCATGAGCATCTTGAAACACCTTCACTTTCACACTAATCTTCTCCTAATCGATACCAAAAAGAGCGAATTTGAATGGGATCCATGAGAGATGCTTGATTTCATCGCTGTGGGTTGCAACATTACCTGGCTTTAACCAAAGAAGGTAAACAACAAGAAGGGTTTTCTCTCTCTAGGAGCAGCATACGACTCTTTCTCTTCTCTCTCTAGAAGACAAATTATTCTTCCTTATTGACTGCCCAGAGCTCCTCCCTTCATTCCGCCAAAAACAACCACCAAGAGATTTCAAAAGAGCTGCAACATCAATCGTCAGGAAGAACCTGATAGAACGAACAGATGCAGGGGAACAGAATCCACATGAGCTGGCAACAAAATATTCACCTAAGATCAGACAACATGGAGAGAGGAAAAAATAATAATCAGAAGCGTATTTCCCCTATCAAGCAGAGATAGAACAAGAAAACAGCAGAATGAAGGCTCGATATGTGGAATAGGCCATGGAGTACTCTTGGGCACGAAGCTCCCAGATGAACACGGATGAACAGCAAATCATAGCAGGATAAAATAATCAGCTTCAATACTTTAAAATCCCAGTTTAGAAACTCGTACACATCACAAAGCTCATACGTATGCAAGCAACAAATAAGCATAAAAGAGGCGAAAACAGAGGGAGACGAGCTCCGCCTCTTCCTTGTATTATGGTTTCCCTGATCGATCGAAATCCCCGAGAATTATCTACTTGTAATCAAACGTCGGTACTGGGCTGCTCGGGGCGTCAAAACTCTCCAGAACCCTCGTCTTGCTATCGTCACCGGCGGGGGCCTCCTCGTTTTTCTTCCCTCCGAAGAGCCCGCCGAACCATGAGGAGGAGGAGGAAGAAGAAGAAGAGGATGGCCCGCCGGGCATGGTCTGGGGGGTGTATCCGGCGGCGGCTCCGGGCATGCCAGGGAAGCCCGATGGCATCCCGGCCATGGGGTCCTCCATTGGGGGCAGGTTCTGGGGGACGCTGAGGAATCTATTGAGCATGATTCCGGCGCCCTCGATCAATGCCAAGAGGGCGGCGCCGAATACGGCGGACCTGGAGGCAGGGCCGAGGCCCTGCCGCATCTGGAGGAACCCTGCGGCGGCGGCGCCGGCGACGATGGAGTTCCAGGGATCTTCCTTCTGACGGACGTAGACCATCGTGCAGTCGAAGGCCGAGAAGAGGCCTCCCCACACCGCGAAGCTCCCGCCTACTCGCGGCGCGTTCATCCGCACGCCCTGCGCGCCGCCGGCGAGGCGCTCCCCGTTGGGGGAGTTGGACATGCCCTTGATGAAGTGGAAGGCCGACCCGCCGATCGCCCCCATCGCGAAGGCCCCCCCGACGTCGTCCAGGATGCGATCGGGGCAAGGTTCCCGGGAGGTCTCCGGCGTGCCCATGACGATCCGCCACCGCCGGCGGCTGCACAATCGTCGAACAGGAAAAACCCGGAAAGGAAGAAAAATCCCTTCTTGGGAAGAAGAAGAAGAAGATGAAGATGACGACGATGATGATGAAGAAGACGGACTCTTGGCTGAACTAGGTATTCGATAGAGATTCTAAAATCGGTTCTCCCGGATAACCGATATGAGCAAGTTTCGGATCCAGAACAACCGAGCCCTATCTGTGGGCCCGGGAGGGCCTTCCTTTTTTTCAACAAGATACCACTGTCGAAGTTAATTTATGTCTTGAACCCTTCCTTATTCACATTAATAAATATATACGTTTATATCTAGTCAGAGGTCTTTACCTCCAGAGAAGACGCACTTCAGAGAGACAGAGATAGAGAGAGATTATGATAGATAGATATATAGATATAGAGAGAGAGAGACAGATATAGATAGATAGGAGAAAGATAAACATAGATAGATAGAGAGATAAAGATAGATGTATAGATAGATAACGAGAGAGAGAGATAAAGATAGATAGATAGAGATAAAGATAGATAGATAGAGAGAGAGAGAGAGAGAGAGAGAGAGAGAGAGAGAGAGAGAGAGAGAGAGAGGGGGATTTACCTCATATGCAATATTGAAATGGAATAAAATAGAATAAAATCATGCCCAATCAACTATGGATTTATGTACAAAAAAATTTCCAGGGTCCCATTAATGTTCAGAGAGATACAAAGGAGAGCCCATGGAAATGGGGAGGCTTACCAGAAGCAGGAATTGATGATCTCCATTGAAGTTCTGATGAGGCTGGAAATCCATGGCGAAGAGCAATCGATCAACAGACGGGGAGGAAAAACCCTTCTGCTTCTGGGGATCGGCCGTCCCTGAGAACCCACACCTTCCAAGCAAACCGCACCAATTGCTCAAAGAGATCGAGATCTAGATCTTCAGCGGCGCCGCCTCCCGAATTATGAACAAGGACGACGCGCAGAGCTGCAGAGACAGAGCGGCGGCGATTGCCACCCCCTGGACATGGTGGAGGAGATGATCGCCGGAACTGCCGCCCTCCGAAGCCGACGGCGCCGGCTGGTGTGACCCCGAGCCTTCCCGGCGAGTGCTGGGTCCTCCGCTGTCTGATGAAGGGTCGCCGGAGTCGTCCCTGCTCTTCTTCCCGTTGTTGGAGCTGCCGGCGGCGCCGCCGTGGGGGGCGGCGCCCTGCAGCAAGTCTGTCATGGGCTCGACTCCCACCCGCCTCAGATGCAGCTGCGAGTTTCCCGTCGTTAATCGCTGCGAGGCTCTAAAGAATGGAGGGGGGTGAGAACTTCCCCTTTTGGGAGGAATTCTTGGTACCTGGAGGTACAGATTGACCTCGTCCGGCCGCGAGAGGAAGGGGAAATCGCCGCCGGACTTGAGGATCGCCCGTCTGGCCCCCGGGTAGCGCTCGCCGACCTGATCTTTCAGCGGCTGCGGCACGGCGCAGTAGTCGTTCGTCTGCGAGACGCGAGATCATCAGCGACTGGCCATGAAAACACGAGGCTCGCCATGAATAAAAATAGAAGGTTCACATGGACATGGCCGGCGGGAAGCTCGGGGAATGGACAAGAAACGGTGGAGAAGCCTGATTCCGAGCATTCAAGAACAATTACAGACATAGCATTCTACGACGTGTATAATATTTCATGCGGGATCCCCCTCCCCTCAGATCAATGAATGGGTAAAAATATCAGCGAGCTTCTGCATGGTACAGAAGGCCACGAAAAAAAAATATGCTGCTAAGATCTTTATGTTTCAGATGGCATCTCCCAAAATTAATGCATTTATGAACAATGAATGATCTACTCGCTCAAGTAGGACATGGAAACAGATATATCATGCTAAAGTATTTGAGTTCCATATGAATTTCCTTCAAATTAATGAGTTTTAAACCAATTTTCTAAGTAGAAAAGTAGACCATGAGAGCATGTATATATCATGCCAAAATATTTCTGTTTCTTATGGCATCTCCTTACATTAATGAATGAGTTTATGAGCTATTCTCCACTTGGCCTAGTAGACCATGAAGGCAAATATATAGTGCCAAAATAATTATCAAGGTTCCTTGATGAGGGAAGTGCTGTCACTCTGTTCCCAAGAGGGCTGTGTAGAGTACTTGATGATCCATAGCTATTATAGCAACACATAAGTGAAAAGGGGCATGGAGGAACGGGGAGACTTTCAGATACAATAATTTGTTTACACGATTTGATAAAAAATGGAAAATAAATAAGCAATCAAAACATTTAGAGCAATGATGTTGATGTTGACAGAGCGCAAGAAGAATGAGCCTAATTAATTGCCCCTGTTTGTTGAAAGAGTTGAACCCATGATCTTCAGGGCTTAGAGATTTGGGAAATGCTGACTATCTGAGATTTATCCGTTGTGCGCACAAGAAAAATAAATTTATAGACAGTCAGTATCTTCTACTTACATCCATTAATGTGATAAAAGAATCCGAGAGTAGGAGAGAGCCAACTGATGCAGGTGCTGCGTTCAGAGTTAACCTCGAGGACAGATCCTCACTTGACAGCGTCTCGATCTGTTTCAGAGGAGCTGAGGAACAGTTAAAACCTTGTACAAAAAAATATCTGAAGGCTTTGCTTGATGCCAATGAAAAGAGGGTATGCTTTGCTAATCGAAGCAGAGAGGTTGACAAATTCTTCAACCAAGGAGAAATCGCATGTTATGTACGAATTTATGGCAAGACTTTGGTCTGGGAAGCCAAAGCCCATGCTTTTGAGTTATATACTTCACAGACGTAGTGTAAAACGATTGCAAAAAAAGTCACTCCCATATATATCTATATATATCTATAATATATAGATATATATACTTGGGTTGATGCACAAAGGTTTCATTCATGAGGTAGTAGACAAATTGACATTTATCATACCAATAACAGAGAAATTTGTCAGGAGTTGAGACGGGATGCGACGATGAAGCCAATTCACATAGTGGGCTATCTAGATCAGATCACCAAGTGGGGTAATTAGAAAGTTCAACTTTTACAATCTCGCAGATTATTAATACCAGCACACAAAAACAAATCAACATGGAATCCCTGGTCAGACAATATTGATCTTCCATCTGGATAAGGGTCTGCAGATTTGACAAACTTGGTCCTATCCTTACAACTATCTACCTTCAGTCAGTCTGCCTCTTGATCCGCACCCATATGATTTGAACCAGCCATCCAATCATTGGATGCATATGAGAGTCAGAATATATTGATAATGTTTCAAGAATACAAGTTGCAGTAGTCGATGAATGCTACTTTTACACTTTGGGTTAGTAGGAGCAGTCAAGAATAAGAACGTGAGTAAGCCTTTAAAAAATTGTATGAAAGCCAGCCTCTAAAAAAGTGTATCTCATTGATATGATGTATTTAAATATACATAGATAATTCAAATTTATTATATTTAAATCTATATTGATAAATGTATCATATTTTTTTATATTTTGGCAACTGATCGGACCAGTATGATTAATCCTTGAGATCAATGTATATGATTTTTCAGAGTACCAACATGGTAAAGACTGAACCAACCAGGACACAATATCATGGCAGTGCACATAAATTCTGATTTGTTTTGGGGTTCATAATAATAGAACAAAAATGTAATATTGTCTAAACCATGTTCAATCAATCCCCAGCCATACTCAGACAAAATTTATTAAAAATATATGGAAAATAATGCTTTCTAGTCATTAAAATCGAATAAATTTGAAAATTATACGTAAAATCTTAAGAAATGAAGTCAGACACCCTTTTCACTGCTTGAAAGACGCATAGACCGGATAAGCAAGAAAAACAGCCAAAAAAGTGGGGCTTTTCATCAGTTTTTGGCAATCAGTGGCATAAAGATTATTAAAGATATTATAAGCATAAACTGTGTCCCGACCTGGCCAACAACAAAGTCTACAGAGTCAGCAATAAATGGTTCATGTGGACCATCATGAATCCCTGACAAGATATACCGCTTCAGCAGAAAGGATGGGGTCCAACTAACACTGCAACACAGGCAAAAAAAGCGTTGGAAAATAACTTCAGAGACATATCAAGAGCAAAAGTTATTAAATAAGCAGATATTTAACGAGAATGGTCAACGGCACTTAATGATAAGGGCTATCTATACATCATTGGGAGCTTCTGTATTCAGCACATATTATTTGAGGCTTCTGATGTACTTTAGGTCGCACAAAAGTAGTAGAACGCGGGCGTTTCTTTCTGAAATTGGACAAATATGGCTGTCCTTTCAGTAATGCTAAGGATAGTCAATACGATTTCTTTCAGCTTTAAGAAGCATATAAGTAGGAGCACAGAAAATTCTAAAAATAACTGACCACTTAATTAGAGTCAGCAGATCAACTCGGAAGTTGAAAGAATTTTTTCATGGGTTACTGTTTTCTCTATGCTAGCCTCGTGTTCCAAAACTCACGTGACGTCAAAAGGAAAAATGCAATCATTCAAATTATGATCAGATCGTTCCTCAAATTACTCTGTTTTCGCGAAGCCAGACTCCCAAGAATCCATACAAATCGCCGTGACATCATTTAACGCGTTTTATCGGGCGGGTAGATTGAAGATGAAACGAGAAGGAAAACGAATAAGTCATCTTGTCACCGACCAGGCAATTCTGGAAGGGATATGGTAAATGAATACGCAAACTCTAGAATCACTGAAATGAATGACTAATGGATGAAAATAAAGGTTGTCAGGACATCTCTCGCAAGTAACCATAACTAAGAAAATTGTCATTGTTTCAAATTCACCGACAGGTAAAAATGTGTGGCTAATTTCCAGTATCTAAAACAAATTGGAATTTAAAATTTTTATGATAAAAAGGTTTTCCAATCATAGTTCCGCGCATAGAAATCGCAAAATAATAAAAAGGATCATTCGTACATAGGTGACCATGGCATAGCGGCTGAAAAGTTTTTTGAGTCCAAGAAAGAATTTGAGAGAACTAATGATTTAACACGTCTAGGGCGATGTTGAGCAAAAATTTGTGCGAGGAAGCCTCCAAGAGAAGTGCCATAGAGATGTACCTGCAAAAGGAACTTATATGAGACATGCTGATCTCCGAGAAGGCAAAACATGAAGATTATATTTCCTAACTATGATAATTGTTCGTCTAAAAAATATAAAAACAGATATGAGAATTTCAAATGATCTCATATGAGTAAATGGATTTGCCATAAAAGAGACAATAGAATATCTGCAGATTTCTTACATGATGTACGTTAATTGCATCCAAAAACTTCTCAAATGCCTGAATCCATTCGTGATGATTCCACACACGAGGAATGTCAACTGAAACAACTCGATAACCCTGAAAAGCATTTCGGGATATAAATTCATTCATTAGCCTGAAATGACAAATACGGCATTTTAGTATAAAAAAAATCACTGCTAAAGATAAAGACAGGCCTGTCATGCTCACTCTTTCTGTTAATACGCTTATTAAATAAAATTAACCAATTAAGGTTAAACTTTAAAAAAAATTAACCTGAAGTTAAAAATATATAAAAACTTCAGACTTTCACTGGGAACAGCTTCTACACCCTTTTTTTTTACAGAAGAATAACCACTTTTCATCTAAAAAGGTCGAAACATAGGCAAGTTCGTCCTCTTTTTCATCTTCCTCCAATCAGCACAGTGGTTGAAGAGACACTGATAGCGTCAGGTCCGCTAGAAAATATCCAATATCTCTAGAATTGGTCAACTTTCTATCAGTTAAGATGAACCATTGTCGATTAAACCAGATTTTGCCGTTCTTCAGTGCTCAGGATAGGACTTGATACCTCTCTCTTAAAAAACAAAAACATCGAATCAGGTGATTTGAATCAAGATCAGTCAACCCCGTATCATGTCCCCCAGAATCCACAATAATTTTTCAAGGACTGCTTTAATAAAAATGCCACTCTTCATCAACTGTCTAGAACCATTTGTTACCATACATTTCATAAGACAAGTATGCACCGACGATGAAGCACATCTGAAGGGGCAATCACATGTAGTCATCAGATAACCACCTTCATGGAGAGTGACATAATCTGTTTGTAGTAAACATCAGCAGTTCCTGCTATCCCAGGGATGCAAATAAGTGGAGGCACCGACTTTGGACCAAAATCATAATATCGCCACTGTCTTGATCCGACCTGATAAGTAATAAATAATCCTTTTGTTAATAGTTAATGATATGAAAACACAACCCACATAGATAACTCATGCAGTTGCGGCTCAAAAACTATGGAGACACCGCAGAGAATAGATGAACCATGGAAAAGAAATGGAAGGATAATGAAATATCTGGAAGCAGGACAGAATGATAAGGTGATGCTTCTCTATATTTTTTCCTATTCAGAAACTAGGAAAAATATAGAATTAAAACACAATTTACGGATGGGAGTCAAATTCACTTGAATCAAAGTATGGTTGAATGAGATAAAGACGGGAAAACCCGAAACATAGGCCAAATGAGAGCTGGAAACACCAGAAGATCATCATAGGCCAGGCCAACCCGAAACAGACATACCAACTTCATAAGCCAAATCTCGTTGTGGTAAACTACGATAGGACAAATACTGAAAATGACGGTGACATCATGATAATTTGATAAGATAAGTATAAGCAGTTGAAAGACACTCAAAAGTGTCAGATATTTATTCTTCAGCACGCACATCAACGTTCATAGCCTAGTAACCCGCAGAGATACAATGAACATAAAGAAGCACATGAAATGCTCTTTAAAAACATCATGCCAAGAGATGTCACACTACCGTCAGCCATTTCAATGTTTTTTCCTTAACTGGCCCTCATCACAGCAGTCCTTGACCGCAATTTGATCTTTATGCGTCAGTCAGCCCTTTCTGTGGGGCAAAAATAGTTGGACAATGTCAATGCCAAAGATTTTCCTGCTTTAATGTATCTGGCAGTGACAGATTACTGTCCTCAAATATTTGTAACTCGTAGGACAGAAATACCTGAATGGCGTCTTGGAAATTTTCTGATAGTTCAATTCAACGGGTGATCAACGTCCAGTTTTTTTATCAAAAATACAACCTAGATGATGGCACATATGCAGGATGAACTCCACATCAACAGATAGAAAAGAAATGTGTCGAAATCCAGAGTAGAACTCCAAGTGATATACTATTGTAGGCTGCTAGATGGACCTAAGGACAAAAAGGATTATTTTATTCCGGACCAGAGGTATCCACAAGCATTCCTATTATGGTATTTAATGCATTTATGGACCCACATCAACCGAAATTTTCCGTTGCATGATTGTAACGTAGAATATATTAAATATTTTCTGCTCAATAATATTAGTAGCACATTTTGCAGATATGCTATAATGGATGGCCTTTCTATTGATTTGGTTATGATTAGGTTAGTATTTAGAAATATTTTTTACAAAATTATTCTCAAATTTATAATTCTTATAGTATCAGTTAACATATGATTGGAGGCTGACAAAGCCCACTTTGATGGTGCCTATCAACAACATAGCATGCCGAGTGGGTTCCGTAGTTGTGCCCAAGATTTTTTAAAACATAGCATTAATAGGAAGAACAGCAGGTCACTGAACGTCCGCACGTGCCACGTTGAGAGCCCCGTTACCCCAAAGATTCTGACATTTGGCATGCAGAATCGTCATCAAACAAAGAGAATGCTACATTCACCAGTATACCAACTCCACAACATGCAGCAACCAACATCGACACCTTCTCCATCGGTGCTCAGTATTCACTCGAACCTCTTGTAGAATTTTATTTACGACCCACATGTAACAGATACAGATAAGACCGTGAGCTACTATCAACTACTAGGCGGTCACATCAAACTGCTTCGACTCAACCAATAAATTTAATCTAGTGGCAGAAAACAATCCGTATGGGTAAAAGACACAGGAATTCTCAACTGGTCCGTGAGAGGACCAGTTGGTGGTAGCATCAAGAACTGGTCCGTGAGAGAAAAAAAGAAGTAAAATGTTCTCCTCCCGGCAGCTTATCACACTATCTACGCTATCTGAAATTCCATTTTACTCTTATTGAGACAAATATCCCCCTCCGAACTCGCATTATTGGATCAACCATTGACGGCGACAAGAAGACCTCCGGCGAATCGTAGGAAGATGCAACGGTGAACTGAGATCGCAATGCAGAAAGATCAGCGCCGCGTTGGAAATTCAGAGCACAAACCGTACCACATGAATTCCCAGAACCCAACCGCCGCTTCAGCTAATGCAAGTGAGAGAAGAAAGAACATACCGAAATCCTGTGGAGCGGAACCTGAGATCTGAAGTAGACGTAATCCCCAGGCGCCGAAGCGGCGCTTTTCATCCCTCCTTCCCCGTATTATCCCACGCTGAGATTTCCGCTGACGCTGACGCCGATCCTTCACTCCCACGGCCGTCCCCCCCCTCGAACAGTACTCCCTCGCTCTGGGAGAAACCAGAGAAGACGAGGGGGAGCGACAACTCCGGCGACGGCGACGGGGCCGGAGCAGCCAATGATAGCGAGGATTCTTCTGGGCGTGGAAGCGATGGCGGCGCCGGATCCGAAGCTTCCCCCTCGCACGCAGAGGAGCGAGAACGATGACCGGCGGATGGGAGAGAAATGGAGCTGTCGAAGAAAACAAGTTGAGCAAACGTGTGGAAGGACAAGGCTCCATTCGTAATAATAGCTATAAAATAGGGCTTTTATGCAAAAAAAAAGGATACCCCTCACGGCACGTGTGCAACACGACAAATGCGGGCCCAGTTCCCTGGTTCCGAGCTCACTTTATCGGTTTGAAGGCCAAAAACCCAGGAAATTATTATCCAAATATTACAGTAACCAGATGTGAAAGCTAACCAGGAACTCATCCAATCATCAAATATTTTAATTCTATATTAATCTCATTTTTCCCATTTATTTTTAATTATTCAAAAAAATTATGATTACTTCACACTTGATAGCTCGAAAAAAAAACCGTGAAAAATAATCACTAAAAGGCACTGGTCAGGGACATAAACCTCTCTCTCTCTCTCTCTCTCTCTCTCTCTCTCGCTCTTCACATACCACCCATAATGAGGGCAAGTGGGTGGCCCCTCATAATCTCACCCGATCTTCATCTGGGTAAAATCATGGGCATTAGAGAAGCCACTTAATAAAGTTTGCCTTTAAATGTAGTCATCAAACTTGGTTCAATCATGCAAGTAGCTCAAAAGATTTCTTATACCCGAGCTTTCTTGTGGGCCAAACGCTCTTGAAGAATCCTGGTACAATCCTGCATTCGCCCTGGAGCACAGGGATATCACACTGAAGAGAAACGGTGTTTTATTTGGCTATAATTGCGCTATTTTCATCAAGGAAGGGATCAATGGAGTTGGCAAACTGGGAGAAACAGCTCCAAGAACAGTGATTTCTTCAATGGTCCCCTTGCTCTGGTGCCGTAGATTCTTCGATCTCTGGTCACGATTGCAGCAAAATTCCATGATAAGAAAGTGAAAAAGAGGGATGATAATGATAATGATAATGATGTTGATGATGATGATGATGATGATGATCAAATGGGCCGGGCCTGGGGTTTACACCCAGCCCGTCTTGAGCCCCTGAGTATTCTACAGGGCCCGGGCCCAGCATGAGCCTGTAGCGAGAGAGAGAGAGAGGGGGGGCTCGGTCAGGTTTTAGAGGTTGACTCCAAAATCCATGGCCGGAAAGACAGACCTATTAACAACCTTCATTAATGGCGGCATAAGAAAGAAAAAATGAGTGCTTTATTAAGAAACTAACCCTGGCCACAGAAGCACACTCACGGAGCTTCCCACTTCCTGTACCTAGCCGAGTCATTTTGCTTGAAAATTAATCTGTGAAAAAAAAAGGCAAAAATATCAGATAGAGCATCACAGGGTTGTAGCAGATTATAGATTCCCAGCTGAGAATTGAAAGGACAGGGCCCGTCTCTGACAATCTGCTAACGTGAGTGTGCCTTTTTTGTAGTTTCACAAAAAAATCAACATTTTCTTGGGTTTTGCTGTGATCTAGCCTCTTCAAGAAAGAAATCCCTGATATACAGGTTGTGGGTATCTCACATATGATCTGATAGGTTAACTCTGCCTGAATTTATTGAAAATATAGGTTGATAAATGGTTGCAACAGATGAATGATGCCTCTTTTTTTAAAAGAAATTACCGAAGGTGAAAAAATTACCTGACCGATCAAAAAGCAATTACCTGATATTCAATCCCAACTATCTTTGGTGCGCCTTATTGCCTTCTTCTGTGAGAGAGCTTTCTTGTTCTGCAGTCTTTTCTGCTCTGCCGCATTAGCCCTTCATTGATAAAGTTTGAAACAGCAATGTGGCTAATTAATGCCATTAAATATTTGTTTAACCAACATGACATCGCTTATACAATGAAACACCACACATTCAGCTACTTAACTCAAGAAAACTTCCCAGTTTCTTCAGCTCAAATATTCATACAAGGCTCTGTACAGCATTGTAAGAACATAAACCAAGATGCCTGTTCTAGCGCACGCTTTGTCATTAAAATAGGAAGAATTTTAGGAGAAGATTTGAAAACAGATGTCTACATCAGTACATTGATTATCGCATCCTTTATTTTAATGCACGGTTTGGTCCTCGGTTGTGAAAAACGAAACAAAGGTACAAATGCCATTCTCATGTCTAGTTAGGCCTTAGCCATGGTTAAGTCACAGCTGTACAAAGGAATGTAATGATAAGGTCCTAGATCACACCATAAACATGTTGATAGGGGGTTATCTAGTAATCAAGGGCGTATTAGAGGTTTAGAAGACCAGAAATCCGAAAAATAATGATTCTTGCGTCTCTTTGGACCCTGACTAAGCTAAGTCACAACCATGTTTACAGGGCTTTTCTGCAAATTGAGGGTGTGCGTAGTGTTCCTCGCAAAGAAGTCACTCAAGGCACTCGGAGAGAAGGTTGGAGCAGGAAAATGAATGATATGAATGAATAAATAATTTAAAGGGAGTGAGGTCCTTACAGTTTTGTGATCCTTTTCTTTTGTTCTTCTGAAGGAGGAGGTGGGACGTATGCAGCAGCATCTATGATGGCCTGTCAATAATACCACATGAAGGGGATATAAAGGTAAAAATAAATCAATCTTTACTTCAGAATATATGTAGTTAACCATCATTACAGACAATTTTTCTTAAGTACGATGTAACTCATAACTTTCATACCTGGAGTTTTTCCAGAGCATCTTCAATGTTACCCCTGAAGACAAATACAACAATGAGGAACTGCACGACAGATTTTAATCCATAAATAAAGATGCAAATAGAGCTTACTTCTGCGTTCTGGTTTTCGTTGAGGATATCACTATTTCCCCGTCTTTATTAATCCGGTTTTTTTCCTGTAAAGATAAAAATATCCTCATCCCGGAAGCAAAAAATCGATAATTTTCATGTCCACACAAAAAAGGGTGATAAAGAACTAGGCAGTCCAATGCCTCTGTTACTAAGCTAAGAGCCAGATTTCAGATGAGAAAGCCAATTAGCCGCAAATCAGAAATCAAATGTTGAATGTATAATATAATTAAAATGACCAGTTGACAAATAATAAACCTCACATAGAACACTGATAATTATAACAAGCCAATGTTCTTTTATTAGGTTGCTTTGAGCTGTTTTTACAGAACAGTAGCGAGTCAAAGTTGATTGTCCATATTTAATTAAGATTCTCTTAGAACCAAGTTTCCAAAAATAAAATGAATTCACATCACAAACTAAAATCGCATATGAAAGGCACTAGTGAAGCACAATAAATAGGAGTCTACAAGATAACTTTTTGTTTTAATTAAATACTCAATAGGAGACATGCATTAAGGAGTTACCAATAAAAAACTTCTCATACCACTGATTGAGCACAGCCAAGGAGTAGACGCGAAAAGGGGGGCAGATGCGAATTTTTAAGCAGTGTTTGTTTGCATGTGTGTGTGTGCGTGTGTGCCTATAAGGAGAAAGGATGATGGTGCCAGAGCCAAACCATTTGCAAGATTCTTTCCCTGATTCTGTCACTCAACCAATACGCATTCTTCACATTGAAGCGCATATCTACCTTAGTGTTCACTGCAGCAATGAAAATATTTCAGAAAAAATACCAAATAAAAAGATAAAGGACCACGTGGTGAGCTAATTGACAGGAGCAGAAAAAGATAAGAAGAACCTATTGAGTTATTCTCTCCCATTCTATCATCAATATTTTCCATTTTGAGAATCACATTACACTTGGCAACTAAAGAATGGCTTCCTTGGCTTCTTGAAATACTGGTTTCTCACCACGCACTTTGTCAGAGTTATAAACACTCATTTTAAACTTAGCTGTTTAAAACTGTGAGTTTGATGCCAAATGGTTTCAGCATAACGTTCATTGTGATAACTTAATCAGTAATTCCGTAGCTCCACAGAATTAAGTCATTTCTCCATCATTTAAAGGTCCTGCATATTTTTATGCCGAAGAATAGTAAACAAATCTGATAGAGAGGACACCACAATCAAACCTGAAAATGTGCAGAATAAGCCCCTCTTTTTATTCCCACCAAAGGTATCACTAGTGTTTGCAATCCTATCATCTCCACCCCATCCAGCGAGGCCCCAATGAAATTTAGCTACTTTGCTACGCCAGCCTAGTCATTTAGCCATTCAAAATATGCATAAGAATCAATGTTGAAACATCATACAGTGTTCTACCCATCTTCTACAGCTCTTCTCTATTTTCATTGCCATTGGTACATCATGACTGCGTGAATTGGTATGCAATATCTTATCTCCAAGTGCAATTTAACTGTCTGACTGATCGTTTCCTCCCAACATGAAGTTTAAAAACAGAAACCTGGGATTGAAGGAAATATGAAGCAAGTAATCACATCAGCACTGCACATGTGAGGCAACTAACTTGGTGTACAGAAGGAACCATCATGATTTGCAAAAGGAAGAATAAAAACCTCACCTCATGCAGGGCAAATGAAGAGCAACAGTATATATTTCAGAGAAATTGACTAGTCAATAAACAGAGGATTTCTGTAGTCATTAGGGCGTATCAAAAATAGATAAAAGCTGTCTTCGTAGATAAAATGCCATGAGAAGGGAGCCCAAAGAATGTATGGCGAAACAACTCGATATTCATTTTTCGACAGTAGAGATCACTTAGATTGATGTAGGCTCCATACAGTGACGATCCAACAATAGTCGAAGAAAAAGTTTCAGCAAACCTTTGTTAACATTCTGGCCACCTGGGCCACCGCTCCTCGCAAAACCAACAGTGACATGATCTGCAAAAGGGCAAGTTTTAATTACTTGTCAAATTAAATTGCCACAACATGGGTATCATGGCTTGATGAGCACAAGTTGAGGATAAACAGAAGAGAGATACATGATACTCTAGGCTCATTTGACAACCTCAAGTAAATATTATCATAGAGAGCCCGCATAAAATTTAGCTCCAGCATTGGCCGAAAAAATTGGATTAACAAAACGGAAACGCCCAATATTTTGCCTCTCTCTCTCTATCTCTCTCTCTCATCAGATATCAAACGAATCCCAAAACACCAGCGTGGCATAAGGAATTCTGCAAGAAAATAGCCAACTGATTTTCCAATTGGTCTTCCAGACCAAACTAAAACGGAAAGAGAATCCTGTTATATGAGTATGGAAACTGTTGTATGAGTATGAATCAACATGAGATGGACTTCAAGGTATAACTTTGCGCACTAAGTTATGTTTTCGCATCAAACTCAATCGGACGTAATAACAACCCTTCCTCGCCTCGTACAAGAGTCAACCAAATACTCCGACCTCCCTTGTTCCGTAAAATAAAATTTCAGGTTATATAATTCAATTAGAGGTCCACACAAGAACACACTGAACGTTAACTTGTAACTAGCATCACTCTTTGAATCATACTCGTTCTCAAGAAAAGACGAACGAATTCCACTCATACTCACCGTCAAGAAAATTGTCAAAGACCGAGGCCCTTTTCAGAAAATATGGGGACGAACAATCCAACTAAAAGAAATGCGAAAGAGAGGGGGAGGGATCAGATGGCCTTGTTCCACAATTCCTCTCCATCGGAGTTACCTATGGTGATTTTAGGTGTCGGTTCTGACCCAGCAGACAGCGCCCGCTCCTCGGCTTCCTGGAGAATCTGTTGCATTTCCGCAAGCCGAGCAGACACCTTTCGCCCGCCATCGCCAGGGTTCGTAGCCGCGCACCGGACCCGGACGACGCTAACCGGAACGTGTACCAACGGCGCGGAGACTCTCTGCCCCAGCCTTAACAATGGTGTAACGCCGAAGAATTTCCTAAGCAACTGACAACCCCTTGAGGTCGTCATTCCCGCCATTTCCAAACCCTAAAATCGAACTAGCGACGGGGGGACTGAGGCACAGAGCCAGCGGGTGAGCGAGAGAGAGAGAGAGACAGAGAGAGAGAGAGGTGGCCACAGGCGCATCATGGAAGAGCTCCGCATAAAAGCCTCACAGTTCTGTGGCTTGCAGAAAGCCAGTCAACTAACGTACAGACTGTGCCCATAAAATTATTAATATTAATTATTTTATTCTAAATTCCCGTAGACATTATTTATAATTTTTTTCTTCTACAGCTCTTAATTCGGCAATAACATATCAAGGTCCTAGTCCCCCCCCACCCTTCTATCTCTCAATATATATATATATATATATATGCATAATAGAGAAAAGGACGAGGAGTCCATTTGTAATTATAATACAATATTTTATTATCCATTATTTGAGTCATTAAATAACTAAAAATGTAATTATTTATCTAAAAATAATAGTGCATGACAAATAATATTTTAACATATAGCAACTTCTTTAGGGATGATAAAATTATAATCAAAAAGAGAAATACATGTTTTCAACATAATAAATTATAAGAGTTGTCTTTCTTTTTGACTTTCACATTTTATGTTCTCAGCCCTTTTTGGGTTGCACTATTAGGCTTTTGTAATTTTATCTTGCAGTGATATCTCCTTTTTGAGAATAACCATTTGACGCCTTTAATTTTAATATTATGAAAGAAAATAACTTGTTGATGCCCTTGAAAAGAACTCACCTCTTGAGTCTTCAAGATAATATTAATGACCAAGTGACTAAATCTACTCATCTGGTGGAAAGAGACATTATGGCAAGGTTTTATCACTCAAAGTAAGTGAATTGACTCCTTTGATAAAAACAATTACCAAGAAAGTTCATACAAAGGTAAAATAGTAATTTTACATGAAAAAAAATATTGACATAAACAAACTACTAAATTGCTTTTAACTAGCCACATAGAGAATACCAAAAAAACCAAACATTGGGGTGATTATTTTTTAACTATTAAAAGTGTTCAAAGATTATGGAGAAAATCGTTATGTTTAAGTACTTAACCTCCCTAATAACCTGTGAGAAATTGACTCTATAAAATCATTCTTTCACCTATTTCCTCAAACATTCAAATGGCTCCTCCCCCAAATAAACTTCCATACTACAAAGTCCACATACCAAATGAAGCAACACATCAGAAATGTGAAGAAAATTCATTCAAGCGACAAAATCAAGCTTCAATGTTGAACAAAGGCATTCCTCAATGAAGATCGGCAGCTGCACTTTGAAACAAGTATTCATGCTTACATAAGCTATATGCTAAAATTACAAGAATGATAATATGTTCTTCTTTAAATTTTAGTACTAATAGCACTCATGCCAACTTAGAGGGCCTCGGTGTGAAATGTATGATTTGGTTAGAGTTATTAAATTTTATGATAATCTTATAAAAACTTTTGTATTCGATGTAAGTCATTAAGTACTAATATATTACACATAAGTAAATAAAAAAAAGGATTAAGAACTGTTCAATGACTACATACATACTAATTCATTCCCCTCCCCCTCCCCCCAATTTCTTATGGTGCTTAAGATAATCAACATTTGTCACAGTGAGCAGCGTCAATATCAAGTTGCAAAAGATTTCCCAAAATCCTGCAACATTTGCATATAACTCATTTAGATATGGTTTCCCAATTTTTTATTTCATAAAGTATATATATTTTTTAAAATATGTTTCAAATATTTGTTTAATCCACACCTCTTGATAAAGATATGGTTGTCATTTGATTTTTAACTCTAATTTTCAAATCATATGATAGAAAAAAGATCTCAACACTACCACTATTAATAGAAAAATTGTATGTCTTTTTTTACATTGTGTATCACCTAAGAAAAAATTTGTATTATTAAGAGTGTTATTTCACCTTTATCATGAATGTACATCTCCTAGAAATATATGATATGAAAATAAATTTTTATCAACACAAAAGATTTAATCATCTTGAAAGTTAGTTGAATATTCTACACCATCCTCAACCTCATTTGTTTTACTTATGGGTTGTGGAAATTTCATTAAAACTCATTTATGATAGGGCTTAAACTTGTAACATTTTTCATTACAGTAAGAACATTCATTGTGAGTAACAAGTGCACAAAGATTTTAAAGTTATCTACTTTGATTACCATAAGCTATTATGATATATTTTTGCAATACATTTGCTAGATGATGCAATTAATCATTTGAGATTCTGATTATGATACATTAGTAGAAATTATAATTAATCAAATTATTCTACATACTTTTAACACATTGATGCATACTACATTAATAATCAAGGAAAAATAAAAAAAATAATCATTATCATTCACATGTACACTAGTCATGTAAGTACTCTTGCACATATGGCTCACAACATATCATAGCATATTGATTCATATTCTTCAATTTATATGTCACAAGTTTTATTTTTTTTATTTAAATTACATGTAAGATAAACATTATTATACCTCAAAGCCCATCTAAAAACTCCTAGATATAAAAAATTGTACTAAAATCAAGATATGTTCTTCTTCAAAGTCTCTAAGTGACTCTTGATCAAAATATCTTTGTTAGTTTAAGTACAATTAAAGAATGATTCCATAATTGTGATTTTTTTTTCAAAACCAACTTCATGCACAATTATTATAGGTTGCAATCATAAATAAGCTACATCAGGTCATTGCCCTTGATGCCTATATTAAAATCTCAAAGGTCTAGTGTCATCATCCTTGCCAACAGTTGTAAAATTATAAAAGGCATCCCAAAAAATTTGATCTACACAATTTCAAAATCTTATAAATTTGCCTCTCATAAGAACCATTGCACACATACATATTCAGTATAGTTGTCTGTATCTTGCCCACATAACATCTTCACACAAAAAAATATGGAACTCACAACCTCACTTTTGCATTAATTGAAATATTATCAATGAGAAGATGAATATGTGCCTTGAATCGTTGAGGAATATGGGATCAAAATTTCAATTATGCTCAAAAAGCAATATGTAGCACATCATTAAATAGGTAAAAAAACTAGTTATTGATCCCATGAATAAAATAATTAAGAGGGAACCTTCTAATATACAATATCAATGAAGGAAAAATATTAATCCTAAGAAATGATATCTTAATTTTAATAAATGTGCCATCTAGATTAATGTATTTTGAATCTTCCACACTTTTTCTTTCTAAGCCTTCTAAGCTACATTTTCTGAGCCTTTCATGTAAGCCTGGTCTACATCTTCCCTTGAAATGCCAAGCATGGAGTCACACTATATTTTGCGAGTTTTAGTCATGCTACATAACAAATGCAAATCAATTTCTGAGAAAATAATTTAATACTTTTTTCAGAGCTTGACTAAATCGTTATTCATTTATTGCTTGATTTAATCCAATTTTTCATTTTAGGTTTGCTTTATGACTTATCAGTGCGTCGAGTCTCACAAAAGAATTGCAAGCTGGCAACTTTCTGAGATATGATAACTGTTCTCTGTTCATCACACCACCTAAACTTAACAAAGGGGTCAATGGGTCAGTCAAGCACCTGGCGAAGCCCACCTGAGTTGGGATTGTCTTTTAAATCATATGTACTCAGAAAAAGGGATCAGTAACTGGGTTTCATGTTCAACCCAATAAAGATTAATCCGGGCCATCTACATGTAATGGGGAGAGAGAGAGAGAGACCATGTTAACTCAAGCCTGTTTTGAAGTGTTTGATTGTGACGCCAAGGTCCAAAAGCCTTTCCCATTTCCGCAGTCATTAGTACCTTTCACAGATGTTCGACACAAGAGAGAGAGAGAGAGAGAGAGAGAGAGAGAGAGAGAGAGAGAGAGAGAGAGACCATGTTAACTCAAGCCTGTTTTGAAGTGTTTGATTGTGACGCCAAGGTCCAAAAGCCTTTCCCATTTCCGCAGTCATTAGTACCTTTCACAGATGTTCGACACAAGAGAGAGAGAGAGAGAGAGAGAGAGGCTTAAAAGGGGTGGGATGCTACAGAAGTGGAAACAGACCTGGAGACATCTGCAAGAAACTCTTTTTCTTTCATCCTCCAAGAACCCCTTTTCTACTTCTGGTAAAAAAAAATAAAACATTGGATTTGCATTAGCAAGCACATTTCTTTAGAGTCAGCGGTCAGGTCAGGCAGAGCAGGTGGAACCAGCTGCAGTGTTGTGAGACCCACCCCCCCACCATCTCCTCCACTGCCCGAACACAAATTAGTCTCTCATCAAGAACGGCCGCCAGATTTTCCAGCAGCAGCCCAGCAGTGAGTGGCCCTCTTTAAGGCGTCCGAAGCCAGGGACAATTGCTGGCGGCTGGCTCAGGCATGTATGAAGAAGATCTGATCCGACTGACCTGGTTGCTCCCCATGCTTTCAGAGCTCCTGAGCATCCAGTTCAGGCTTGGATGGGTAGTCAAGGCCCTGCAGGGCTGGCATCCTTCTAAGATCTTCTTCTGAGTATTTGGGGATGAACCAGTACGCCCTGTCTGTCCCAAACACCTGAATTCCAGAGGGCAAGCCCAAGGATACGTGAAGGTCTGGCCTTGAGAAGGGGCTGATCAATTATGACGACAAAATGAAGCATGACGCTGAGATATATTCTTTGGGAGAGGCAGGGAGCTCCCTGCTTTCTGCTTGGGGGTAAGAACAGAAGACCCTTTATGGAAGCTGAAGATGCACAAACCTGCTCAAAATTCTTCCTTCTACCAAGATCGTAGCGCCACTTTGGGGTGGTTTTCTTCTCGTACGCCTAAAATTCAACAAGGACATGAGTTTCAACCTCAGATTACAGACGCCTCAGATGCATGCAACAAGCAGAATTGGATGAGCATGCTTGCCTCAATGGTCGTCGTATTGCCAGACACCAGGGAAATATGCATAATTAGAAACCCAAGGACGCTCACCGCAAAGGCCATGTTCAAGACTATATACATTCAAGATCGAAAATCACCACATTGCCAAAAATTATTAATATATAAAATAGCTTTTAAGAATAGATTTTAAGATGCTAACCAAATGCGAGGAAAGTGGTGGCGAGTGTTCCTGGTGATCCAGGAAGCTCCCCATCATTGAAGAATCCGATGAACTGAGGTAGAAGTGACAAGGTTACCAGAGTCGTCTCAAGGAAGGTATAGAACTGCAGAAACGGGATGGGTAGATGTCATTCAACTCTCTGAATTCTTGTGAAGAGGTTATGTCACAAGGATCAAAAGAAATAACAAAGAATTGACAGACAGAGAGAGAGTCTTAAAAGGGATGCAACAGAAGCAGAAACTGACCTGGAGACGTCTGCAAGAAAAATACGAATGTTCATATGTAAGTCAAAACCATGCCAAAAAAGAAAGTGATATCATACTCTCTCTCTCTCTCGCTCTCTCTCTCTCTGACTAAAGCCAGACAGTGAGCAAGACTAGAGACATTCTTTACACGGGCCAAGTCCTCCATCCTGTCTAGTCTTTTAAGAAGTCTAGTAATTAACCCGCAACATAAACATTTGGCGGTCATGTCATTGAGAAACAAAGATGCTCCAATTTATGTGATTTCGAGTGGCTTCCAAAGCCAGATATTTATATCCCTATGGAGGTTTTGTAGATATGCTTTTTACCATCATGCAACTTTACTATGAATTTGGATATTCCGTTGGGTACCAAAATCTTTGAGACCCTTTGTCCTTGTTCCATCATTAATGGATATTGTCGTTTACTTTATCTAGCAATCCCTTGTTTAACAAACTAATTTTGTTAAAAATGTATGGTCACTCTGAAATTGATCAATTAACAGATAATATGAATCTTTTTATTCAATAAGTAGATAATTAAATGTCTCTATGATACCCCCTCAAACCTTCTTCCCATTGCACATCACAGAAAAAACCAGCCACCGGCTCTCTGGATGCAGTCAGCTCATGGTCATAGTCTCCAAAATCCGAACACCGGATTAGGTCAAAGTGGTTCAAAGTATATTTTCACATGCTCCTGTCGAAACTATAACCTGCAAATGCCTTGAAAGAGTCAATTCTATCAACCTTTGCCCGTATGAAACTGTGGGTCTGTCTCGCACTTGCTTGGTTAACACCTTTAATATTTACGAGTAGGTCTCTCTCATACATTCATTCCCAGAAACGCCCATTAACACCAGCATTAAATCAACATTGAATCAACAATGAATATAACATATCAACACACCAACTATCTTCTTAATAGCCAAATACTGTTCTTCCTATCAATAGAAATTAATTTGTCAAGCTGAGATCATTCCATGGAGGGGAAAAGGCATGAGGCAGACAAACACCAGATGAGATGCCAAAACTCCTTAATTAAGAGTGAAATGCTGACCGAATATAAGTCTGATTACAACTCTTCCTTAGAGAAACCTCTCTACACGTGCTCTGTTTAGCTTCTGTGACTGCATACCAACAGTTTAAGGATGAGTATGGCCCCCCAATGGGCACTTCCACATGTCTGATGTTGAAGGGGCCAAAGGAATAAATTGCTAACGTATTTTTGAAACTGTATTCCAGTTCCCAACGCCCTAGATACCAAAAGTTTTAAAAGAAAGCATGAAATGGGCAGTTCCAATGATCTACGAAAGGCCCTTACTAGTTTTGATCTTTTCTCTAGAACAGACTGTCACATAAGTCATACCATCACCATATGCAATTGATCGCATCATACACAATGGCGAAAACCATCATGACCCTTCACCCTCCAATAATCAAGCTTGAAACTTGCTATCACAGTGTACAATTTTCGATCACATATAACAATACTATGAGGGCAATCAACAGAAAGGCCATTGCCCAGCTCTTGTACGTGGTTTAAATCATAGGATATAAACACCAATGTGCTACTAACCAGGGCAGACGTATGGCATTGCAATCCATCTCCCTTCTGCAAGAGGAGGACTCAGCCAAGCGTGTGATACAACAATAATGACGTTGACCAGTATAATCCTAGGAGATCACAAATACGAGGAATGACGCAGCACTGACAAGGTGATGTGAAACACGACCTCTGTGAAAGATTCCACACCAGGTCAGTGTTTGAGATACCATAAGTTGATTCAACATCCCATGGACAAGTAAAACAACCCATTCAAATTTTCTTGGAGCATCAACAAAAACATACTTTGGAATCTTTTCAAAAGATTCCCAGGTGTAACCTCAAGCATAATGTTTTGAGTGGCACCTGAATAATGGACTTTGGGGGGTCCTAACAGTTCCAAGAGAAGTAGTTATTTCTCAACCCCCAATCAAGGAAAAAACAGAAGCTACATAAAAGAGTTACAGAAGGCAGATCTTTGTTCCGAGTGTCATTGGATGAGATTCCATGAACATAAATTATCTACGAATATAATACACAAGAACCCACTTCAACCCCAACTGAAGAGATGCACATTCCTGAAGAAGTGGCTAATGCTGAATTTAAACCTAGAAACTGTCCTTTCAAAAAAACCCAGCATGACTCCGGATTTGACAGCTAGAGAAAGCTAGAGGGTACCAAAGCCTAATTTATCAAGCATATGAGGTATATAGGATATATGAAAAGTCAACAAAATGGCCATACCAGGAAAAGAAGAAAAAATTTGTAGTTCAAAGCTCCAACACAATTGACAACCCAGACACAATGATGGTCCATTTTCAGCACGCATCTCCCACCTAAACCAAAAAGTACACGCTCAGGATAACCAATGCTAGAGAGAACAAGCAAATTTCCCGAAGCATATAAAAAAAGATTATATATGATACTCACAAACTGAACAGTGGTGACAGCGAGGTGGCTTTAATTGGTTGCACTTCCTGCAGTACCTAAACCTTGGATTTACTGAATCAGAAAGTGATCCCGACTGCTGTAGAGTAAAAATTGGGCTGCCATATTCTGATTTTGTCAAGGGGATGACTTCGGCCCTCTCCTCGTCCATACCGGGCCTCCAGTTCAGAGGAACAGTCCCAGGGTCAGTTAGTACAACAGAAAAGTAGCTCCACAAAAGCATAATCAACTGCATTGACAGAATAATTCTCTTCATCAGAAATGGCTAATCAATGGTGGAACTCAAGGAATAAAAATGTTTCAGGAAACTTTTCCCTGCTTAGTCATCCGTAGTTTAATGTGATTATAAGGGAACCTAAACAACGAGATCCTATTAGGAAAGAAATTCCACCTTAAGAATTTGAAAGCTCAAAGGTCACATACATACAGTGATGTCGCCAATAATCACAAACGAGGCCCGTGTAATTTATGGAATAATTATATCGATCGGGATATCTCACCTACATGAAAGCAAGGAAAAAAAAGCGACCTGACGAATTTCTCACATCTTGAATTCTAAGCAACGCAATGGCAACTTAGTGAAATGAAGGAATGAGTTCTAACGGCGGAATAAAATTTCGAATGCCCATAATAACATACGCATTTTGCATATGTTACTATGGGCAATTTTTTGCATATGCTATTGTGGGTTTTTGCAATTTTATTCCGAAATGCGGTACCATTGATTTCCCCTAGACAATGGAGAAACAATCGCGTACCATGCCACGAACCAGAAGGATTATATATCGAATCACCTCGCGACAGATAAGATGGCGTTGATTCTCCGCATGAAGGCAGGAGGGAAAAGAGAAGCGCGTACCAGGCAATGGAAGAGGATCACGACGGCGAGGGCAATCGCAGCCTCTTGTAGACCTCCGTTGTAAATCGCGGGACAGTAAATCGTGACTACAACGGCGTAGTATGTGACACCGACCACGCCAAGGACCAAGAGAATCATGATGGAACCCAGCCCCCGCAGGGCCGTACAGAACCTGAACACATTCCACGCCATCACCGTCCCAGATCTATACATCCCTCCCCCAGCCGCGGACGGCACAACCCGACGGCCAGACCACCAGTCCCTCGCGAACGGCTGTGTAGCAGAAGACCACAAGACGAAACAGCAACAACAAATAAATAAAGAGGCCGAATTCTTGCCCTGTTATCGTTCCCCCGCGCCTGATTTCGTTGACCCACGAGCATCAGCTTCTAGGGTTCTACGGCGTGGACGGAGGAACACAGGACGCAGCGACGAAAGGGCAGCGAAACAGGGGGCGGGCGAGGAATTCCCCTCCGTCGAGGGGGGACCTGGTAAGCCCCCGGCCAGAGACTAAGAAAAAGAGGAACCGACTGAGGGAGGTCTGCCGGCAGCTCTAATTCTACTGCCAATTTACAATGAAGTACCCGTAAAAGTTAAAATTAATTACCAAATCCCCTATTCCTCAAAAAAACTAATTCGTTGAACTAAATAAGAAATAATAAAAATACTATACATATATATATATATTAATAATTTAAAAATTATTAAATTAACATTCCCCTAATTATTTAGCATATAACCCGAACTTTTCTTTATCCCCTGAAATTCTGCTCAGTGCGGGTCTACATAATTTAATGGGCCTGTTGGGCGTTTAGCATTCCCCCAATAAGTTAACGGGCCTATTGGGCTGTGAGATTCCATCCCTTTCTGTTGAGCTCAACTGGGCCGATTGTTGCTTATTGTCCAGTCGTTCGTTGCTCACGGGACCAATGGGCCTCTCTCTCTCTCCCCTCTCTGTCTGTCTCCTCTCTCTCTCTCTCTCCTTTCTCTATTTACTCGGGAAATACCACCATACCTCTTCTGCTCACCTTCTCTATCTACTCTGTCTGTACTACCATCCCTCTTCTGCTCACTTCTCTCTCTCTCTCTCTACACCATTTTATCCACCATCCCTCCTCTCTCTACCATCGCACCTCTGTTGGGAACTTTCCCTATTTACTCTTTCTCCTCTCTTCCAGCACACTATTTACGTCTCGCCTCTTTCCACCACTTAGCCATTCTCTACCCTCTCTCTCTCTACCATACTATTTACTTTCTCTCTCTTCTTTCATTCCCCTCTGCCCCTCTCTGCCCTCCCTCTCTCTCTCTCCTCCGACATCTCCTCCTCTCTCTTCCCTCGTCTATCTTTCTCTCTCTTCACCTTCTTTCAAGGGACGGAGTCAACGCGGCGGCCTGTCCCATATCTTGAACCCCGATGACGTGGATGTCCGAACTCATTAATAGAACCAACGTCACGTGCGCGACGTGACCGCCGTCACGCGTGCATTATGACCCGGACCACCAACGGGTACCTCTCCTGCCTGACTAGCTCAGGCCAGCCCGGCCCCCCTCTACTTGCACAGCGGATAAGCTCACCACTGCCTATGAAGAAAAGTCATACCAGTGACCATATTGGGTGCTCGCGGTGACCGTAACGCCGAACCGATTTTGCCCACTGCACACGGCATATTTATTACGCGCAGCCGGGAGGATGACGAGAGGGCGTGGAATTTAATGCCCCGAAGAGGACGTCTCACACAACCGCCCGTCCCTGAGTGATATTATTTTTATATCCTATTTCTCCCTGCACCGATGTATCCTAGTTATAATAACGTCCTCGTGACGTGTACATCTCAACAAATTAATTTCAAACTCTCATCTATCTTAAAAAATAAATAAGTTGGTTAAAAAATATTTCCTAATTATTTTAATTCAGATAAATTGAGGGCAGCTAGCACCTCGCCACAAATATTTTCGTTTATTATCGTGGACTATAGCCGTTGACCATCCTGTATAATATTGCCTTGTCGTTGTTTTTGACCAACTAGCTTTGTTGAATGTCAACACTCGGCGTTTACATCTAGCTGGAGCTTGTCCTCTATTGCGTTGTATTAATGAATAATCGATTTAAATATAGCGTCATTAAAATTTTAATGGGAAATTTATTTAAGGTAATTTAAAATAATAGCATCCGAAGATAAAAAAAATTAGGGACTGGAGATGGGGTTAATGGCCGTTCAGCGACCAGCATTAACTAGCCAGAGTGGCCCCACCAATAGGAAAAGAACAGCTTCACCTTTCTCAAGGGCCGTACGAGAGCCACGTGGCATGCCGCCATTCACAGTGCGTGCCTGGTTGGAAGCCCCAAGCCACAATCTCATGAGCGTAAGCACAATAACTATTATGTTGGGGGTATAAATTATAGTATATCTTCTAACTGGGCTGAAGAACAAATCGAAAGATCCTGGTTGGTTTCTCTCGGGAGTTTATGCGTACTAAAGCCCGAAACCGGCCCAATTTACATTCGGGCCGGTCCGTTCCCAGCCCGTTTTTACAGAGCTCTCTCTCTCTCCCTCATCTAGACTCTTCCCTCCCTCTCCTCTTCCATTTCGGGGCTTTCTACGGGCCGGGCCGACCCGTGCTTTACAAAAATCATCGGAGTTCGGGTCAACCATGGAAAGCCCGGCCCGTCATCCTGCGGTATCAAGCGGCCACCACGTTTGCTCGGCTGGGAAACGAGGATAGAAAAGAAAAACTCATTGGGGCTTGATTTAAATTTTTATTTTTATATCAGTATTTATTTTATAATAAAAACAATGGGAGGGTGTATGAAGAAAATATAGACGTTTTAACTCTCCACCTACCTGTCACCACAGTTTGCTGATCCGGGGCTTCATTCGACCTCCCATGGCGGCGGCGGCGGCTCCTCTCCCTCTCGCTCGCCCTCCTCTCCTCAAAAGTGTGAGTATTACGATCGTCACCTCCGTGGAAAGCATATTGAATCTCATCTCCTTGCCGGGTTTGATCTCTGTGGATGGTGCTCTCAGATTCCGGAGAGGGAGAATGAGGAGGAAGACCAAGCAGAACCCACGGCGGAGCCGCCACCGCCGCCGGCGGACCCCGACGGAGCCCACCAGCCGACGCCCACCAAGAAGGTCATCCAGGAGGTTGTCTCCTACAACAGGTGCCGCCCTTTCCCACGAGAGAAGAAGAGTTCCGCGGCGGCGGTGGCGGCCGGCGACGACGCTAGCAGCGCCGCCCGTGGGAGTATCTTGAAGTCCGTCTTCTCCTCCTTCACTTGGGGGAGCCCGCATCTCTCCTCGTGCTCCGCCGCCAGCTCCTACGCGTCCTCCGCCAGGGAAGAGGAGTGGAAGCTCGCCGCCACCCAGCTCTCTTACAAGCTCCTCCAGGCCATCCGCAAGCGGGACGAAGCCCTCTCGGAGGCCTCCCGCCTGAAGCACTCCGTCTCCGAGCTGGAGAAGAAGCTCACCCGGCTCGAAAACTACAGCCGCGATCTCAAGTCCACCCTCGAACAGCACCACCGCCACCGCCTGCCGGTCGCCGGCCCCGCCGCGAGCAAAGAGTTCCCTCTCAAGGCCTTTCTACGGGCCGTCTCCGACTCCCGCGCCGCCGTCCGCCTTCTGAGCCGCTCCCTCTCCGCCCAGATCAGCCAGCCAGGGAACCGCTCCGCCGGCGGCGCCTACCTGGAAGCGCTGCTCAGCCGGGCTTTCTACGGTGACTTCGAGTCCGCCGGATTCAAGCGCGGCGGCGCCGCCCGCGTGCTCGACCCGAGCCGGCGGGCGGAGGCCAACATGGCCGCCTACGAGGCCCTGCGCGAGGTCTCATGGGAGGATGTGCTCAGCCGGGGGACCAAACACTACAGCGAGGGATTCAGCAGGTTCTGCGACGCGAAGATGGGGGAGGTGGGCGGCGCTCTACTCGGCGGCGGCGGCTCCGGCTCGTGGCCGGAGCCGCTTCTGCGGGCTTTCTTCGGGGCGGCGAAGGGGGTGTGGCTGGTGCACCTGCTGGCATGGTGCAGCCACCCGCCGGTGCCCATCTTGCGGGTGGAGAAGGGAGAGTTCTTCGACGACGAGTATATGGAGGCGCTGGGAGAGGACGGAGCTGCGGGGCGGCGCACGGCGGCGACGGTGAGGATGATGGTGGCACCGGGGTTCTACGTGCGCGACGGCGCGGTCAAGTGCCAGGTGATCTGCTCCTCCGCCGGCGAGCGGAGGAAGATCGTCGGAGCCGGTGCCGGTGCCGGCGCCGTCATTCGCAAGAGCGAAGAGGAAACTGTTGACAGGACCCGTAGGCGGTGAAAAATGTTGGTTGTGACGGTTTTTCTTTTTTTCATGCAAGTTTATTTTATTTATCTGGATAATTACTGAGAATTTCCGTGAAATACTTGTACCTAATAATCCCCTCCCCATTTGATCTATACTCCCCTCCTATTTTTTCATGCATATAAAACACTGTGATATTATCATTTTTAAATAATATTTTTAACATATAATTATGCGATTTATATAATTTTCTACTACTATTTTCAATATTATTATAATATTAATAATCAATATTTATACTATGGCGGCGTTGACCACCTGATACTATAGCGCCATCAAGCATCGGACAGCCTTTCTTGAATGGGTCTTGACCCATCTCCTTCTCGAGTCTGATATATATTCATAAGTTATTACATATAAACTAATAAATATATACGTATGCATTGTCCTCTGATTGGATATATTTTGTATTACATATTATAATATAAATATTACGTTTGAAATAAATACCCATAATTAGGTCAAAACTAGGTAGGCCCAAGGTGTTTTGTGATTTATTTTCCTGTTAATTTTATTCATGCCACTGAAAAATAATCATAAATTTTTTTGGTCATATTTAAAAATATTTATGCTTTAATTAAATACACATCTTAAAAATGAGCAAGTTTCAGTGGGCCTCTCCGGGGATCATCCGGGCCTAAACATGGTCCGGAGGAGGCCCATGAAATATGTAAATATTTAAATAAAATTTGCGCTGTCGGATTTATCGGCACACGTGCGAATGGCACGGTCGGCCTTGGCACGGCGGCAGTGAGAAAAAGAGGGACAGCCTCACCGTTTAGGCTTCAGAGGCTTATTGGGCTCCTCTGTGGTTTTCTTCTTCCGCTCTCAGCCGCTCTGCACGGACTGCGGTTCTCCTGAGGCGATCCCGAGCTTGGAGCCGCCGCAGCCGCCGGCGACGGCTTCCGTGTGCGCCGCCGGAGTCTCGACGCCGCCCGACGGGGTCGACATCGTCTTCCTCGCGTCTTGGACGGCGCGACCGGAGAACACCGGTAAGCTGTTTCTTGCTCGGTCTTCGAGGTCTGAGTCACGGCGGAGGGAAAGAGGCTGGTTAGGCCGAGTGTTCATCGTGCGTTTCATCTGTGGACTGGGACTTTCAGCAGGACGCCACCTTTATTCGACGTTTGGACCACCTGCTGTTGTGCAGGGGTTGGAGAGGGAGGGGTGGGAGGTGGCGGGGGAGTAGTAGAAACTTGTGAAATACCTCATATTTGACCTGCTGTTGTTATTCGAGAGAAATCCTGGGAAGAAAAAACTTGGTCTGAACCCCCGTATCGAATGCGTACCAAAACTAGAGCCTAGGTTCGTCCTGTTCTTGAGCCCCCAGCGCTCTTTGCATCGCTCCTTTTTTGGATTACATGCTTGCAGTTTACAGTTTTCTATGTCGTGATTTCTTTTACGTTTTTAACAGATTTTGATTTTTTTCCAAATTGTTCTGAGGGATATCTAGTCTCGTGTGAACTTAGTTCAGGGTTACATTTTCTTCCTTTTTATACATTCATAGCAGCATTTATCGAGTTCTGCTCGGTAAATGCCGTTTATTGATGCTGTTTCTGGCTATCTTCATCTCTGGTAAATCCTTGTTCGTCAATTCGATGTTTCTCGGATAATGGATTTTTTTTTGTTTTGGACTATGTAAATTAGCTGCACTGAAGTTAGGAAACTTTGCATAACATAATTATCTGAATTAGCAGCAGTTTTTTATTTGTGAAGAAAATAAAAAACCTAACCACCTAGACAGAATCCCTTTTGACATCTTACTGCCCTTCTAGGCTTATGGCGATCTTGTTGTTCTAGTCATCATACGCTGCATTGTCTATATAAAAAATGCCTAAATTAGCAATCTTCAGATTTGACAACTGTCAATATGAAAAACGTATTAGAACTGGGTGAGCCGTATCTTTGAATGGTGTTGTTCGACATAATGGGTCATAATTTCAATAGCTGTAGAGTGAAAATGGCCCTTCAAATTTGGTAATGAGGAAATGTTTTCACCTCGTTTTTGGGTTAGTGGGACACTACGATCGTCTAACCAACTTGATCTAAACCATGAAAACATTGAATAGATGGCGTTTCTGAGAACTCATTGATCATATTCTTCGATTGGATATATCTTCTTGGGTACACACTTACTGCAGCCTTTTTTAAAAGAAAATATACTTATCGAAGCCCCACTCATCCATTATTGCTTTCACGGGCCTTCCACATGCATGTTGTTCCCATCACATGAACGATTCAATCTCAATATGGCCCACATCATTTGATCACACGTTTTCGTTTGTATTTCTTTGTAGGCGTCTAAAAAATTCCTATCCATTCATGGAATTTCTAATTGTTACAGCTCAAATACTTAAGTCATTCTTTGGCAATGGCTGATCTGCGCTCGCCTTTTACTTGCGCAGGAAGAGAAAACACTCCAGATATTTTATGTATGGAATCGAAAATGTTGTATATTTTCCTTTCCAAAGCATGATGCTGCGTGGATTTATGCAGTTTGAATGTTTTCATTGTTTTCAATCAAATGAGTGTGATTCTGGTAAAAAATGAAGGAAAGAATGTATAAAATGGTATGCAAGCTGGCTATGTTGTTTGAGAACATTTGGGTCAGTATGAAGAATGTAAAATTGAACAATGGGAGCACCAGAAATGAGAATACTTTATTTGAGTTGGAACATAAGGTTCCCTGTCATGTCAAATGGCACAATAACATGATGGTTTGTTGGAAACAGTTGTAGGGGGAGCGTGTTAAGTCCATTTGACATGAGTTGGGAAATTGATGACTGATTGGAACAACTGTTGATTGATATAATCAGGCCTTTTTTTGCTACCTAATAGGATAATGTGACCAGCTAAAAAGGTATGATATCGTAAACGGACCCCAGCCATGAGAAGACTGACCAAGGGAGGACCTATTTTGTGCACATGACTCGGTGAAAATTGTGAGAAAGCTCTTATCTTTTAGCCCTCAAACGGAGTGACTTAGACAAATCTTGTTTGTTGATAGCCTTGGACCAATCAATCGAATATTGTTTAGTTTCAAAACTATTTGAAGGCTGTTTCCCTGTTCAGCAACGAAATGTTCCAAATCTTCCTGGAAATTATTGTTCCCATTTGTATTTATAAGCTTCAGGATCATAATGAAAGATTATGTTTTAAACACCATATCAACTTATCAGATAATTAGATGACATTCACCAGCTTTGGGTTGAGTTTCATCTTGAAATCAGTTGCTATATTGGGCAGATCAAGCAAGATCTGACTCACAGTAGCCGCTTTTTCCATGTGCGGCCCCAGAGATAACGGCTCAGTCGTGATTCTTCAGATACTCTATCACAAGTAATATTGCAGACCCTAGAGCTGTGCTGTAGCGTGTTGAGCTCCACATATTCTTTTACAATCATAAAGGGGAATCAATTCTGTAAAGGATGGGAACAGTAATTAGAAAACTACTGATATTGCATCTTTTTGAAGAGTATACCGAATCAGATATTCTGAAACAACAATCTATTGGTTATTTATAATTTTCGATCGTCAATATGGGAACACGGCTTCGCAGTATAATTTTCAATGTCATTTACCAGTCTGAATGTGATAGGATGATAAGATTGGTTATTTATAATTGATTAGATGATAACTCCTCGAAATGAATTCGAGGAATGCTTTTCTTACCTTTAAATTGAATATTGTAGGGCTTGCTATGTATACTGTATTTTATATGCTTGTGTTGTTCACTTATGTCAACACTCAATAGATCTCATGCATGATGTAAATCTCTTGTTTATTCTATGGACTTTGTCATCATCAAAGTTTCGTCCAAGTGCTGATTTTTTTTTCAAATCTTGTCTCTGATGGCTTCTTATGCTGGCATTTTTTACTTTGTAAGTTGCCATCAACTTCTAATTGCAGTTTTAAGTAACCGAATAATTCAAACCTTGCTGCAGGAGTTGCTTTGGATAATGTTTACTGGGTCACTGAAATTTGTGATACATCTCTTCTAACTTTTGTGGAACGCCATTGATACTTATATCTGAAACATCATGAGTAGTGCTCCTAAAAGATCACATGAGGAGACAAGCCATCCTACGACTTCAAAGAGATCAGTTGAAGAAGGCGGTGTACTTTTGAATAACACTGGAAAGCCGTCTCAACCATCCATTGGACATTGCAGCTTGTCCTTGGAGCCTGGACCGGATGGGCGAGCAGCAAAAGTTCAAAGGACTGAGCAGCGTGATGTTGACAAGCGATCCTCGCTTCTTCCATTGTACCGGATATCATCATCTGCCAATGGTTCCTCCCCAGACCATCCAGTTGCTAGTGAAAGCAGGACGGAATTGAGAGATTCCAAGGAGAGTCGGGATGTTAAATCTGATGCTAGAGAAACGGAAACAAATACCAGGGAGTTGATTGCTGATCCAAGAATCGACCCTGCAGTAAATAAAGCTGAGAAGGACTTGAAACAGGAAAATAAAGGGGAAGATAAAGTATTAAAACCTGATCGTGAGGGTCATTCAGATTTTAAGACTGACAGTAGGTCGGAAAAGGAAGGAGTGGGAGGCAGTTCCCTACATGTAGGCTGGAAAGATTCTAAAGAACATCAGAGAAATAAAAGATATTCTGAAGAGGTCAGGAAGGAAGTTTCACACAGTACTGAAGAAGTCAGGAAGGAAGTTTTGACTGGTGAAGAACGCGAAACCTTTGAAGCACAAGAAGTAGTTGGTGAGAACCGATTAGATTTGAAAGGAGATGAGAGATTAAAAGATAAAGAAAGAAAAAAAAAGGATGAGAAACACAGAGAATGGGGGGAAAAGGATAAGGAAAGAAGTGACCGGCGTAATAGTCTGAAGCCTCCTGGAAACAGTAGCAAGGACTTTACAAGAGAAGATAGAGAAACTGAGAGGTGGGAAAGGGAGAGAAAAGATACTTCGAGAGATAAGGAAAGAAAAGACAAGGAAAAGGATAATCTGAAGAGAGAGACATTAAATACAAACGAGAAGGACATTTTGCTGAATGAGAAGGAAGCAGTGGAAGTGTCTGCAAAAATCCCTGATCAGGAAGGTACATCATTGGAGTCGAAAAAAACTGGCGACTTTGACGCTTCCAAAGGTGTTGACCGAGATGTTAAAGACAAAAAGAGGGAGAAAGATCCAGACTCAGAGGTAGATAGAAATGAAAAACGTAGGTATTATGAGAAAGAATCAGAAGATAGTTTCGCAGAAGGTGCTACAGAAAGAGAAAGGGAAGTGTTTGGCTATGGCATTCAACAGCGTAGAAGGATGCTGCGACCAAGGGCTACTCATTCTTCAAACCGTGAACCTCGTTTTCGTGCCAGAGCGAGGGAGAATGATGGGTAAGCATGTGTGGCTAATGCCCATAGTGTTAGATTTGTCTTCAATTTTAGCTTTTTGTATAATCTCTTATAATTTTTTGTATAAGAGATTATGCATATAGGATATATTTTTAATTTTTTCTTCTATTTAGGTTTAGGATTAAAATTCTGGATACAATCTCTAATTGCCAATATCCATGGTGCCTATAATTAATGTTTCTTGTTTTCAACTGCTTGTTGTGACTTTGATTTGGCGATGCATGTTATATAGTTCAGAGTTTCATATTTTAAATAATCAAGCGATATGTGGCTCCATTTTTTCGATTGATTTTCTTGTCGAAGTAGAGGTGAAATGATGAATCTCTAATCAGTCTTAGTATAAACCATATTCGGAAGGAAAATCATGAGTATGTCTGAACAATCGATTTTTCATTTTTGCTTCCTGTAATATTCAGATGGAACAGGGCCAACATTGAATCAATTTACAATTTATTAGTGCTACATTTACTGGCAGAGCCTCACATTATGTACATTATCTATCATGTATGGTTACGAATCTTCATCTCTGGAGGCAATTTCATGTTAGTTCTCTTTGTTGAGGCATTTGACGTGTCTGAAGATGAAACACCATAAGCTGCCATTTTAGGTTTTAAACTGAATTTTCCTTTCTATATGCTGTCCTAAATATTAATATTTTCTTTCATTGCAACATAAACTCTAGTGTTTTTATTAATGAATACCAATTTAGGAAATAGTTTTATGATTGAGTATCAAGTTTTCTCTCACATGCTTGTTTCTGCTTTTTTTCTAGTTTTACTAGTAAATTTTTTTCTCCTTTATCCTTTTTAGACCATTTCTGATTTTTTTCTTTGTCTCCCTTGCAGATCTCAAGGTTAGGCAAGAACCCAATTCTTTTATGACAAATTTGAATGAGGCCATTGCTTGATTGCTAGCTGGAGTATTTGGTGTCTAGTGTTTGCATGGCTGTCTTTCCGTTTATCCAACACTCTCGAATGGTTTTCGGAAGCTTCCACGTTTGATGTTTCTTCTTTAGATGGTTTGTTTTACCATTATGGAACGTACGACACTGGGTATCAGAATACCAGTTATGAGATGATACTCTTGAAGCTGATCAGCTAAATGAATCTGGTTGCTGCATTAGGCTTCACCTTAGTCTTTTATCCTCCTGAAGGGACCGACTTTTTACAATTTTTTTCTAGTCACGATTTGTGTGTTACTCCTGTTTGTCACTTTGTTGTTGGCAGAGGATGTTGTTGGATGTGAGGTATGCTATCATCCATGCTTTTTAACCCTTGGACAGTTGTCAGACGTGTTGGGACTTGTATTCTTGCCAGTAGTTATGCATGCCCTGGAATTTCGAGGTTAGCACATATCTTATTGGGTTTCTATATCAGGGATGCACAAATGACCTAAGTTAATCTCTGGAGGCTTCCAATGTTTATTTGAAGGACTTTATGCACATATGTATTCCTCTAAAATGAAAAAAACTCCCATCATTTCCACTGGGGCTTGTTTAAAACGTCTGTGGATTTTTTTTCGTGTGAGCTTCCATTAGCATTGTTAGAACCTGATGCCATTTCTCTGTGTTGGCACTTTTCATATTTTGCACAGTACGAGTTCACATTTTTATTACCCTCTAGGACTCTTGCTTTTCCGTCTCTTAACAAAACCTCAGTCATTTCTCGATGTTTTCCCATGAGATTAAGCATTTTGCTTGGTTTCTCTTTTCAGCTTGTTCTAAACACCTCTGTTATATTTTTGTTTGAGTGATGTTGATTTTGGAACTCTTTTTGTGCTGGAATTTTTAAATTTCGCTTTAGTGGTGCACTTTTTTCTTTTGGTATAATTATGCTTTGTGTTTATGTTGGCATCTATTCTCAGTAGTGCCATGATTTATAAGGGACTTATTCGGGTTTATGTTTTGAAGTGACTTTAGTGTGCAAGTTATGTTATATAGTTTTTCTGTTTCTCTGTGTGCTACGTCAGTGCGCTCTGTGTTATCGTTGTAAATCCCAGGGAAAAGCAGCTAGTTCATGTAATTTGCCTTTGCCTTCAAATATTGGCAACTTAGTCCTGGTTCTATAATACTAGTTTCCACTTGTGTGCCTCTGTACGGATTGCATGGTTCTAATTCCCAACAGTCGCTGAGTCATCTTCGTGTATTTTTTCTTTCTGTAGACGTATTTCTCTTGTTAGGAGTGATTTGAGCATAAACTTGTATCATTTGGGACCGATTGAGTCAGATCATTACGAGTTGCAGCTGGGTTTCCAAATGGTGTTAATTTCGCCAATGCCAATCTTAATCAGGAGGGTAGTTCAGAGCTGCTCACCTGTTCTTAAGCTATAAATCTGCCTTATTGTCCCAACCTCAACTTTTGTTAGGTGAATTCTTTGATGACTATTGAGACTAGGAGAGCTGGACTCACATCTGATTGTGGTTCACATTTAATGTTTTTTGTTTTCTGGAATGAGTTTGTCTACTATGAATGTTTCTTGTCGTAAGTTATTTCCATTTAAATTGTTTTTGAATAGGTAAATTAATGATGTCAGGTAAATCGGAAGGATCGACAATCACTTATAGGGTGGGTGAGTGTATGCAAGAGCTTCTGAAATCATGGAAAGATTTTCAATCATCCCAGGATGGTAAAACTGAAGAAGGCCTTCAAAGTGGTCCAACTCTGGAAATTCGGATACCTGCAGAGCATGTTACTGCCACCAATCGCCAAGTGAGTTTTGCGGATTTTTCTATATGCGTTAGGAGAGCAACAATATTACCACGAGCCAAAATTTTGGCAATAGGTGACAAAATACCTGATACATACATATATATATCTATACATATGTATCATACGTACTCTCTTTGTTCGTGTGCAGTCCGAAGAAAGACGTTGAATCCTGCATATATTCTACTTAAGCTGGTGGATGTGTGTGCGTGTGTACATATTGCAATTTGCCTTGCCTTGTGGTTATATCTCTTCTTTATCACACCATTTATTTTAAAATAACGCTGAAACAAATAAAACCCTTGATGGATATTGTGTGTGAGATTTTGATGTTTATTTATGTTTTTTTTGAAAATGAAAACATGGTAATACGGTTATTCCGAGAATTGAGCGAAAGTAAAAAAACATACTAGGAAATGATATTAAAATGAGTTAAAATTAAATCAATTAGGCACAGAAAATGGCGCATGCCACAGCAATTAAAATCACATCTGCACTGAGGAAACACCAATTTCTTCCTCTTCTTCAGAGGAAGTTCATTTCAGCGATAGGTTTGATACAGTGCACGTCTGCACGTTCAATAGCTCTTTCATGAACTTGGTGGTCTGAAATTCTGAAAAATCTATGAAGTATTCTTTCTCTTCTAGAATGTCTTGAAAGGCTTAACGATCTTAGAATGGATTTTAATGAAAGACAAGGAGTTTGACAGTTGGCAACAGAAATTGGCATGCATAAACCTTTGATCTTTGCGATTTGATATTCTAGGTTGCTCTATTCTGTAGAGTAGGGGAAAGGTCAGCAGTAAAGAAGTTTTTTTAGTTTTAGGTTTTATATTAGTGGTTATTTAACCTCTTTCTGACCCTCCTACATTTATTTTTCATAGCAATAAGGATGCATTCTGGGACTCATGCTAGTATGTTCTAAAATTAAAGGCAGAAGAGTTTTAAGGTTGGCCGACCATCTGTCCCTATCAACTGATCCACAACCTAAGTATATACCTTCGCCAATACTGATATAATGTTCTGTGTATAACCATATGGCTTTACATGCGAGAAGAATGTTTAAGATATACCCTAACATCAAGTAATTTGGGAAAAAGGCATGAGCTGTGCAATGTTGTGTACACTGGACAGAATTCTTGCATTTTTTAAATTATTTTGGATGAGACCAAGGTTGAAGACAGGCCTCAAGAGCTGAATGCGTTGGTTGAAGGCTCAGAAGCAGCTTTTGTTGGGGAATGTCCTTTGCGCGAAGTTGAATATTTGATTTCGTTGCTTGAATAGATTTCGCTTGTTGTAAGATTTGGGGAGAACATTCCTTAGATACTTCTTGAGTCTTCATCTTGCGAGGAACATATGTTATCTTAGTCTCCCGTTGGCGAGGCCTTAAAAAAATTGACCTGACTCGTGGGTTCTTGTTCTGTCTCCAATGTTTGTTCTGTTCCACATTTGCTGTGTGTTTTCTGGGAACAAGATCAAGTATCAGGTGGGTCTATAATACACCTGATCATGAGTGTTGGATTTGTTCCCATACTTTGATGCCTGCTTGATCCGTTCTTTTTCACTGTTTCAGATCTTACCAGTATTCTTTTGTACTATTCATTCACAATGTTCTCATTCCTGTCATTCATTCACAATCAAGTCAATTTTGATCAATGATTCCATTGCAGGTTAGAGGTGGTCAGCTGTGGGGTACAGATGTTTATACAGATGATTCAGATCTTGTAGCTGGTAAATCTTGATTCGTGTTCATGGTTTTATCATGAATCATCTGCAGGACTGAATGATCAATATTCCTTAATCTACCTGTTGAACTTTTCAGTTCTCATGCATACTGGTTACTGCCGGCCAACTGCGTCCCTTCCTCCTCCTGCCATTCAGGAGCTACGTGCTACTATTCGAGTATTACCACCTCAAACTTGTAAGATGGGTGACAAAAATTCCCTTCTTTCGTTGTTCCTTGGTGCTCTATTGGAGTGTTCTGTTGGTGGTTGACAATGCCATTGTGATGTGTGTGCTGATAATGTTTATTACTGCATTGTCCAAAGTAAAACGAACCACGAATGTTATGTTGAATCCAGATGAGCAAAGTCCATTCATTTAACGACCATTTGCATTTGCCGTGCATTATAGTTGTTGATGGTCTTCATTCCCGTGAATATCCTGGATTCATCCTTTAAGTTTTGAAAATTTTGCACGCCTCCTTTCATCTTTCAATCATTCGATCTTGGTACTTTTGAGATACATTCAATTTTACTCTGCTATGAAACAGTAGGCATTTGCGCCTTACTGCCTAGTAATTTGTCTGTTCCTCAGTGTATCGTATTGCCTTAATGCCTAGTTGAAATCAATCGAGTTAACGGGATAAATCATGACGCTAATTGCATGGATGTATCAACTTTAGATTGCATATAACACGAGGGATGTTCTTTTTAACTCCGTCTGTTGTGCTTCCGTGGTTTTCAGAGGGATTCGTCAATTTTTAAGTCACTCTTTCTTCTTGGAAGATGATAGGGATGCGCCGATATGCTTTTCCTCTCATGTTGTATGCTTAATGTGCCATGCCAATGAGTTTCTTGATAGGAAATGACATTGATCTAAAGGGGAAGGAGTTTTGGAGGGGAACTTTGGTAAATGTGACCTCAGATCCAGATCATGTTTTAATTCTGGCTGATCCACAAAATAAAGCTAGCCAAGGCTGAAAGGAGGACGGGTGGGATTTAGGTTTCTATTGCGGTGAAATAGAGAAAGACTGCCTGTACAGAGTGGGAGAAGCATTGTCAGCAATGGACGACTTACAACTTGTTTATGCTTTCATCCTGTGTCTCCTCATCTTCATGCTGCTGCTTACACTGTGATAATTATTTTTAAAAGACAGGTAAAATCTGCAAGATGTACCCACAATTTTAGAATGTTCTTAACGGTACTGAATGCACTTTTGTCGTACCATGTCTTGGGAATTTAATTTTGAATACGAGAATATGACTAACAGCCCTGGGTTATGCCACTAAAGGACTTATATAACCGGCGACAAGCGTACATTGTGTAATTTACAGCCTGGTGCTAGTTCTCTGGAAGGGGAAATAGTTTGATGCAGCGTATAAATGTTTTCGGCCAGTAAAACATATTAGAATGTGGAAATGTGTGTGTTACCTCATACCGTCTCTGTGAAATTCGTGGGGCATGTGAGTGATACTCTTGCTCGAAGTGGCCATTCCTTCATTGACAAAATATAGAGCTTGTGAATGAACAGCTGTTTTTCTGTTCAGATTGACACTCTTTAACTGTGTTTTTATCTTATTATGTGGGTAAACCCTCTTGCTCTCTGCTGACGTAGGCTACTACTCAACGTTGAGGAATAATGTTCGTTCCCGTGCATGGGGCGCTGGGATTGGCTGCAGCTTTCGTGTAGAGAGGTGCTTCATTTTAAAGGTGGCAAGGCTTCTCTCTTCATATAAATCTTCCATGCTGTGTTAGAACACAGCTTGAAATCCTGGGATGTTCATTTCACACCTTGGCCTACTTTGTTTCTCACAGAAAGGTGGTGGGACTCTCGATCTTGAGCCGTGCCTCACGCTTATCTCGGCTGTGGAGCCAACGCTAGCTCCTGTTTCTGTTGAACGGACAATGACCACAAGAGCTGCAGCTTCGGTAAATACTCCATAATTTGGATCAGCTTCCCTATCCTCCCCCTACCTTTTTAGTAACTACTCCGTCTTTTATTTATTTGTTGCTAATCTGACGGGGATACGCTGATATTCTGCAATTTCTTCACATCTGCCGAAATGTTTCTACTCCGGTGCCATTCCTTTTTCTGACTCTAAGAATCTTATATGGAGAATCCTCTCCAAGAAGATTCAGTTTATAACCCATTATTTCCATTATTTTTAAAGACTTCCCTGACTTGATCTAATGATTTCTGTGCTTCCTGGTTTGATCAATGGTTTGGATTTGCAGAATGCCCTGCGGCAGCAGAGGTTTGTTCGAGAGGTGACCATTCAGTACAACTTATGCAATGAGCCATGGTGTGCTAATTTTCCTCTTTCTTTCAGATTTATTCTCTCGAAGAATTTGCTCATTTAATGTGAATTGTTCTGTCTCATTTAATATCTGGAAGTTCGAGAACATGATATAGATTGTTCTGGTTCATTCGAAATGTTTTCAGGGTCAAATATAGTATCAATTTTGTTGCTGACAAGGGACTCAAGAAGCCCCTCTATACATCTGCACGCCTGAAGAAAGGCGAAGTTATATACCTGGAAACCCACTTCAAGAGGTACATTGCTCTTCTCCCTCTTCTTCTTTTAGAAAACATTGCTCTCTCTCTCTCTCTATCCCTGCTAACTCCTTTAACTTGAAATGCTGCTACAGGTACGAGCTATGCTACATTGGGGAGAAAGCTGTGAGCAATGGCGCAGCCGCATCGCATGCATCAGAGTCAGAGCAGGACAAGGCACACAATCACGGTTCTCATGGTCACAGCGGCGACAGAAACCAAGAACGAAGTAACATCACCGACGTATTTCGCTGGTCTCTCTGCAAGAAGCCCCTTCCGCAGGAGGTGATGCGTTCCATCGGAATCCCCCTGCCCGTCGAGCACCTGGAGGTGAGCAACCCGCCCACTTGGTTAAATATTCTCCGCCTTGCATAGACATGAAACGGCAAAATACTTCGCAAATGGCCAGAAAGATTTCGGGGCCAGGAGCTTGGAAAAACAGTGAATCTAGTTAACATTTATACTGGGTTTGTTTGATGTCTAGAATTCGCTTTCCGGTGACAGGTTTCTGCATTTATCATTTGATTCTTCCATGATGAATCTGAATCTTCTCCTCATTCACACGGGAAAAACCCTTTTCTTTTTCTGATTTCACTTCAGGGTTGATCTAGTTGACAGAATCGAAATATATATCTATATATATGTTTATTTACTATTTTTGTGCTAGAAACTTTCTTTCCCGGAGTTTGCTCTAAGGTTGATATAATTGACAGCATCAGTTTATATGCATAATTTTTGTGGGTATTTTGTTGGATGCATCAATTCTTTCTATCAATTCTCCATGTAGAACTTAGATGTGCGGATCATTGAATATGGTCAATTCGATTGAACCCCGAAACTGGGTAGGGATCAAGAGTTTCTGATCTGACCTGCCGATCAGACTCGGGAGTGGATGACTTGATCACTGAATATTCGTCTCGTTGAGTTTGGAATGGATTCACCATAACCCTTTAATTCTTTGCAGAATTTTTTATATTTATTTCCGTAGATCAGTTATATAAATAAAAAGTATAGATTCGGGCCGTGATTGACTATTTTGATTCGTATTGGTGCTCCTCCTTCCCTCAACCAGGTCTTGGAGGAAAATCTCGAGTGGGAGGAAGTGCAGTGGTCTCAGACAGGGGTCTGGGTGGCTGGGAAGGAGTATCCTCTTGCAAGGGTCCACTTTCTCTTCCCCAATTGACCCCCATCAAGTCAAAGTCCCCATCTTCGAGCTTCGCCCTTCTGTAAAGAGCCGTCAACGCCTGAAAGCTTCTATTTGTAGTAATGCAAAATCTATTTTAGGATTTTTTTTTTGCTTGTTTGTTTGCAACTGTTTTTGTTTGTATGTAAGCAAAAATTGTATTGTTCTTGTACATGCCATCGAGTCAATCCTCACTTGGGCGGTGGTGTCACTTGGGGTTCTCAGTTGACTTTGGTTTGTCGACGTTTGTTCTAAAGAATATCCTCGCTTCTCTGCCCAGCCTTGCTCCCACTTCTCCCTCTCCTGTTTCCCTCGGCCTCGAGGTTGAAGACCTGGTGGTGCTGCCGGCGGGAGTTCGGAAGAATCTCTGTCCTCTTCAACAATGGCATCTAATGAGATCGCCGGCAAGCGAGATGGTCAACGACGCATCAGACTCGTCTTCTCCCTTTGCTCGAGGCTCGTGGTGAGATCGATTATACAATCGTGGTCCAGTTTTTCTTCAGTTCTTACGAGTTCTTCCCAGGGTTTCAAAGGTTTTCCCGTCGAGATCTGCTTCTGCTTCCCAAGCCGAATTATGATGATTTAAAATGAACCAAGCTCTTCCTCCTTTGATTCATTAGGGTTTTTGAAGTTTCCTCTGAGGTTAAACAGGGAAGGTCAAGAACCCGGATAGAGGCAAAAGGTACACGCGCGCGGGGGGACGACGACGGCGAGTGGCCTGCGCCATGGACGCTGCTTGCGCTGGATGGGGTGGGTCGTTGCCCTAAATGGGCGACAGGTAAGTGACGACGACGGGGCTCCTGACGGAGTGGGCGGCGTCCTTCCAGAACAGAGCTCCGAACTCCGGCGCGGACCTGCGTGCCCTCCTGGTGAACGTCACCGTGTACTGCAGCTTCTGGTACTTCCTCGTGAAGCGCAGGGTGGTGGGCTCGACGACGACGGCGGCCCCCTTGAAGGCGGACACGACGGCGCGGTAGGTGGAGGGGGCGGCGCCGACGTTCGTCACCGTACGGCGGAGCGTCAGCTTCGCCGCCGGCGGGTGCGCCGGCAGCACGGCCGAGATGGCCGGGTAGTTGAGGTCGCCGGCGGAGGCCAGCGCCCGCCGGCAGGACTCGTTCGACGACCTAGTGAAGACCCTCAGCTCCAGGGGCGTCAGCTTCTGCGCGCAGAGGAAGTTGACGTAGTCTTGCCGGCCGATGTCGTAGACGAGGCCGGGGTCGAGCGCTCCGGCGGGGTCGATGTGGCCGGCGCCGTGGTCGTAGGCGGTGGAGGCCCTGCCGGTGGCGCCGCCGGCGGCGTCCCTCAGCGGGCGGTGGGTGTTGTCTTGGACGTAGGCTGTGGTCATCAGAGCGGACTTGATCGCCGCCGGGCTCCAGTCCGGGTGGCTAGCCTTGAGCAGGGCGGCGACGCCGGCGACGTGGGGGCACGACATGGAGGTCCCGGAGAGTATGTTGAAGGCCACCCGCCGCCGGTCGGCGGCAAGGCTCGACGGCCCGGCGGCGCCGCTCCAGGCGGCGAGGATGTTCACTCCAGGCGCCACCAGGTCGGGCTTGAGGATCTCCAGGGTGAGCAGGTTGGGCCCCCGGGAGGAGAACGCCGCCACCACCGGCGATGGCCGGATCCCCACCCTCGTCCCAGAGAAGGCCATGGTCGCCGTGGGACGACGGCTGGTCTTGAGGTACTGCTTGATGGCCTTCCCTGCGGCCTCCCCCACCGCCACAGCCGGCAGGAGGTGGCTGTCCGCCACCAGCTCCTCGCCGTTGGCGGCGGTGTTGGCGAGGATCATGCCCAGCCCGCCGGCCTGCTTCACCACCTGCCCCTTCTGCACCCTCGGGGTGATCCCCCGGTCGCAGAGGACGATCTTCCCAACGGCGAGCTTGGGGTCCAGCGTGCCCTCCAGGCAGAGCGACGCAGGATTGGGGGAGCTGGCGTTGCCGCCGAAGTAGACAAGCGGGTACTGCTTCTCCGGCGAGAGGTGGCGGAGTCCCCTGTAGAGCGAGGCGCCGACAAGCTTCTGGCGGGTCCCGAGCACGACGGCGGCGGGGAAGTCCCTGTCCATGGTGCTGGCCCCCACCGTGGTTATCCACGGTGAGACGTTCGTCAGGGTGACGGGCTCCGGCCCGGAGTTGCCCGCCGAGCAGGCGACGAAGACGCCCTTCTCCATGGCGCCGAACGCCGCCACCGAGAGGCTGTCCTTGTAGTAGGCCGAGACGCCACCGCCGAGGGAGATGGACAGCACGTCCACCCCGTCCGCCACCGCCCGGTCCACAGCGGAGAGTATGTCGGAGCTGAAGCAGCCGCCGGGCCAGCAGACCTTGTAGGCGGCGACCCTCGCCGCCGGCGCCATCCCGCGGGCGGTGCCCAGCGCGTAGCCCTGCAGGCTAGCGTTGGCCACTGCCGACCCGGCGGCGGTGGCGGCGGTGTGGGTGCCGTGCCCATCGTGGTCGCGCGGGGACCTGTCGCCGCCATCGGCGCCGCCGGCGGAGGCCTCGTAGCCGCGGGAGAAGGCACGCGCGCCGATGATCTTCCTGTTGCAGCTCTTCGCGGGGAAGCCTCTGCCCGTCTCGCAGGCGCCCTTCCACCTCGCCGGCACCGGCCCCATGCCGGCGTCGCTGAAGCTCGCACTCTCCGGCCATATCCCCGTGTCGAGCACGCCGACGATTACGTCGTGGCTGGCGACGGCGCTGGACCAGAACCCAACGAAGGCCTCCGACTGCAGCCCCAGGAACCCGGGGCTCCTCGTCGTGTGCAGCTGGTACACGGTCTCCGGGAAGACCGCCACCACGCCGGGGCGGCTCTCCAGCCGCAAGGCCTCGTCCTCGCTCAGCCTCGCCGCGAAGCCGTGGAAAGCGCTCTCATATGTGTAGATAATCCGCTCCGTGCCGCCGTCGACGGCCATCTCGGCGGCCTCCGCCGCCGCCGCCGACTGCACCGTTGCGGCGTACCACTCAAGGGCCGTCCCCGTCGCCGGCATCTCCTCCCTGGACATCTGCACCACGTAGGTGGAGGCCTCGCACCAGGCCGCGGCCACCAGCCACGTCGCAACGCTCACCACCAGCCATGCTCTCCCTCCCGACATGGGCACGCAGAGCAGAAGCACAAGCAGCAGGAGCAGCAGCAGCAGCAGAAGAAGAAGAGGAAGAAGAAGAAGAAGAAGAGGAGAGAGGGTGTGGCAGTCGGGGCCATGGCGGGTACTTAGCAGCAGGGGTGACGTCAGCTGGCCGGTGAGGAAAATAAAGAGGGCGGATTATTACGCTGACCACTGCCTCGAGATTCGAGTTTTTCTTACCTGTGGCCCAGGCTAGCCGTTACTCTCCTCCTCGGTAAAAACACCAATATACGCTGGGTGGCAGCAACTTACGGCTGGAGAACGAGTCGCGCCGGTTAAAGCAATCGCGGTAAGCACACCGGCGGGACCCAGACCGCAGGGGCTTATCTTGGAGGATTCACAGACCACGTGGGGAGCCCTGGCACCGACATCGTCGGGTCTCTCGAAGACCGGAGTCAGACGGCGTTTGCCTACGCGTCAACTTTTGAACGTGCCCGCGTCTTATTTTCCATGAATAATCTATTATTATTATTATTATTATCATCATCCTATTTTATTGATGTGCCCCGAGGACGTCCTCTCCGTTTCATGTAGACATGTTCTCCGGTCTTCATGGCTCATGTTCATCCAATCAACCAAAGTCTCATAAAAAAAATCATAGTGTAGACAATGACTTATATAACTTTTTTCACTAAAAATGGAAAGTAGTCATGTAATAGTCATCGTATTTGCTGCATGCAAGCTTAATATTTTTTATGATTGAACCTCTAAACGATTAATCAAATATTAAAGTAAGTTCAGATCGATCTTCAAAGATGTTGAGAATTAATTTTAATAAAATTTATTTTTTAGCAAAGATAATGATTCAAAAAAAAGAAATAAAAATGAAATAAAATGAGATGAATGAAAAAATCTGCTCTCTATATTTATTAATATTTATTATGAAAATATTTCGTAATATTAATTATGTTATTATTTTCATAAAAAATAAAAGAAAAATTTGAGAATTAGATGGTTATATCATGAGTAGATGGAAATGGTTGAGACAAAAGGATGTGAAAAGATGAAAATGATGATTTCAGTGAATTTTGATATTATTAGAGTATTTGAAATGAAATACGAACACAAATAAATGAAAATCATGAGTAAATGAAGCAAAATTGATTCTCTAATCATGGATTTTTTTTAAAGAAGAATTATTAAAGTATGATTCCAATCTAAATATCACTCAATGTTTTATTTACCTCAAATAAAAAAGGTCAACTTGTGAAAGTTTGGTAGTAGACATAACCCCTCGCTAGGACAATTGGATCATAGAGCCTGAGTGAGGACAAAGAACCCCAAGTTCTACTACACCGCATGAAGGGCTTGCCACCCTTAGGGCCCATGTCGGGCCCATGGTGGGATGGAATGGCCCACTTCCTTTTGCCTTCGTCTTTATTTATGTTAATTTATGTCTTCCTATGAAGGTTTTATATATCTATCATATGCCAAGGTTGATGATAAATCTTATGGTCTAATGTCTTATGTTGAACTTAAGTCTTAATAGGCATAGGTAAATTAAGAATGTTTGTGAGCTTAAAAAAGGGGTAATGGGTCTCCAGGTCCATTATCACTTCAACGGGTGTGCATAGTGAAAGAAAATCCATTGTCCATTTAACATAAAGAAGAGCACTCATCTAATAGTAAAGATTGAAACTTAAAGAGAGGCACACCATGTGGATGCACAATAACCTAAGGGATGAGATTAAATACTTGAAGATTTAATCTTTATTGAAGGGCCGATAATCATCATTGGAGGTATGAAGATTTAATGGTTAATCCCTTAGGTTAATGGTTGATAATTGTTAGATCTCTTAATCTAATCTACTATACATGAGGGAGAGAGAGAGAGGGGTTACACCCTATTTAAACATGTAACTGACACTTTCATTAGTAGCCAATAATAGAAGAATTACAAATTGATGTTGTCATAGTCAAGTGTAAAATTTTTACGCTCCACATCATTGATGTGATTGATATATGATTGAGAGAGTCTTTGTGCGAACGTGATCACTCTTATAGCTTGAATAAAAACCACATCTTGGCAGAAATAAAGAGAGATGTGGAGAAATCAAGTTGGTTTCCAAGTAATCACCAATGTCGGTTTGATAGATAAGATTTAGCTCAGTTAGGTTCATTTATATTTTTGGAGACATAAAGGTATCATATTTTGATGATAAAAAATCACCAAAGTCAATTAAGAATAGTCTTACCCAACTAATTATGCTTCAATAATACACATGCGTGGCTACAATAGATAAATGTATCATATATAAACATAAAATACTTATTATGATGCCATACGTAAAATCATACGCATGAAATATGAATGACATGATTTAAAAAATGTAATTGATAAGTTAATCAATGAATAAAATTATTATGATATGAATCTAAGTATTTGAATTATCAAATCATGAGAAATCTAACAATTATATACTATTATGCAAAAATATTATTAGTTGTGGAAATCATGATCGTCAATGAAGTAGTGATTTGATCAATCAAATCAATGAATTTAGGTAAAGTAAAATATGGATGAAAGCTCATTCAAGTATCTATATAACTGTGATTTTATTTTATAAAAATCTAATAATTAAATATTAAATTAGTCAAATTTATCAATTGAGTATCGAATTCACTAAATAAGATTTTTAAATATACATTGAATATATGTTGAAAATCATACAAATCAATCTTTATAGGAATTTTATGATTTGAAATATTGAGATTTAAGTTCACAAAGTATGCTTATATCTCATATCTTATTTGATTGAATTCATATATGATTTAAGTGATAAATCATTACTTCCGTAGGATATGTCTATTAGACTCACAATAGAGCTTATCAGATTTTTATTAGATTTTTGTGAATTGATCATTATCGGATATGAATGTTAAGTCCTAAAGGATTTATACATTAGTTTCCTTAGAGGATATTTGAAGTAGCAAAAAGATATGACGTATTGTATTCACACAAGTTTTAAATTTTATTTTAAAGGAATCTAATTATTAAAAATCTTGGAAAATCTATTAATAGTTCTCACCTGATTTATCTAGAAATATTATTAATCTATAATGAAAAGAATTAATCCTCAACGATTACATTTATTCTTTCACATATTCTTTATTTTGTGATCTTTACACAATACATTCAAGAGTAAGTGAGAAAAAGATGATTGATCAGTTGACTACTCATTGATTGAATAAGGAACAATCTCGAGGAGAGTATTCAAGATATTATGTACCTTCAAGCTAAGCTAAGTCTTCAAGCATTTGTACTAATTAGCATAAACAACATGAAGATAAAGGTTTAATCTTTCAAGTATTCATCTTTTATTACAACAATCTAGAGCATTTAAACGCATACCTTCCTAACATACTCATGGTGATATAATTTTTATATTTTGGGTTCATATCAATAATTATTTATATGATCACTTGAGGAGCTATCTCATGAAAACAATAGTGTAGGGCCTTCTAGAGTCATGAATTTAGAAGATAATTTTTGGGTGAAATCATCAATTGTGATTTAAATAATTAGTTAGTGAAACATAAGAGTAATGTGTCCTTAGAGAGTAGACGTAGGTTGGTGCTAAACTAATATAAAAATAGTGTCCAGAATCATAGTCCATTTAGGATCAGTCCATTAGGAGAGTGATAAGGAGACCACAAAGAGAAATCATTTAAAGAAAGAAAAGGACTGATCAATTCAACTCCTCCTTCCTGATCCTCACTAGCCTAAAACCTAAAAAAATAGGTAATATGCTTAACGACTAAAGTTTGAAGAATATATGATTATGATAATTACACATTAAATACTTTACTTATACATTTTCACACCTTGGTTTATGAATTATATCATTTTCCTATTTTTTAGAAGAATGAGAATGTCAAGATAAATGTCAAAGGGGAAAATCAACTTATTATTATGATGCAAGAGCATGAGATCATTAATGTTTATTTCTCCTTATTTGTTTTTTATGCATACATATTTATGAGAGGGTTTATTCATTTTATTATTGATAAATCATTCATTATTTTCATGACATGAAAGGGATAAATGGGTGATATCATGTGATGAATATTCATTATTTATTTTTTTTGAGAGAGCATGAGAGGAATTTATAATCATGTGCATGACTAAAGGTGTATAGTTTCTCTCTAATTTCATCATGAGAATTTATGTAATTTGTAAACATGAAAAGGTAAAATTGTAAAGAAGATTTACTTATGAATCTTGCAAGATATAGGGGCAAAATTGGAAGGCCTAGTGTAGGGCACAGAATCCCAAAAGAGGGGAGCTGTTGCCGGCCCTCTCCTCGTTCACAATCAGCTCTCTCTCCTTCCCTCCTTGGTGTATCCCTCTCTTATTGTGGGGATGGCCTACCCCTCCTCTCTCCCTTGGAGCCACTTGCACACCATAGGTGGGCTAGCTCTTCCCTTTCTTTCCTTCTGGTGGTGACTACATTGACAATGATTGTGGGTCTCCTCTCTTGGGGATATAAGAAGAGGATCAACCGAAGATGCCCTTGCGTGAGATCACCATTCTTTCCCTAAGTCTGTCAGAATAAGAGGGAGAAATTTATTTCTATTTTATTCCTTTGAATTTAATGTAATTAAACTTCTTTTATCCTAGTATAATTCAACCCAAAGTTTATAACTCATTATTCTCTTTTACTTCATTAGCTTTGAAAACTCAAAATCACTAAGAAAAGTGGGGAATCTTCCTCACTAGCTATCCATAATTTATTTACTAGGTGGTTGACTAAACCTTAAGAGGAATCCTCCTCTCAACATATATTAAAGTTCTCTTTTTGTGGTTGTTTAATTTTAGATAATAGAACAAATCAGAATACAACCATTAATTAATGTACATCCACCAATTACATATTTCTCCTTGTGTTTGAATTAGTTTTCCACCAATCCACCAAAAACTTAATCTCACAAAAATCAATTTATAAATTTAAAGTTAATGATCTTAGAAACAACGATTTAAGATCTATCAATAGACAAACTAGCACTAGAAATAAGGTCTATCTAGTTATGGATATCGTGTATAGGTGGGAGATGATCATGGATATTTTAAATTGATGAATATTAAGATAAAATAGCTTGGACATATTATGAAATAATTTCATTTATTTTTCAATCCACATATGATTTTCTCATTTCTTCCAAATTATACAAATTTTTTTATTAACGAGTGATAATTTTCTATTTTTACATGAAAAATAAGGTAAAAATAATGTAAATGTTACATGACTTGCATGAAAATGATATATATCGGGAAAAATTATATTTAAAGTTTGATGATCTTTTGAAAAAAATTTGGTAAGTTTTGAAAAATTGAATCAAGAAGGAATATATGGAAACACTTTTTTTAAAAAGAAAAAACTTAGTAGGAGACCACATGTTTAATCAATAAATAGCCTCCACCATGGCCCAACTTTAGATTTTTTTTGGTGGAACAACTCACTAAATATATGCACAAGATTTTGAAAATGTTCATATGGTACTAAAATGTTTAACCCTTGGGCATAATTGTTTGATATTACATTTTATTAGAAAATATATTATTTTTTGAAGTTAGACATTATCCATGAGCCTATGATAATTATTTAATATATTAAAAGTATTTAATATAATTATTTGTCTTGTGAGATTATGACTAACTAATTAATCTAAGGGATTATACTTTGAAATTAAAAGATTTAATGAATAAGTCAAGTGCAACATTTATGAAAATAAATATTTTCTGAAAAATAAATATTAAAATAGGTCAATGAGACAAGGTAAATCACATTTATTATTTTGATTTATTCATCTATATTAGCTGATCATTTAAGTGCAGCCATTTAAGCTTAGTCGTGTGTATCATGAAAAGAAAAAAAAGGGTTTGAAATAAGGAGTTTTGTAAGTCTCGAATTGAAAAATTGGATGGTGATAGGTTGGTTGCTTACATAGAGAAAATAAATATCTTAAAATTTGCAGTTAAGTCAACATCAAAATCTAAATTTTTTTCTATGAAAGAAAATTCTCTAGTTCAAATTTTAAATCAAACAAATCAAGGAATAAGAAGTTATGATGTTTCAATTGGTTAGAGGTCATTATTGTGCATTTAAGAAAATAGTAAGAATTTGGACTAACTTTTTGTGTTTATCTCTGAGGTTAAAATTAAAGAACCACTGGAGTATGAGGACTAATAAAGAGAAGCTATGAAACTCAAAAAAGAATTTTTTCACAACGATTTAGATTAATTAATCATCTTCTCAATCAAGGAACTTTACCACGAGCTTCAACTTTGTGTAGAAGTAATTCATCAATTATTGGTGAACAAAACAATCATTTAACTCGATCAAGCAAGGTCTCTATCAGGTCTTAATATAATTAGATTATGAGGGGAGAAGTTTTGGGCAAAGGCACAAGATACTTTGAGCCTAAGTTGACATGGAAAGAGTTGGATCTTTGAGGAGATTGTTTGTGAATTTTAATGTATATTTCCAATGAAAATAGTGAAATATGGTAGAAAAGATCTTTCGAAATTAAAAGTAGTAAGGTGAGGGGTGAACTAGTATAACAAGATGAAGTCTTCTTTGTGAGGAAAAGAAAATAGTGAGAGAACTCACAAAAAGAGTGAGAAAAAAAGCCTACATAAGAACAAAGTTAGATGTATGTCTACACATTCACCCTTAGGAAGAAAACATGAGATTGTAGAAATATTAATTCACCCTCTTCTTGATATTTCACCTAACCCTTTAGATCTTAAATAAATTTCAATTCTCAAATAGTTGATTGTGGAATCATGTAAATCAAACATTAAAAAGTAAATAAATATAGAAAACTAGAGGAAGATTAGAAAATGAAGAATGAAAAAAATGAATGTTAATCTAAAAATTATGATTGCTCAGTGAATTATTGCCTATTTGATCTGAAATTTTAAATGAAGTTTTGTTTTTCACTTTACAAGAAGATGCCCATGTAGTTAGCTTTTGAATTAAGAATATTCATGATGTTTTTAGAAATTCTTTAGATTTGTGTTAAAACATGTGGCAAGTAAGCAAAGACCAATTTTTTAGGTTCTAAGCCTCTTAACCATATCAAAACAAAAGATAATTTAATCTATGAATTTGATAGGTCAAAAAGCTCATGTGTTAGCCATAAAAATCACATTAATTGGGTCAAAATAATAATTTCACAAAAAACGAAAAGTAATAACCAACTGTTATGTTTGAATCCTTCCATATTATATTCTATTTTTTAGGGTGTTTATTAGAGAGATTTAAGATTGTGCCTTCTCAAAATAAATAAAAGGGGACAAATTAGGAGAAAAGGTGATCTCTCTTCTAATTGTGATTTCACCTTTATCTTAGGGAGAAGACCTCATTCTTCACTATAGTGACACAATAGAGTATGTGTAGTCATTTATTCTCAAGTAAAATTCATTATTTTCAACTTTGTATGTTTTTTTACTTCCTCAATTGATTCTAGTTCTTTTTAACTAATTTTATCATTTGATATCTCCTCAAAGTTCTTCATGTGTGACGATAGAGTTACAATATTATTTATTCATATTTTATTCTTTTTTATTACTACTTCATAATTTTTATATTTTATTTCAAGTTTTCTTTTGATTCTATCACTTGAGGTGACACATATGGCAAGATCAAATATAGTTTTCTTTTAGAATCATTTATTTTATTAGTTTTTTAGATCACTTAGTTATAGATCATCTATATCATTTTTCACTAGTAAGTAGGACAACATATTTTTGAATTTTCTTCTTATTTTCCTTTTATTTTTTTGGTTTGTTAAGATACTTTTCAAGCACCCACGAATTGTCACAAATTAGAGGTGATTAAGAAGTAATCAAAATGTTAGTTAGAACATCTCTTATATTTCAAAAGTCAATAGAGAGAAGGGAACACAACATCACCACTTGGTGATTAGAGAAATCATTCATTTTATATCTTTTATTTATAGTATTTAATTTTGAAAATTTATTGAGAATGAATTAAACATATAATTTTATTGTTTATATTTATGAGGACATATTGAATTCATATTTCAGGAGAATTTATATTTTATCGATTTATATTAATGAGAGATTTACTCCAAACCTATATTCCAATTAAAAAATCAAAGAAATAATGAAGAAACTTATTAATTAGATATACTTGATTTAATCTCACAATATGATGTTGGTTTGTGGATTAAATCAAGTACATGTTCAACACACATTCAGAGATAATTTCTCTTAAGGTTGTATTAACCAACAAATGATAAAGAGAGAATTCAACAACACTAGATGATCCTCCTTTGATATGAGAGTATCTATGTGAGAATTAGTCAAAACAAGGAGGGAAGAACACAACTTGATTGATTGATGGATAGAAGTCAATGACAAAGACTGAAAGAAACTTCAGAAAACAACATAAAATAAAGGTTTCTCCCTCTTAATTTGATGATTGTGAGGAAGAACACAACAGATAGCAATGTTCGATGATGGTCCTTGCTCTACTAGACTAGAGGAGAAAGATGCATGGCTTGGTGGCCTAAGGTGTCCCCATAGGTTAATCTTAGACGATCCATGATGACCTCTAGTGTTGTCACTAGGTAGTAGAGGATAACATTGGAGGAGGAAGGATGAACAAGCCATCCCCATGGTAGGAAAGGGACACGACCAGAGGTGAGAGAAGGTGAAATCATGAATGAGGAAAGGTGGCGGTTGCTCCCAATTTTTAAATAGTTGCCCTATCATTTGCCTTTTTTTGTCCCTCATGGCCTACAAGTGTATCTCATAAAAATTACAATTTTACCAAGTTCAATTTATCACATGTTTAATAAGCTTAGATGGATTAAAAACTATATGATCATATTGTTGTATGATGATTATTAATTAATCTTCCCCTTCAAAGGCTACTGATATGTATTTTATAAATAAATCATCTCCTTTATCTTCTCTTTTCCATAGTTGTAATGAAATATAAAGAAACTATGACATAAATGTATCATCATGTAAAGATGCTTGTTTAATACATACTCATGATATTCTTACATTTATTAAGCTTTACTCATATATCTTCTTAACTTTTTATTAAGATAATTTGTAGAATTATCAAGTATTAATTAATGTTATACATTAAACTTCACATTCATGCTAAGCAACTTGACAAATAGTGATCAATATAAATGTGAAATTGAAAGGTATAAATGAGGAGCTTAAAGGCAAGAGACACATTTCTTTGAGTCATAACAACCAACCATATTTTCAATTCACAACACCACTAAGACAATAGCTGCTAATGGGGCCCTCTTTATTTTGTCAAGTAGCTCTAGTTTTCAAAGTTTTTCCACTATTCTTTATTGCCTTAAGAAAATTATATTTCATTTAGACTACTCTTGGAAACATATCACTTTAAAAAATGAAAAGCTATAACTAGAATTAAAAAATTATTGAACTTTAGATATGAAATTTAGATGTAAGGAAGTCTTGAACTTTATTTCTTGAAAGTATTATAGGAAATAAATATTTATCTTAAAGGGTAATGACATAATTTAAATTTTAATATAGGACCTAATTACTTGTCTATTATTTTAGGTGACATTAATAAGAGAGTAAAAGACTTGTTAATGTAATTTTTCGAAGTAGACAACTTGAGGGTCATAGACCTATCATATTGAATTGAAATAGTAGCCTTTAACTTGTGCCATTATTAAGACAACTTGAAGGTTATGGGAATTAATATTTATGAATAGGGTGATGACCCATGAAATTTATCCGAGAAATGATTTAAATAAGATAACACATTTATGTAAAAGAATTTGACATATAGTGATTGATGTAAATGTGAAATTAAAGGTATGAATGAAGAGCTTAAAGATAAGAAACCCATTCCTTTAAGTCACATCAGCCAACCATCTATTCAATTGATGGCAGCATCAAGAGATCTAATATGGACATCTTGCTTCCCATAGCCTTCTATAAATTCTTTGAGGTACTGCATACCTAGGACACATACTTTGCAGCTACATTCTATCTTCATGTTCTAGTTCTTAACCTTCTTGGTGTTTTGGTGTCTAGCTGATTATGGCCTCAAAACTTCAAGTTGCTAGTATGCTCCTCATTTTTAATTGTCTCTTCTTCACAATGGTTTCTAATCAACTTACACCAAGTCCTACACCAGTTCCTTCTCCTCCCACTACTATCATTACATGTGTTATTAATGTTCTATCACTAGCTTTGTGTGCTGCAATACTAATATTGCCAATCTTACCAAGGGAGCCTTGTTGCAGAATCATTAGGTCAATTCCAAGTGGCAGCCTTACTTCGTGTCTTTGCCTAGCAGTTCAATTAAACCTCTTTGGAGTCAATGTTCGTGTCCCCGGTGATCTTGTTCTCCTACTCAATCTATGCAATGTGGCAGTGCCTATTGGATTGAGTTGTCCATAGATTACTAAGGACAAAAGTTATGTGTGGTGGTTGTGCTTCTTCACAAGAGGCATTGTTCTCTTTGTTTCTTCTTACAAGTGTCAGTATACGTTTTGAACAATCTCATAGTTGTACTTTTCAGCAAATTCTATAGTGTGATAATAAATTTGTGTTCCTTGTGACACAAATCATATTTATTTGTGGTGTTTTAAATCAAAGACTATTGTTAGTGATTTTGTGCCAATTATGTTGTAGAACAAAATATTTATGTTATAGATGCACAAAGAGTAATAAGAGTGGAAACATATTTGGGTTTTAGGCCGAACATAGATTTAGATGTAGGGTTAAATTGATCTAATATAATATTTGACTTCAATTAACTTCTTCTCACTCTTTTTAACTTTTTTCTCAAGTTTTAATATCTTAATATTGTGATTCTAAAATTACAACCCTCGAACATATATACAGTTGTTCTACCTCTTGCCTATAATTGATGTTCTTTGGTTCTACTAAGAATAAAGGTTACAATCACAATTGTTGATTGCTAAGTTTAAATCTCTTAGAATTTCTCTATAAGATTCTCTTCTAATTCGTGACTTTATAAAATAACTACTATTTAATGGAATTGGTCTCACAAGTGATTAAATAAATACCTAATATTTTTCTTTTATGTTTGATTTCATTTTTTCGTTTTATGTGAGGATGTTAGTTGAGGCTGAAAGATATTGGCCCTTTGTTTCTAATCAAAAATAGTTTCTGAATGTTTGAATAGTAGTTGATTCAATATTTTCATATAGTTTGACTAGTTTAGTACATACCTCAGAATTTCCTCATTTCTAAAAAAAAAATACAACTTTTTAAGTTGTGGAGAAATTTAAGATGATTGTTCAGTTCTAATTAGTCATTGAAAAAGTGTTGTATTTATAGAGAAATCAAATTCATTTGTTTCTATATTTTTGTCTCCTAATAGCTATATTTATGAAAAAATTATACATTTGAACATATAGAAAACTAATATGATATAACCCCTTAAGGGTCTCACGAGAAATTGGGACAAATATATTAGATTACAATACACATATCTAAATGATATCAGTTGAAAAAATGTATTCAGATAAATTTGTAATTTTGTAACCAAATCTTATTTGAAATGATTCAAATAAGATACAATTTCCATAGAGGAAGGTGATGATATGAGAGTAAATCTACTTGTGCTACCTTACACACTAATAATGTCATTTTTTTAAAAATAATGTCAATGTTCCTGGTGGTACTCTAGAAAAGTGGACCCATTACTAGTTGTTGAATCTTTAAAATACCTCAAATTCAATAGTACTAACTGATAATTTTTGCCCTTAAGTCAAGACACATGATGATGACGATCTAAACCAACCCACTTCTCCAATAGGTTGACCTTCGTTAATCCCAATTCTCCGGGTTCAGGCAGACGCAAGCCCATGGAAATAAAGGGTTGTCTAGTGTAGAAAATAATAAAATATTTTCTACAGGCTAGAGCCCTTCGTCGGGGTCAGAAAACTGAAAGCCATACTGCCAGATAATGCTTTAGCAGCGCGAAACGTAAGACTACCACGCGGAATCCGGCGCGGAGGGCACCGCCATGGACCTACAATTCCCGCTGCCGCGCCGGCGCGCAGCACCTGGCGCCGCGAGCGGGGGCGAGCGGAAGGCGCCGAGGGGTCGGCGCGGGGGAAGGATGACGGCCCATATCGGGCGCTTGCGCACGCTGAGGACAAGGATGGCGTCGGCGCGCAGCACCTGGCGCCGCGAGCGGGGGCGAGCGGAAGGCGCCGAGGGGTCGGCGCGGGGGAAGGATGACGGCCCATATCGGGCGCGTGCGCACGCTGAGGACAAGGATGGCGTCGGCGCGCAGCACCTGGCGCCGCGAGCGGGGGCGAGCGGAAGGCGCCGAGGGGTCGGCGCGGGGGAAGGATGACGGCCCATATCGGGCGCTTGCGCACGCTGAGGACAAGGATGGCGTCGGCGCGCAGCACCTGGCGCCGCGAGCGGGGGCGAGCGGAAGGCGCCGAGGGTCGGGGCGGGGGAAGGATGACGGCCCATATCGGGCGCTTGCGCACGCTGAGGACAAGGATGGCGTCGGCCATGTGAGGGGCCGTCGGCGGATGCGCTGCGCGGGGCCCTCGCGCCAGCTCCGACCTTGGCTAGATCACTAACTTTTGTCATCCCCACTTGAGCCTATAATTACAGCACGGTGAAAGGGGGATGATCTAGCCAAGGGTTACTCTTCTGGCGGAGTCTTAAATGGTGGACCGCGACAGGCTGGCTGTAGTAGCATTTGGATCCGCCAAGTAGAACAGGTGATATACTGAGCATTATACCGACCACCTGGTAAGGTTTCAGTCTCTCTCTCTCTCTCTCTCTCTCTCTCTCTCTATCTCTATCTCTATCTCTATCTTTCTCTCTCTCTATCTCTCGTTAAGGTGGACAACCGCCACCAAGCGGTCACATGGAGTTCTTTAAATCTGATTTTGTGTGGGAGCACGTGGCTCTCCCACCAGCCTCCCCCTTCCACGTTGAAGGCTTAGGGGAAGGGCGGGGGGTCTTTATGCCGCCTCGGCTCCCTTTCTTGTCACTCACCGCATCTTGCAGGGCAGCTTTCTCTCTCTACTATCAAGAATCCACAGCGTAATCCGCCTCCTTTCCCTCTGATGCTACCGTGGTCGGACTCCCCACTGCCGGATCCCGTCAAGAAGCCCAACCTCTTCTCCCCGGCCGATGATAGCCACCTCGAATTCCCACAGCAGCTCCACCAGCGCGGCGGCGGCGTCGGCGGCGGCTGTGGCCCTTCCGCCGCCTTCCATGGCATCCACGCCTACATCTCCGGGCGGCCGCGCATATTGCTCGTCTTTGTCATCCTCTCCCTCCAGCTCCTCCTCGTCCTCTTCGCCCGCTCCATCTCCGTCTCGTCGCTGGTGCCGCTTCTCAGCAGCGGGCGCATTGGCGCCGACGGAGCTCCGTCAAACTTCTCCGCTTTGGACTTCGCCCCGCTTTCCTCATCCGTCGCCGCCGGCGGGACCCCTCCGGAGATCGCCGCAACGTGCGACTATGGCCGGGTATACGTCTACGACCTCCCGCCAATCTTCAACAAGGACCTCCTCGATAACTGCGGCGAGCTCAGTCCCTGGGGATCACGCTGTGACGCCATCTCCAACGGGGGATTTGGCCAGCCGTCCGCCGATCTCGCGGGGTTTGTCCCCGATGCGCTGCTCCGGTCGTGGTACGCGACCGACCAGTTTGCCGCCGAGATCATCTACCATCGCCGCCTGCTGAGCAGCCGCTGCCGCACGGACGACCCCTCGGCCGCCTCCGCCTTCTACATTCCCTTCTACGGCGGCCTGGCCGTGGGGAAATACCTCTGGTCCGTGGAGAACAACTACACCGCCGCCGACAGGGACCGCCACTCACAGATGCTCCTTCGCTGGATCAAGGGCCAGGCGCCGTGGAGGAGATCCCACGGATGGGACCACTTCATCGTGCTCGGACGGATCAGCTGGGACTTCAGGCGGAAGGGGGAGGACGGCTGGGGCGGCGGATTCCTCTACATGCCAGAGATGGAGAGAGTCACCCGGCTGCTGATCGAGCGCAATCCCTGGGACTACTTCGACGTCGGCGTGCCGTACCCCACGGGCTTCCATCCCATGACGCCGGCGGACGTCACGGCGTGGCAGGCCTTCGTGCTGAGCCGCCGGCGAGAGACGCTGTTCAGCTTTGCCGGCGGCAACCGCTCCCGCATCAAGGGAGACTTCCGTGGGCTCCTCCTGGATCACTGCGCTAGAGCACCGGCGGGGATGTGCCGGTCAGTGGACTGTTCGGGGTGGCGATGCTCCAACCGCACGGCGGAGACGCTGAACCTGTTCCTGGGCTCCGTCTTCTGCCTGCAACCGCGGGGGGACAGCTTCACCCGCCGCTCCACCTTCGACTGCATGGTGGCCGGGGCGATCCCCGTCTTCTTCTGGCGGCGGAGCGCGTACATGCAGTACGAGTGGTTCCTCCCCCCCGACGGCAACGAGTACTCCGTCTTCATCGACCGCACGGCTGTGCGGAACGGGAGCGTGGACATTGGCGGCGCCCTGGCTGGGCTGAGCGAGGAGAGGGTGAGGAGGATGAGGGAGCGTGTGGTGGAGCTGCTCCCTCGGCTGGTCTACGCCCAGCCCAGCGGCGGTCTTGGCCACGGTGTGGACGACGCCTTCGACGTCGCCCTAAACGGCCTGCTCCACCGGTTCAAGGATCACAGGAAGTTCTGGGCTGCTTCCGGCGAATAGGTTGCCGGCCGGCCGACATTTTCTCTCTCTACCTCGCTCTCTCTGTCGCTAAAAACCCCGGTGCTCAATTTTTCTCTCCCTTCTCTCGCCATGGCGACGACAGTGAATAGATGCAGGTGCTTATGAAAGGAGCAAGAGGGGAAGATGGTGAAGGCGTCGACAGGGACAGTCGTCCCGGCTCGCCGACGGCGGTGGTATGCCGACAGAGGGCGTGCGGAGGCGCCGGGGGGGGCACTTTGGAACTAGAAAAGTCACCTCGGAGGAGGAGACTGCCTGGGAGTAGTAGGGTGGGCCCCTGCTTCTGGGTCAACGATAGGCCCGCACTTGTTTACGCTCGGTTTTGAAATGTGGACAGCCAATGGCAACCCAATTTTAAAATACGATTTCAAGTAACCAACGTGAGAAGGGGCGACAAAATGGTAAATAATTATCGCAGTTTGGGTTTAAACCGCACCAAGTTGGATCAAAATATTGAGGGAATAATTCCGGCTGATCGGGGGGACCCTTTCCTAAACGGCTACTTAAGAGAGATAGATAGAGAGAGAGAGAGAGAGAGAGAGAGAGAGAGAGAGAGAGAGAGAGAGAGAGAGAGAGAGAGAGAGAGAGAGAGGAAGGAAGGGGACAAGCTTTAATAGACAAGGAATATATTTATATTTTATGTAGACTGTAATCAGCCAGCAATGACATCTCAATTTGTGAAAGCGACAAACCTCAAACTTGTTAATTATGTCCAGTATGGAAGTTCGGAAACTACTTGAATAATACCAACCACATGTTTCTCTTCTAAATATAATCTGTGGTCGTAGTAACACTGTTGAATGTGTCTTTTGTTCTTGAGCTCCCCACACGAATGTTGCCTTGCCCACATGTGCCACCTGGTGAATGCATGCATCTTGCACATGTTGGGCGTCATGTATGAGCTGACGTAGGTACATTATTTATGATTGTGGGGCCTCCTACTAATGGCAAGGTTCTACACATAATTCATGTGTTGAGGGTGTCACAATCCCTCCCATGCAGCAAATTCAACGTCGTTGGTTGTGGGTGTTTGTCAAGGTACATGTGGATCCATTCTTAGAAGTAGCACAAAAGTTTCTTTAGTGTGTACTTTTATTCACTTGACAAATAACTAGATGTAATAATTAGTTCTTCATCACCCACTTCTATGGAATTTTCATAGATCCAAGATTGTCTCAATTCTTTGAACGCCTTGGACAAGTATATATTATGTGTTTTTTATCAGCCGTGTGTAGCTTGAGTTGTGAGATGTATGAGATTACATTAGATGGTAAGTCTGGATATATTCATGAGGTAAGAGAGTTATATCTTTATCTCACAACATCAAATTACAAGTTAAAACACAATACTAGCTCACAATGCCATCAACTTTGTTTCATGACCTTGTAGATATCTATGTTCATTTAAACCATCGCATGGTTGCCAACATAAAATTCCATGGGATGATGATGTTGATCTATACTTTCTTGGTCCAATGTGTTGCACATGCCAGCACCTCACGTCTCTTAAATATGGCCCTAGCGCTCTTGAGCAAACTTATACATTGTTTGATAACACACATGCCTAGAGTATTTCACAATTTGTAGTGGGGTTAGTAGCTATTGTCTCATCACAAATTCTAATAGTAGCTATCACATTATTGAGCTTTAGTTGTGGTCATAGGAAAATTAAAGGACATCTATAAGGTTGACAAAGTAGTCTTGGTTGGTGGTCATATAGTGTGGTAAGCCCCAATACCTTATCATGTGGTTCATAAAGAGGCATGCTCCTCTTACATTGAGTTGATTGTTTGGTAGGGAAAGAAGGCAGCATTGGTCCATGAAGAGCTAGTAAATGCTACTAAAGGACAATGTCATAATGATCTCTAATGGCATTGATGCATTCTAAATATATGTGAGATGTATGATTTCCATGCACTGATACATCTTTTTGCTGCAACAAGTGCAATATTTCCCACTCTTAAATGGTCTAATAACTCCAATAGTACAAGGCACATCTCCTCTAAAATTGTGACATTCATTGCCAGCAAGGTGACAACTAGTATCCTTATCTCATAATAACAAAGGGGATTAGCCCCCATAATGGGACACCCTAGATTGTATTACAATTTAAAGTTATGCTCCATTAAGCATTATCATGATGATGTTCATGGTCAAACAACTATTACACTTTGGGCAATAGGTAATTATGCTTCATGGTCATTTTGTTCAACATTGTACAATTTATGTATAGCTATAGATGTTAGTTTCTTAAAAAAGAAAATTAGAGCATTGAAACGAGTTTCTGGTGGGAAAATGTGCATTATCTCCAATAACTTTGATAGTTGTCTATATAACTCTATAATCCTCAATATATTGTCAACTGTTAGTTTTAAGGAGGCTGACATATTGTACCACCATAACCACCATAAAACTTTGTGTTGTGTGGTTTGATGCACACATAGTACAATTGTTTCACTTTGCTAATGTCAAAAAACCTTCACTCTTGGGGAAACACTATGTTGTTAAGTAAAATATATTATCACATGTTTATCTAGGGAAAGGGAAGTCTCTCTCTCTCTCTCTCTCTCTCTCTCTCCCCAAGTCTCTATAGTAACTTTTATGCTTCATGGCCATGGGGTGCTGCATTATAACAGTCCTTCAGGCTAATATTAAGATCTAGTGCAGATATGATTCATTGGAAGCATACAGGGCTTTTTTGAAACTTTTAGATATGGCATTATCGACCTCCCCTGTAACATCAACTCTATGGTAACTCCATGACTTGCAGGCTTGTGATATTGGCCAAGTGTCATTCCATGTGCATCATCTGTCCTTCAACATGCATTTGAAAGCCTCATTAGGGACACAACACTAACATGTGCATCCCCAATGCGCATGTTGCTTATGCCACATCATGTCTCTTGTGCATATGCCTCCACACTCGGAATATATCTCATGCCTAAGAGCAGGTCGAGTCCACTATAGTACATTGATCTATGTAAGAGACATTCATTCACCATGGCCCAATGACACTTGCATGTGCTATGCATGTACTAACATGGCGTTACCATTGTAAATGATTATGTGGCCTCATGTCGACGACCAAGTTCTTAACCCAAATCCTCATTTATTCACAGCTTCCATTTGAGGGGATCTACAAGCACTCTTGTAGGACATCATCATTTGAGCATGTGATAGGACTTTGTTGTCCTCAGACTGAAAAAATGCTGAATTTATGACTGAAAATAAATGCAAGAGGATAATAATAATAATAATAATAATAATAATAATAATAATAATAAACTATATTGGTATTTTATTTTGGGCCCGGGTTCGGGCTTTTGGGAAAAGTTTGGCCCGTGCTGCAGACCCAAACTGCATAAATGGGGTCAGGCCAGGTTTAACTTGCTGGCCCATTAAGATGCTCGAACCCTCTAGCAGCGTGTTTATCGGCTGCTCGCGGTGAGTTCAACGTTCATGAGGGGGAGAGTCGACGCCGGCGATGGCGGCCCGGGAAGTGGCGGCACCGTCGGTCTTTTCTTCCCGTTCGCTGTTCGATCTGCCGCCGAATTTCTTCGAATCCTGCCGCCTGCTCTCCGAACCTCGCGAGATCCCTGCGGCGGAGCCCGAGGCCTCGTTGTGTGGGGCGCATGTTCTTCCCTCGGAAACGCCCGTGGAGGAAGGGAACGACGAGCTCAAGACAGCGGGGGCGGCGAGCTTCGCCAGGCTCGCGTTGGGTTGGACCTGCCACACATGCAAAATGGAGTTCGAGTCGCTCCAGGACCAGCGGTTACACTTCAAGTCTGACCTTCACCGTCTCAACGTAAGGGTCTATCACGGATGATTGGATGATTGTTGTGCCTGTGCTATTTTTTTTTTCAACATGTAAATATTGAACTCGTTGTGCTGTGAGACTGAAAATTCGATAGGATGGATATATCCATTGCTCGTTCATTTTGAAGAAGATTTTTTATTCTGTCTTATGTTTAGGATTTGAGACAGACAGAGTGGACCTACACAGATAATATGTTATGAGCTTTTATACCGGGTTTGATTTATGCAGCACAAGCACGAACATATTCATATTATAAATGTTTTGTTAGCTCGAACTTTAGTCGGGCTCATTTCGACAGAGTTCCTTCTTGTTTGTTTTTTTTTCCCTATCATCGGATAATTTAAAGAATGAATTATCTTAATGACTTATCTTGGGTGCTCCTTATCAAGATGTCATTTTGTATCTTATTAATATTATTTTGGCGAATGTTTGCTTTCAGTTGATTGTATTATTTTCTCTTCTTCTTTTAGCACCACACATGGACTATTATATTCTCCTACTTATTTATGTTTGTGCGTAGGTTAAGCTTCAAATCTCCGGGAGGAATGTCATCAATGAAGAGGATTTTGATGAGCAGGGTTGTGCGTCTCTGTCCAATGATTTTGATGTATCTAGCATATCGGGCTCAGAAGAGGAATGGGATGTCTCTGTCTCAAAGACCAGCACTCGTGGACAAGAAAGAGAAGTTGCTAAACAAAAACTATATGTCCGTCTCCAGTCTGGGGGCACAATTTCCCTTTGGAAGTGCTTGCTTCTGGATGATTCCGAGGATATTTCAACTGGAAATCTCAAGTCAGACTTTAAGGAAAATGTCAAATGCGCGGTTAGTGAAAATGATCTAATCAGGAGATTGAACTGCCTCACCCAAGAACCTCGAGATAAAACTCGATTGAGAACAGTGTTACTCGCATGTGGTGGGCATTTCGCTGGCTGTATCTTTGATGGCAACTCTGTCATCGCTCACAAAACTTTTCACAGGTAAATAGTTAAATTAGCATTTAGATATATTATTTGAAAAAACTATGCATTTAATATATGCCTCCATTTTAATCTGTACCTTTCATTTTCATCTCCTTTTTTTTAATTTTGGTGCCGTTATCATTTAGTGTTGAGTTCAATGACTTTTTTCTTCTCTTTTTGTGAGTATCAACAAGTTCTAATTGATTACTACACAGCTTTTGAAGTAGGCTCATCTGTAAATTTATCTATAGAAGTATGCTGTACGACAAACTAAATGACATGTGTAAATAAACTATAGGACAAACTGCATTAGATAATTGACATTATCTGATGTGCATTTCATACGTGTCAAAAGTATCTATAAAGGTATGCAGTATTCAGGCATGAATACTGCATACCTTTATAGATAACCGCATGAAGAGTTGCGTCACGAGAAACCAAATAAGAGTTATGGTCTTAGGAATGACATACATTGGAAAAGTACGATGTGATACTTTCATGTTATTCATATGCCCGGAAGATATTAGACAGTAAAATCAAACACATTCTCTATCTCAATAAACATTAGAAAGAGGGGTTGCAAGCAGTTTCGTTCACTTATATTTCATAGCATTTTCTTTAGTGGTTATTACTTCACTCTTCTTAGTGGGAAAATAACCTTTAGTTCGTTCATCTTTTATAAACCAATTTTCCTCCTTAAAAATTGCTTACAGAGGAAATAAATCGGATACTGTTTACCTTTGGCACCGTCTGCAAATCCCTTAAGTGTCTGCAAACACACGCTTTGACTAATTTCATATTTTTCTTCATTCCTATGGTCCAATCTTTCTTGGGTTTCCTCTTCTCTTCTCATAAACTCCCGCAAACATGATGATCAGATCTCTTGTCAGGTGCTCCCATTGGTTTTCTTCCAGCAGGAGTAAGCCAAATGTTTTCTTTTTATTTTTCGTATTTTCAGGCTACTGAACTGTAAGTTTTCTTTGTTACACGACTTTCTCATTGCGTCAAAGCCCTGCTTTTTTCACGTGGATCTTTCTGTGGACTGTAGTTGGAGTATCAACTGACATTGAATATTCCACCCATGTTTACAGTAACTCCATGATTTTTTTTGTCTGTCGATTGGAAATGCATTTTGTCTTGAAGTTTCTCTTTGTTGGAACTTTTTCTCATGAATCAATGACGGGCCATATTATAGTAGGTTGCCGCAGTTTTCTGCATTCTCTATTTTAGTAGAGGTTCTGGCATCTCCCCTCAATGGACTCTCCAAGAAAATTATATCACATCCCACAATTTCCTCTGGTCAGTTATGTAAGAGAAACGGGCTCTTAAATCTCCAAGATGTTCTGTCAATGTTATTTCTCCATTTTTCTGTGGTATCTCTGTTATGTCCTATACATGTCCACTGCTTACTACATTTTCTTAAGTCTACTCTAGAGTAGCACCATAGTATCTTTGCACGCCTATTAAGTTTTATATATCTAAAAGGAAATTTTCTTTTACTATGGTTTTACAGATATGTTGTTCGAGCAAAGGCTGGGAAGAAACAGTCTGCTAAAGATGCTACTGGAAAAGCTGCAAATTCCGCAGGATCATCTCTTCGGCGATACAATGAAGCTGCACTTAAGAAGGTTACTCAATTAGCTAAGGCTTTGTATGTATGCAATATAATGTGCGAATTGGTTTTATAATATTTCAATGGCCGTTGGCTACTGAAGATTTTTTTGGTTAATCCACCACTTATAACATTTATGTGAGACATGCTATTATTCATTTGGATTTTTATTATTTTCTATGCATGATTTTATGAACTTACTATCCACATCTAAACAATGTGACTGGCTCTGCTGGTCCCATGGAGGCACAGACATCCCAAGAGAATTGGGGGGATTTAATTAAACTCGTAAATAATCTAAAAACAGACCAAAGTAGCACATAACACATACATTCTTCTCATTGTTTGGCCAACCACCAACATCTGCTCTTCGAACAGCTCTCTTGCTCTTGGGTTCCACTCATCTATGAAAATATTACACTCCATTTCATGGATCCGGCTACCCATGATTGTTTCATGATACAAGTGACACTCAAGTGCCCATTACCATAACCTAGACATCTAGGCTCTTCAGCGCTGAACAAGATGGATAAGTTTATTACAGAAAAAATAAGTTTATTGCATAAACCCAGCAGTTGTCAAGTTGCCCAATTTTTTAATTCAGTTTCCCTTTCTGTGGATGTTCTGGAGTTGCCTATTTTAATACTAAGAGGGCTTGATACTTGGTCTGTACAATTTCATCTCCTTCCGCTTTGTCTTATTCGATTTAAATGGTATAAAAGTTCATGATAATATTGGGGAGTTGATACTTAAATTAACTGGATGACAGAGAAGACTGTTGGGCATTATCACTGGCTAAATGGTTTGATGAGGACATGTGACAGCTAGGCTTTGTACTGTTAAAGTCAGAGCGTTGAATCGTAGCTTCATCGCGTTTAAGCTCAGGAAAATACTTTATAAAATCATACAAAATTGTATAGGACAAAATGTGGCATAATTCTTTCGCTCTACTGAGTCTAAAATGGATTTTATAATATCTCAGGCACATCATTTGATCAGCGAACTGAAATTATGTTTTTCACCGGTTAATCTGTCTCCACATCAAAAATTAAAATTATGCTTTTATCGCACATCGTGATACAAGACTCTAAATGCAACTATACTTTTGCCCACTAAATATCTTTTTGTCATCATTAAAGGCAAAGCTTCAACGGGCAGTATCTGTTACCATTGACTTTCTAATCTTAGAATCTTTTACTCTGTTTTTGCCCTGTTCTGTTCTTGAAGTTACGGCAGTCAAATACTCAGTTCTTATTTCTTATAGCTCTTCGTATTTTCAGGAAATTCATGAATTACTCGCTACTTGGAGGCCTTATTTTGATGCATCATCATGCATTTTTGTTCATGCTCCTTCAAAGAATCGCCAGTTGCTTTTCGAGGGGGAAAAACTACCATCTGGCACCCTGGACTCTGTTGTTCGCCATATCCCTATCACAGTCCGCAGGCCCACTTTTAAGGAAGCCAAACGGATCTATAGTATTTTGACCCACGTATCCGAGGAAGGCAATGAGAAAAAATGCCCTCCCATTCTAGAGAGAGCTACTCCTGAAATAGAAGTGGAAAAGACCGGTCAAGAGGCCAGAGAAGAAAGCTCCATCATGAACCCAGACAAATCCGAACCCATTATCTCCGAAGCTCATCAGCGTCCCGAAAGCTCTGGGTCTGAATCCCTACCCATCTACAGAGAAGCAGACAAATCTGTTCCCGAAGGAGGAACACCTTTACATGAGGCTGCAAAATCAGGCGACGAACAGCGGACGCTGGAGCTTCTTGAGCAGGGCCTGGATCCCTGTGTGAGAGATTCAAGGGGACGAACCCCTTACATGTTAGCGTCGGAGAAGGAAGTTAGGAACACTTTCAGGCGCTTCATGGCTCTGAACCTCGATAAGTGGGACTGGCATTCCGCCGGTGTTCCTAGTCCGCTCACCAAAGAAATGGAGGAATCTCAGGCAGCAAAGCAGGTGCGACGCGCTCTTATCTGTTCTTTTTTAGTGCATTGGGATGTAAGCCGAATATAGAAGTGGTTTGACTTGCTGTTGTACGTATTAATTCTTGCTTAGTCAACCCTTACTCTTGTATCAATTAGATTACGGCCTCGTGCTGATGTGTTTCTTTACTGGGGTGGATTGCAATTGGCCGTTGATGATATCAGATCTCTGTTTACTGCTTCCAAAACCCCTCTCAGAAAAGCTAATAATTCAGATGTATTTTAGATTAACGTTCGTCCATGAGACTCATGGTGGCTCTTCCTAAGCTGAGATTTTGTCAGATATTTACTTTAAGCCTATGCTCCTTTCAAGTTTTTTTGGTTAATTTTTAAGGGATGCACTTTAGGCATTCATCACAGTACCTGTGTAATTTATGTGTTTAATTAATTAATTAATTCGTCTATTTTACCCCATTTGGATCTTCAGGCAGAGAAGGATGCAAAGAGAAAGGCGAAAGCGAAAGAGTTGAAGAAGCTGCGGAAAGCAAAGGAAAGGGCAAAGGTACGCCGTCCAATCTCCGTTGTGTTTTGGGCTAGGGGACTTCGTCTCATTAATCCTCATAATCTCTCTCTCTCTCTCTCCCCCTCTCTAGTCCGAATTGAATCCGACTGGGGAGTTCAGCTGCCAAATCACTGCAAGAAATATGAAACACGCCCCAGTTTTCCTCTCAAAAATGCCCCCTTTTTTCCCATTTCTGTTTGAGCCCTCTGGGTAGATGTGTGAATTGATGGTTCCGGAGACTCTCTGGACTTCCCTTTGTCTCGTGGTTTGTCCCCCCTGTCCGGACGTACACATTCATGGCATGATGTGCGCACGTGCGCAAATGCAGGCTCAGGCGGCGCCGCCGCAGAGCACCGCCGCGGCGGGGGGGAGTAAAGGGGAAGCGCCGCCGAGTGCTGCTCCTCCGAGAAGCGAAACGCCGGTTTCCAAAGAGGTCGGTGGTCTTCCGCGGCGATTGATTTCCTCGTGGTACTTATTTCGGGTCTCTGAATTCTGATTGCTTCGGACAGGACGAGCTTCAGAGGGAGAGGGAGAAGAGGGCCGCCGCCGCGGAGCGGCGGATCGCCGCCATGAAGGCGGCCGGAGGCGGCGGCGGGAACAGCGCCGCCGCCGGCCTGTGCTCTTTCTGCGGGGCGTCTCTTGCGGGGATGGTCCCCTTCCATCGGTATCACTACGCGTACTGCAGCTCCTCGTGCATGCATGTGCACAGGGAGGCACTGGAGGGCAGCTGACCCCCCTCGCCGGAGCCTGGCGGCGCCGCCATTTATGCCCTCTGCTCCCCATTTATGCTTTCTTACCGCATGAAATCTAATCACCCACTTCCCTCGCCGCCGTCGGTCGCCGCCGGGTAGGAAAGTCACGCGAGGGCCCCCCATCCTGTCCATCTGATCCTGTCGGTGCCCCCCCCCCCTCTCTCTCTCTCTCTCTCTCTCTCTAGAAGCTGATCACGTGAGCGGTTGATCCCTCCGCCGCGAGATGAGCTGTGAGCTGTCGGCGGCGACGATTCCGGCGGATTCCATCAGGCCGCAGCTCCGTGGCTAATTAGCCCGGCCGCCGCGGTAGGATGTATCGGCGGAACATCTAATCGGGCCTTACATCTCAGATCGGGCCAATCAGCAGGCTGGGTCATTTCATCGCGTCTGGGTTCATTTCCTCCCCCCGCGCCACATCCTTATCTCGGCCGCCCGATCGGATCTGCCGCGGGGAGCAAGTCGCCCCCTTTACTCCCTCCCTCTCTTTCTCTCTCTACCCATCTCTCTCTCTCTCTCTGTGGAATCTGCATCGGATTTGAGATCTTCGGCGGGGAAGAGGTGGGAAGAAGGGGAAGCAGGGATGGTGGAGGCGGCGCACGGGCAGACGTGGACGACGCGGCGGGGGAGCAATCCGAGGCTGGAGCCAGATCCGGTGATCGACATCCCAGGAACGCCGCCGGGAGAAGGCGGCGGCGGCGGGGGGAAGGCGGCGCCGCCGCCGCCGTCGTTCCTCTCCCTCTTCTGCCCCACGTCTGCGGCAATCTCCCCGAGCGTGACGACGGCGCTGATCATCGCGTCGTGGTACCTGTCGAACATCGGCGTGCTGCTGCTGAACAAGTACCTGCTCAGCGTCTACGGGTACAGATACCCCATCTTCCTCACCACGATCCACATGGTCTCCTGCTCCTTGTACAGCCTCGCCGCCGTGAACTGGCTCGGCCTCGTCCCCCTGCAACAGATCTCCTCGCAGCGGCAGTTCCTCAAGATCGCCGCCCTCTCCTCCATCTTCTGCTTCTCCGTCGTCTGCGGCAACACCTCCCTCCGCTATATTCCCGTCTCCTTCAACCAGGCCGTCGGCGCCACCACCCCTTTCTTCACCGCTATCTTCGCCTTCCTCCTCACCTGCCGCCGCGAGCACCCCCTCGTCTACCTCGCCCTCCTCCCCGTAGTCCTCGGCATCGTCGTCGCCAGCAACAGCGAGCCCCTCTTCCACCTCTTCGGCTTCCTCGTCTGCATCGGCTCCACCGCCGGCCGGGCTCTCAAGTCCGTCGTCCAGGGCATCATCCTCACCTCCGAGGCGGAGCGCCTCAACTCCATGAACCTCCTCCTGTACATGGCCCCCATCGCGGCCGCCATTCTGCTCCCAATCTCACTCTACGTCGAGGGCAACGTGGGCGCCATCACTCTGGAGAAAGCGAGGTCCGATCCCGGCATCCTCCTCCTCCTCCTGGGGAACGCCACCGTCGCCTACCTGGTCAACCTCACCAACTTCCTCGTCACCAAGCACACCAGCGCCCTCACCCTGCAAGTGCTCGGCAACGCCAAGGCCGCCGTCGCCGCCGTCGTGTCGGTGCTCATCTTCCGGAACCCGGTCACCGTCATGGGCATGGCGGGCTTCGGCATTACAGTCATGGGCGTCGTCCTCTACAGCGAGGCGAGGAAGAGGTCCAAGTCCTGAGCTCTCCCCCTCCCCCCTTCCCATCCTCCGGCGGCGCCGCCACCCCCCCGCCGGGATCCCCATTTGTTCTACTTATTTTCCCTACGTATTTCTCGATCACACATCAGTTTTAGCCCTCGTGCCCACCAATTGTTTGTTATTTTGCGCGACCAATCCCTCCGAACATGAAGACCATGGGGAGGGGGACGATCGCGAAACATACTGTCTGGGTCTGTCATCCTCGTCGGAGCTCTTCGCTCCATAATTTCCCATCAACTGGCTCGTTGAATTGTACCCGCTCAGATTCTCGAAATGGAGGAATTGAAGCATATATCTCTTCCAAATCTCCTAGAACACAGCCTCTGCTTCTCTCTCTCTCTCTCTCTCTCTCTCTCTCTCTCTTCCTGAAGTTCTTGGCGGTCTGAGAATTCAACCATGGGCACTAATTAGTCATCTTCAAGATGGGAAGCAGCTGGTTGCAGTCAAGGTGTTCGAGGAAATGCGCCCATGGGCTGCGAACACGGGAGGGTATGCCGTCGTCTCGTCCGACCTTGTCAGCGCCGACATGCCCCGATGTTTCCCCACGACCTACTCGCTGCATGGGCCTATCCCCTAGTGCCACGTCACTTCCATTCCTGGACGCCGGCGTGAGGGACTGGTGGTGACAGAGACGGAGAGAGAGGGAGAGTGTGGTCCGCTGCTGCTCGGGCCCATAACCCGACCCATCACGGTCATAACGGCCCATTATGGGCTCTTTTTTATGAGAGGAGAACGTCACGTTTGGCCGTTTAAAAATTATGGGCCCGAGCGGTCCACGTCGACGTCTAGGCGGCCCATCCTGGCCCACTACCGCTGTCTTCCTAGTGGTTAGCCATGTTATTTTTAAATTATTTTATTTAAAATAATTTCCGAGAAGATACAGGTGAGCGGGATACGCCGACTAGAGACAATACGCGTGGATTCCTCGCCCGAGTTTGACCGAGGACTAAACTAGGTGAAGTCGTACTGAACGGAAACGGTGAAAAGTCAACGATAAAAATACTCGGGTCGATAGAAAAACGGGGTCCGAGCTTTTTCCACCTGTAGCTCAAAAACCCCCAGAAAAGAAAAATTAAGATTGTACTCCTCTCTCTCTCTCTCTCTCTCTCTCTCTCTCTCCTCACTCACTCACTCTCACTTGCTCAGTCGATACTCTCTCTATGAATAAATGTACACCACTAAATAATCAATAATATAATTTTCTTAAAATTTATGCTATAAAAAGTCTTAGATTATCCTTGCACTCTCTCTTGCTTGGCATTTTTGGGATTGAATGTGAATTTTGAAAAGCTGAAGGGTCTACGCGAAATTGTGAGGGCTGAGCCCAAATCGTCGATGCGGACAGTTTTGATTAAATAAATACCATTTTTATGGTATCTAAAGCGGGGTTAATTGTCGTTCAATGTTGGATTCGGATCAATATGTGTTTGGATCCGATTGGGAGCTGACGATTCGGTTGGGTGGAGGCGCAAGTGGACGCTAACGGCGTCCCCACCACGCCGGTAGATTCTCTCGACCCTGCGGGCGTGCGCCGTGGCGGCTGCTCCCGCTGCTCTCTCTCTCTCTCTCAAGCCGCTGTGGCTGTGGCCGCAGCTGCTGCCGCGGCAGTGAAGGGTGGACAAGGAGAAGATCGAAGTCAGGGAAGGAGCCTACCGGCGGATTTCGGCTCGAAAGGTCTCTCGCATTTCCACTGTCTATGTTCTTGTGGCTTCTTGTAACGCGATCTACCGCTTCTAGGGTTGAATTCCGGGGGAGGACGAACACTTTAACTAGGGTTTCCATCTTATTTCAAATCTGGGGTTTCTCTCTCGTTTTTTGGGTTGGTTCAGCGACAATTGTCCTGATTTACATGCCCGAATTAACGAGCTACTTCGTGATTGAATTGGATCCGCAAGTCGTTCGCAGCTTGCGTCCGTCACTGATGGATGAACGAATCGCCGGAGGGCAATTTGGTTTGTGCAGCTTCTATTTGGTCCGACGTCCTTGCTGTCGATTGAGGAGTTTGCTTGCCTTGGAAGAGGGATTTACTCTGAATTCCTGTTCATAAGTGAGGGCTGGACCGTGGCTTTCTCCCATGTAGAAATTCTCCATGAACATTTTGTTTTGGATCTCATTGGAAAACATCCTGTGGCTTTTTTTCTGCGTAACTCGTGGTTCCTGTTAATCTACAATGGGAAGAAATTATCCTACGATGTTTATTTATTTTCATACTCCGGGAAGTACGTCTTGTCTGAACGTTTGCCGTGGTGGGGTGATCCCCCATCCTTAACTATCTTTGAATATCTTCAATTAGAACATTTCACTCGAGCTACCGAGGGAGCCAAGCTAATCGGTTGCTTGCTTTTCTTTCCTTTATTTTTCTTTATTATTTCCCATCCTCTGCCTCTCCGCACGGGGCACCCATGTGGCGCTTCCTCTTTGTCGAAACTCCTGCAGTAGAATCCACTGGAGCAGAATTGATGCGTACAATATTCTTAGCGAGTCTCACTGGCTGAAAGTTTCCTGTCGGCAGGCAGTCTATCTACTTTTGACCCACGCAAGCTCGAGAATTCAAATGACATGCTGCAAACAGAAATATCACAGGCTTACGTAAATTATCATAGAATGTGGGCAAATGCCTGCCTCAGATGTAGTGCCACTATACGATGCTTTGACTTACTGCCAAAGTGGTAGATAGTTTTTTTTTGTTTCAATTCTTTAAATTGAATCTTTTCTTGGCTTCAAGAATTGAAACAATGAGAATCTAGAGCATCTACTGTTACTAAGAATTCGCAGTCGGTCGTTTTTGGTACAGCGGAAGAGAAAGTTTATAAAGCTATGTGCATTACTTCTCGGATTATTCTGTTGTTGAGAAAATTTTTGGAAAATTCCGAAAATTTCATGTGCACAGCCTCTCATACAACTAACTCTACAGATCACAAATTTTCTGGCCATTCATTGGGAGAGTTTGTCGCTTTTGGCTCTTTTAGGATTCAGACGCATTGATATCAAACTTGAAGTGGAGATCCCGGTGCTGAATGATTCTTATGATGTTATTTATGTGTCCGTCTCATTTTCGGCAGGACAGATGGAAAGGCCAACAGGACGAGGAGGCCCTGGTGCGGACATGATTTTATCAAATTATAGGCTCGGAAAAACTCTTGGTATTGGTTCATTTGGAAAAGTGAAAATTGCACAGCACATATTGACTGGACATAAAGTTGCTATCAAAATCTTGAATCGTCGTAAAGTTACAAGCATGGATATGGAAGAAAAAGGTATTCTTGTACTGTCAAATAAGCAAATTTTTACTCTGTTCTACATTAATGTGAAGGTTACCGAATAGTTCTTGATGCTAAAGCTGGAATGTATATCCCAATATACCTTTTAGTAATTTATATCATGTATTTCTGGATTCTCTTTCGAGCCATTCATTAGCTGAAATCACCAAATATTTGGCAAACTTGTCATGTTATATTTATGATTGCATCCTTTTTTTTGTTTACATGTTCCCTAATTGAAAAAAGTAGAAACTGTACTAGGTCTCAAGTTTCTCTTAATGGTTTTTGTGGTTTTGGCGATGACCAAAAAAAACATAGAGAACAGCGCTGTAGAGGATCCGTCTCTGGGAGAACTCCCAGCTGAGAAGTATTACGAGCATATTTTGGAGGATTATATTTCTCTAAGCAAATCAATGAGAGAAGTTGCACCCAGTGAATCTTTCTGTTTGCATACACGGTTCTTCAGCATGTTTAATATCAGAAGAGGTTTTGGTGAAATAAATTTTTCAGTAATTGGTTGTCTAAGGAAACAGTTATTTCTCTATACCAAGCCCCTTTATCCGGAATGCTGAATCCTCTATAATAGATAACTCGTTTCATTTAGTCTCCTCAGTTCTGTTAGTTATGAATGATTTTTCATTTGCAGTTTGAGGTCTCTAGCCCTCCATTTTACTGTTAGTTCCCCCTTTTATTTAACAATCACTATCTTGCTTTTGTTAAAATCTTAGAAATGATAGTGTGATAATTAATTTTTCTTCAGTTTTTTTCAAACTATTTTATTCGTTCTCTTCACATTACAGTGAGACGTGAAATGAAGATATTGAAATTATTCATGCACCCTCATATCATACGCCTTTATGAGGTTATTGAGACACACACCGATATTTATGTTGTGATGGAGTATGTGGCGAATGGGGAGCTTTTTGATTTCATAGTGGAGAAGGGTAGACTACAAGAATATGAAGCTCGCTGTTTTTTCCAGCAGGTAAATAATCCCAAATCAGAGAGCATCCTGTGGTCTAATGAACTGTTCATCCATTTTTAATGATTGAGGAACACTTCTTAAGCTCTTAAGTTATGAATCGAGCATTTCAGATGCGTTTAGCAGAGTATGTTCCTTTTCTTGACAGATAATATCTGGAGTGGAGTACTGCCACAGAAATATGGTGGTTCACCGAGATCTGAAGCCTGAGAATTTGCTACTGGATTCAAAAAATAATGTCAAAATCGCAGATTTTGGACTGAGTAATATAATGAGGGATGGTCATTTTCTAAAGACAAGTTGTGGGAGCCCAAATTATGCTGCCCCTGAGGTACAGAATCCATACAATGCTTCTGAATTGTTAATTACGACTGAAAATTATATACTAATGCTCGAATCATCATTCCTAATCAACTTTTTTAGGTGATCTCCGGAAAATTATATGCTGGGCCTGAAGTTGATGTATGGAGTTGTGGTGTAATATTGTATGCCCTGCTTTGTGGTACCCTTCCTTTTGATGACGAGAATATTCCCAATTTGTTTAAGAAGATTAAGGTTCAGATAATCTTTCCCTATAAACGCCTGTTTTTTCATTCTTTGATCTCTTTAAACGTACAAAAGAGCCACTCTAGTTTTCAAATTCTTACGCTGTAGGGTGGGATATATACTCTACCAAGTCACTTGTCGGCTGGAGCCAGAGATTTGATTCCCAGAATGCTCGTTGTTGAACCAATGAAACGAATGACTATAGCAGATATACGTCAGCATCCATGGTTCCAAGCTCATCTTCCTCGTTATCTTGCAGTGCCTCCCCCAGAATCCATACAACAAGCGAAAAAGGTGTTTTTTCTTTTACTCTAATGTAGCATCAAACAATCTGTGGTGAACTTGTGGTTTATAATTTTTTTATTATGAGTACCAGTGCACTACATCTTGAACGGTAATAAGGAGCGCGTCGAACATTTCTAACACAAAGATTGCCCAAACACGGTCGAGATAGAATTAATGCTTCGAGTAGCTGCAATATCTCCTGATTTAGGCATAGTGGAGTAGACTTTATTCAAGTCTCCGATGTCTCTTAGAATCGGCAACACAATCCGATAATTTGATTAAAACAGTGATTGGCACAGTCCGAGTTGTAACTTTTTACTGCATTTTTTTGTCTAGATGTAGTTTTCCCAGCATGACTTCTTGTCTCTGAAACGTACCTTTTGCAAGGACATGAAAGGTTCACAGAGGATGGTTTCTTCTTGGTCTCACAGAGCTTAGGGTGAGATCCATGTCTATCTTTCCATCTGAACAGATTAGACATATTTTCCCTCATTATCACTAGTGGAAGTCATAAGATTTTTTTATTGCAGACATGTGAATAAAATCGGTGCTAATTTCCAATGTCATTGAAATTCTCTTTGTTTGTTGCTGGACTTCATATCGTTATCATCTACCTTTTCCTGTTTTGTCCATTGGGGATGACTATGATTTGAGATTATAAAATGTCTGAAGATGTCAGGTGGTTTGACTTGTTGCCAGGCCCTTTTTTGGGAAATCCCAGTCTCCTGGTAGCTTACATTGAGAGTAACTCCTTATGGCATATAACGATATTGCATGAAGATTAGTTGATTGTTAAGAACCACTGATGCAATATGGTCAGGGAGAAGAGGATAGACAACATTTGTAGTAATCCTTTCCCATCTAATTCCAATTCACCAAAAACATCTCACTTGATATTTTTCCTAGTCTTTCTCCATTGTCTACCTTTCCAAGATCCAACCCCCCCCCCTTCCAAAGAGAAAGTTCATATTATCGTTCACTTTTTGCTCGTCATCTGTGCCTTCATAGTTGGTCAACTTTTCTTTCTAACTTTGTGCCCATCTTGCAAGTATTTTGTTGAATCCCACTGACACCTGCAGTCATAGACTACTCCTAGCAAAGGTTTTCTATTTCTCTGGTTCCCTTTTTCGGTTTTTTAGGTTTTCCTTCTTGATCTGACCATTATCAGTCTCATAAGTTTCATAAGTGTGGTCTTCCAAGTGTACCTGTTTAAAACATTCAATGCCCATATCTAACATGTGGGTATGTCTATACCATGGGAAATCTGCACTGGGAATCCCGTTTTGTCAAAAGTTGTCTGATCTTGGACTGGTATATTTCTATGTTTCTGAATATGTGGTACAATTCACTTTAAACCGAAGGCATATGGTGATTTTTCATGAGACTTCAAATGTGAAATCAGGCTTTCTCTTTGTTTAATTGTTTTTCTTTCATCAAGTATAATTGTTATTGTTGTTTTTTGTTCAGTTTGATGAGGAAACCCTCCAAGAAGTAGTTGCAATGGGGTTTGACAGGAACCAGCTTCTTGAGGCTCTTCACAATAGACTGCAAGATGATGTATCTCCTGTCAAGTTGGGATTCTCTCTCTAGAATGTTTGTTTCTTTATGCTAACGCATTTGCTCTTACTTCGCGTCGTAGGCAACTGTTGCATACTACTTGCTCCTGGACAACCGTTTTGATGCTTTCAATGGTTACCTTGGAGATGATTTCCAAGAAGCTATGGTTTGTATAACATCTCAGGGATAACACTCCCACTCCCTCCTGGGCAAGTTGAGCCATGGAATTTTTGCACTTCTGCATACTTTCTAAATAGGCAAATTCATAGTGTTTTCATGGATATTTTACAACAGGAATGTGGTTCTGCTAGCATGGTTTCACCAACGGCTTCATCAGTTGCTTATCACCAAGGGATGGGGCTACAATCGCATTTTCCGTCGGAAAGGAAGTGGGCTCTTGGACTTCAGGTTGATTCGGTGCGCTTCTTTTTTTTTTTCCTTAAATGTGCTCCACATGCATTTTACTGATTGGGAGAGCCCTTTTTGGCCACTAACGTGGCCTTCATTTGTGTGTGAAAGTCTCGGGCTCATCCACGTGAGATAATAACGGAGGTTCTTAAAGCTCTGCAAGAACTGAATGTCTGCTGGAAAAAGATTGGACATTATAATTGGAAGTGCAGATGGTTTCCTGGTGGCCTGAATAATTCCGAAATCTTAGAGAATGCACACTCCCATGCTGATCTTAGCTTCGGAAATGAATCTACTATCGTTAAAGATGATGCTGCTATGATGTCTCCAAATGCCGTAAAGTTCGAAGTTCAGGTATGCATGTCTTGTTTGCCTCCGATTTCAATATAAGCAATTGCAGCAATTAGGAGTGTCTGGAGTTTCATGAATAGACGAAAGCTCTGTGATAAAGTATTTCATGGTAACTTATTACAAAAAATTATGACTTTTTTGGTATAGCATATTTCACTCTTGCCTTCTCAGTACTTTCCTCGGGGAAAAGAAAGTAATATTTAGCTTTCCTGGTCACATTCTTTTCGTCCCATTTTTCCACCTTTCTCGTGAGGACTACGGATCTCCAATGCTAGGTGATGTACGGAATTTAGTTCATTTAGTGTGCTTTTACAAGGACGTGATTGTTTTTTTTTTTTGGTTAATTTAGTTCGGAATTGTTTTTTCAATATTTGCCCCTTTATTGAGGAAGAAAACTGCTCCAATCCGAGAATTGAGGAAAGAGAACCCTCACTCCTCCCGCAAATGATTAAATTTATCAGACGAGCATGAAATGGAACAACATTGTTCCATTCACTGAACCCTAACCGATAATGACTTTCAAGCTGCACCTTTGATGGGTCTACCCAAGTGGGTCTAAAGAGCTTCCCTTGTTTCTGTATCACTATCTTGGAGGGATTCAAATAGTTGAAAAGCTTCTAATTGTGCTTTTTTTATGAGCATAAACTGGTATCCATTAAATATCTTGGGTTCCTTCTTAATTTTTTGGGATATGGCTCCATAACTTCCATTCTCGGATGTGGGGACTGGATCTCTTTTGTTTCTTAACGTCTCCAGATTGGTTGGAATTGATAGATAGATAGATCCTGTTTTGATCCTTCAGTCTCACTCCTGATCATCAGATGGCTACCACAGAAAACGATCCAATGAGGTCGGAATTCATATAGAATTGACATTGAAACTTTGTGAATTTTCGTTCAAAATCATTCCTTGTCTATCATACAATGATAGTGACTTCCCACCTGAGATGAAAGATAATTGTTGGTTTCTTCAAAGGTGTGGTTAAAGTCAACCGCTGGCACATGTTCGAAGCCGCCATTTTTTTCTCCGTTATGTTTCAGTCATTGCTGATGAACATCCATTTGTTTGCAGCTCTACAAGACTCGAGAGGAAAAATATCTCCTTGACCTACAGAGAGTGCAGGGCCCGCAGCATCTCTTCCTTGACCTCTGCGCTGCCTTCCTTTCTCAACTGAGGGTCCTATGACACGCCCCCTTGCCTCACGGCGATTTTGGAAAGTATGCTCAGTCTATTCTCTCTCTCTCTCTCTCTCTCTCTCTCTCTCTCTCTCTCTCTCATTTGGGTCGCCCAACGGATAAAGGGTGTCTTCTCCCCTCAAAGGCCTGGTGAAAACGATGGTCACAAAGTAGATATAGATCTATATATATATATATATATATATGGCTATGTATTTCTAATCCAAGTCTTACCTCGGTCAACTCGCAGGTTGAGCACCATCCGTGTGGGCGACCCATCAACACGCTGCGAATCTGGGAAGCCTGTTTGAGGGAAGAGGGGAGAGAAATGTGGTCTATTTTTTCTTTCCATCTTTCCGGGCATGCTCGCTTAAAGGGCTCCTTTTTCCCGGTTGTAAAGTGAGTCGCTGTAGCCGTCCAACCCGCCACGGGAGGATATGCCCATCCGGGCAAGGAAACGGAGGCTTGACCTTTCATTTCTTCGCCTCAGTTAGCCCGAGCATATAACGGCTCTCAGCTCATGATATTAACTAGTAATTATTTTTAAGGTATGGTCCAACCTAGTGTTATTATCAGAAGAAGTAATTTTTTTGCTAACTTTAGTTAGATATATACGTGCATTGTAAGAGAGGCCCTAATCCGCCTTATCCACTTGACTTTCAGAAAGATCATTGTATTCTAAGTGGTTCCATGCTAGAGTCAACGGTTGACCTCCCTTCAGGGCCTCCATGGATTGTGACGGAACGATTTTATATCCTCGCGCAGTAGTGCTTCTTCGAGCGGTGCGGTCTCAAACGAGTACTCTCTTCTCCACCATTCTTCAATGCGGGCGGCTGCATTGAGGCCTGAGGCGCCGACCTTCACCCCAGATGTCCCCGAGAGTTCGACTTCCTAAGTCAACGACCCATAATCGTCCTCCATCAAGAGTTAGAGAGAGAGAGAGAGAGAGGGGGAGTGGGTCAGAGGGTGGGTCTGGTACGGTCATTCATCTAGGCATGTCCAGTTACGTTTCCGCCGCTTTGCCTGTCCCGTTCTAGAGGACGTTGACCGGAGCTCTCTCTCTCTCTCTCTCTCTCTCTCTCTGTGGCCGGGCTGCCCTCCCGTCCATCCATTACCTCTCTCTCGACCTTCTCGACCACCCCCCTCCTCGTCCGTCGCCTTCACCCCTCCTCTTCTTCGTCCTCCCCCACCATCCCCCGCCATCCTTTTGCACCGTCTTCTCCCCCGTGACCTCCCCCTCCGCCCGTGAGCCGCCATCGCCGCCTCCTCTTTCCCCAACAGCGGCCCCCGCGGGGCCTCCTCCCGTGACGGCCCCGAAGCTGACCGCCATCTTCCTCCTCCGCCACCATATAACAGCAGCTTGCGCCGTCGCCGCATGGCGGCGTAGCACGATGGCGTCCTCCTCGCGAGAAGCCTCCCCCGACGGGCAGCGCTACGTAGACATCCACCCCGTCGGCCGCGAGGAGCTCCGCAAGCAGCGCTCTCATGGCCCCGTCAAGTTCCGCGGCACCGGCGCAGGGCGGAGCGAGAGGCGACCATCGGGGGAGAAGAGCTTCACCCGGCAGGTATCCCTCGAGTCCGGCGTCGCCATGCTCGCCGCCGCCGCCGGCCACGAGGAGGAGCACCCCCCGCGCCCGCTGCCGGCGGGGATCGGGCGGAGCGCCGCCAGCAGGAAGGGGGACTTCAGCATGTTCCGCACCAAGTCCACCCTCAACAAGCAGAACTCCATGCTACCCCTTCGCGCCGACGGCTCACACCCCGCCGCGCCCAACGGCGCCACCAGCAGCGACGACTCCGCCGTCGAGCAGACCGTCCCCGCCGGCCGCTACTTCGCCGCCCTCCGCGGCCCCGAGCTCGACCAAGTCCGGGTAAGCAAGTAACAAACCTGTAAGCTTCAGCTCCACCGGCGGCGGCGCCCACCCTCTGCTGACTTCTGACGCCGGCGGCGGGCGCAGGACTACGAGGACATCCTGCTGCCCAAGGACGAGAAGTGGCCGTTCCTGCTGCGGTTCCCGGTGAACAGCTTCGGTATCTGCCTGGGGCTGGGGAGCCAGGCGATCCTGTGGGGGTCCCTCGCCACCAGCCCCGCCATGGCCTTCCTGGAGGTGAGCCCCGTGGTGAACCTCGTGCTGTGGCTGCTGGCCCTGGCGGTGCTGCTCGCCATCTCCGCCGCCTACGCCCTCAAGTGCGCCTTCTACTTCGAGGCCGTCCGAAGAGAGTACTTCCACCCCGTGCGGGTCAACTTCTTCTTCGCCCCCTGGATCGTCTGCATGTTCCTGGCCATCGGCGCGCCCCCGGCGCTGGCACGCCGGCAGCAGCTGCTGCACCCCTCGCTCTGGTGCGCCTTCATGGCGCCGGTGCTGTTCCTGGAGCTGAAGATCTACGGGCAGTGGCTCTCCGGGGGGAAGCGGCGGCTCTGCAAGGTGGCCAACCCGTCGTCGCACCTCTCCGTGGTGGGGAACTTTGTAGGAGCCATCCTCGCCGGGCGGGTGGGGTGGTGGGAGCCGGCCAAGTTCCTCTGGGCGGTGGGCTTCGCCCACTACCTCGTCGTCTTCGTCACGCTGTACCAGCGGCTGCCCACCAGCGAGGCCCTCCCCAAGGAGCTCCACCCGGTGTACTCCATGTTCATCGCCGCCCCCTCCGCCGCCAGCATCGCCTGGGGGAACATCTACGGCCAGTTCGACGAGGTCTCCCGCACCTGCTACTTCATCGCCCTCTTCCTCTACATCTCCCTCGTCGTCCGCATCAACTTCTTCCGCGGCTTCAGGTGAAGACCCATTTCCTGCCTGATGAACATAAAGAGAGCCTCATGTTATCGAGCCAACCTGCTGCAATCGGGCGGTCGTGTTTAGCGCTTACTTCCTCGCCGGTGGCGCAGGTTCTCGGTGGCGTGGTGGTCGTACACCTTCCCAATGACGACGGCGTCGCTGGCCACCATCAAGTACGCCGAGGCGGTGCCCGGCGTCATAACCAAGGGGATGGCGCTGGCCCTGTCCCTCATGTCCTCCGCCATGGTGTTCATCCTCTTCGTCTCCACACTCCTGCACGCCTTCGTCTGGCGTACTCTCTTCCCCAACGACCTCGCCATCGCCATCACGAAGAACAAGGTCGGAGGCGGCGGCGGGAACCCGCAGAGGGCCAGGGAGAAGAAGACCGGCGGCGGCGGGAAATCGAACGACGGCGGCGTCAAGCGGTGGACGCAGCAGCAGCAGCAGGAGCAGCCGTTGCCCGTCCCTCTGATTCCCTCCCTGAACAAGCGCAGCAGCCCGATGGGGCAGGATTGAGAGGGATGAGTTGTAATTTTTGCTATAAAAAAAATGAAGAAAAGAGCAAGGAGATGTTCATCCATTGTATTTATAGACTACCCAAGATGAATTTAATTCCCTCACACTGGACCATTACTCAGGCTATTGAAACTCCCCTATGCAGAATCATCAGACTAATTTTAATCGTGGGGAGTTTCATCAGGCGTATGTTTTGTTACTATTTTGAATAAAACCATTCCATCAAACAATTTCAACCACATATTTTTTTGCTCAATTATTTATTTCTGGAATTCAACTAGGTATTACCTCAGATGCTGCTACCCACGCTGAACAGCACCACCTGCGTAGAAATGAAAACTGTCATTACAATCTAAATAGTTCAGCAGCTGGAAGAAGTGCCGCGCTCAAGCTGCACGCATTCGCAGCAGAATTTATCAATTAACTGGAGTCTGTAAGATCCGGGTTCATGAAAAAATGACGACGCTCTAGGATTGAGCTTCGGAGATGAAAACTTTTCTAAAATAAATCAAGAAAAGAGGGCCCTCTCTTGGAGTATTTAAATTCTATTCCAACACTTTCCGATCCTCCATTGATTTTATTTTTTTTTGGAAAAACTCGGGCATTTCTTTTGCAACATGCCCCATACTCACCATGAATTCCCAATTCTCAAGTCAGTAATTTTCTCAAAAACATCGAGGATAAAAACATCTCCATGATTTGTGGTGAACATTTTTCTGGATCAACAAGAGGGAACACGGAATCATTAGCATGACAGAGATTTCAGATGCAGATGATACTAAAAGGTGAGAAGTTCACATACTGAACAGGCCGACCAAGGATCATCTGACTGCATCAATAGGGCTGAGCCGGCCACTCCGAGTATCCCATTCCTCTGGGGGCAGAAAAATGCTAGAGAACCAGGGGATTAGTTTCTCAGGGTTCAAGACCTCTCGGACTCTCAAACCCAATAGCGACTAATGTCAGAGATCGACACTGGATTAATGCGAATTTATTAAAACAGAGACAAATTCGAATGGTTACAAAGAAAAGAATCGATAAAGAATTGGGAAGGTATTTAATTTACTTGTCCCTTCCAACAGTCCCATGTCTTCTTCCGCTATGCTCCAGAAGAGGTGGGTTTAATCGATTCCAAAAACTGGACCACCTCCGCCATGTTCGGTCTCCTCGAAGGAGTCTCCGAAGTGCAGATCAAGCCTAGCTTGAGAACCTGTGTCAGCTCGTTCTCCGCAAAACTATCGAGAGTTCTGTCGAAGCACTCCGAGGCCCTGCCCTTCTCCAACATACCCCTCACGTAGTCACACAGCACGGTCACCTCTGATTCCTCCGAACGGTCCACTGGCCGCCTCCCCGTCGCAATCTCCAAGCAGACCACCCCGAAGCTGTAGACGTCGCACTTATCGCTGAATCTGAAGCTTTGCGAGGCCAACTCAGGAGCCACATATCCCACCGCCCTGTGGAACTTCGTCATGCCACTGTTGCCGAGCATGGGGAAAAGTTTCCCCAGGCCGTAGTCGGACAGCTTGGCCTCGTAGTTCTCGTCTAGCAAGATGTTGGTGGATTTGACATTGAGATGCAGTACCTGGGGTTTACAGTCATGGTGAAGGTAGACAAGAGCCCTCGCTGTCCCCAGGGCGATCCGGTACCTCCTCGACCAGGATAGGTCGCCTCTTCTTCCACCGTTGCTGCTACTGCTTGAGTATTCAGAAGAGTGGAGGTGCTGATGAAGGTTGCCATTGGGGACGAACTCGGAGAGGATCAGCTGCATTGTCGGCGACCAGTAGTAACCCTGGAACGCCACGAGATTGGGGTGACGAAGGCTGCCAAGTCGGCCGACCTCCTGTTCGAACTCCTCCTGATTCCTGATCCTCCCCAGCGTTTCGAGCTTCTTCACGGCAATGGTGACGCCCCCTTCAAAAGTCGCCTTGAAGACAGTCCCGATCGTCCCGCCGCCAATCAGACAGCCCTTATCGAGCAAAGCCTTGGTGCCTGCTTCCCAGTCCTCGTACTTGGAGGGCAGGCTCTTGCTGAACAGAACCAGCTTCCCGATGATGACATTCGTACCCGAAGAAGGGGCCGGCGTGCTCTCAGAAACCAGTATCTCCTCCGGCCTCGACACTTCCCTTCTCCGAGTCCGGAAGTTGACAAATGTGATTGCGCAAACGCCGACAAAAATTATGGCGGCGGCGATAATGGATATAATGGCGGAAACAGTCAGCCGCTTGGTCCTTCGAGACCCGGTTGCAGTGCTCTTCGAGCAGGATGTGTCCAGAGGGGGGCCGCAGAGGCCGGGATTGTTGGAGAAGGCCAGGGGGCCAAACTGCTGGATGGCCTGGTTAGAAGGAATGGCGCCGGAAAGGGCATTGAAGGAGAGATTTAAATGGGTGAGTTGGGTCAAGTTGCCAAGGGATTCTGGGATGGACCCGGTCAGCGAATTCTCCGACAGGTCGAGATACTCAAGCCTGGTGAGGTTGCCTAGGCTCGCCGGAATATTCCCGCTGAGCTGATTCCGATGTAGGTCGAGGAATTGAAGGTAGGTCATGTTGAAAAGATTCCAAGGTATCTCCCCCTGTAACCCGTTCCCTGAGACATCCCTGCAAGGAGTGTTCGGCAAAATAAATAGTTAGTCCCCGTCACATTGCCCCGCCGTCGGAAAACCTGAATGATTTGTAAGAGACTCACAGATGTAGGAGGAATCTACAGTTGGCAATGGAGGAGGGGATCTCCCCGGAGAGCTGCAGGGCGTGGAGGTCCAGGAAAATGAGAAGCTCCATCCTCCCGAGAGACTCGGGGATCACCCCGCTGATTTCATTTTTTCCCAACCTGAGGACGGAGAGAGACTTCACATCCCCCAACTCTGATGGAATGCTCCCGCCCAACCTGTTCGACTCCAAGTTCAGGAACCTAAGCCCCCGGCAGTTGGCTATCCCTGGGTCGATCTCCCCGCGTACATCATTGCCGGAGAGGTCAAGGAATGCCAGGTTCTCTCCACAAACCTCTATTTCGGGAAGATCTCCCTCGAAATGGTTGAATGAGGCATTGAGATAGCTCAGATTTCTCAGTTCGAGGAGTTCGAACGGGAGCGGCCCTTTGAACGAGTTACTCCCGAGGTCCAAGAACTCCAAGCTCCGGCACGAAGAGGCCTTATAGGAGAAATCCCCTGACATGGAATTACTCCTCAGGGAGACGAAGGCCATCTCCGGTGGCTGGCAGATCTCCTCAGGAAAGTCTCCTGAGAGCCCATTGAACGAGAAGTCGATGCCGGCGAGCTTCGCGCAGTTGCCGATGGAGGTCGGGACGGGACCCGAGAGGTTGTTCCGGGACAGCGAGACGAACCGCATCCGTAAGCAGCTCTTGAACAGCGACGCGGGAATCTCGCCGGAGAAGGAGTTGCGCGAGAGATCCAGCAGTCTGAGGGACGGCAGGTCCCCGAGGAATTCAGGAATGTCCCCGGATAGAGCATTCTGGCTGAGATTAAGCTTCCGGAGAGTGTGGATCCCGCCGTACTCCCGCGGGATCCCGCCGGAGAATCGGTTCCCAAAGAGGGAAATGATCTGCAGATTGCGGAGCCCGGCGAGGACAGGAGAGAGACCACCGGCGAGGTCGGTCCCGTGGAGGAGGATCTTCTCCACTTCACCAGCGGCGCTGCATGTCACTCCGGCGAAGTCGCGGCAGGGATCAGCCCCGGGGGCCGCTGCCCAGGACTGGAGGCTCCCCCGAGGGTCCTCGTTCACGGCGGCCTTGAACTGCAGCAGAATCTCCTTCTCCCCCGCCGCCGCAGCCGCCGAAGTCCGAAATCTGCGCTCGACAAACAGCGTCACGAAGCAAAGGAAGAGGACAGATCGCCGGAGGAGACACCGCCGGCCGCTTCTCATCATCAGCTCATTCTCCCGCCGGACTCTCCGGCGAGCAGCAGAAGCCGGAGGAGGGGGCTGGTTGGGGGAGCCAGCCTCTCGTCAACGTACGCTGTAGTAGTGGGTAAGCGCACTGTAGATATTCGTGGTCCCCTCCCACGACTCTCCACACGTGTCGCTCTCTGGGAGGCCACCCAGTGGGGCCGGACCGTACGGTCAGAGGGCCGGTGAAGTGGCTTCACGCCGCGGTTTAATGCTCCAGCTACTCACTTCCAGAAACTTCCCTTCAGTAAGACGTGAACGACTTTAATAAAAGTCCTCGAAATGCCTTCACTTTTATTTTTATCCCTATTTAATTTCAAATGACATCCCCGAGACAGGCTGGCGGGAGAGTGAGGGAGGGACGAGGACCACCAGCGGTGCCCGGCACGTGAGGTCAACGGTCCGCGGTCACGTTAAGGTACCGTCGTCGTCGTCGCCTCCATATTTATTTTTTTTTTACCGGCACGTGAGGCCCACCGCCCCCCCTCCGTCTTCCTCCGCGACCCACGGGGGGCGGGCGTGTCATTCCCTTGGCCTCTCTGCGGAAGAGACAGTTTCAGAAGAGAAAGCTACAGAAAACCTGGAAGAGAACCAAGGAGTTGGACGGAGAATCACCTGGTTTGAAAGCCGCCTCCGTGATCCAAGCCTTCCCTCTGCCTGCCCGATTCCAATAATGGAAAAAAAAATTGCAAATGTGTGTGTATATAAATATATATATGCTCGCATCGAATCCGCCGGCCACACTCTGGGCAATATATTTACAGAAGCCATGGTCGACGGCGAGCGGCGGCGCCGCCGTTGCCGGCCTACTGGAGCTCTTCCTCCACCTGGAGTCGCTGGAGGGTCTTCTTGGCGTAGACGGTGATGGTGACCGTGGCGGCGACGGCGGCGGAGAAGCCCAGAACGTCCCATATGATCTGCTCGATCGAGAGGAACCCTTTCCCGTGTGAGGCGTCCGCCACGTTCCGGATCAGAATCCCGCTGCAGAAGCAAAACCGGGGTCAGCCACTGTCATTCAAAACACAAGAGCTGGGCTATTCGTGCACCGGCCGGCCATTGGAGGGGAAGAGAGCTCGGACCTGTATATCGTAACGAAGGTTTCCGGGATAGTTCCTGCCAGCGACCCAAAGATGTAAGGGCAGTACTTCACGTTTGTTGCGACCGCAGCATAGTTGAAGATCAGATATGGAAAAGGAGAGATGCGGAGCAAAGTGACAGCTCGGAACTGATGGAACCAGTCTCCTTCACCCGCCAGCCTTATGATCGCCGCCTTCTTGGGCCATTTCTCAAGCCAACGCTGTTCACAAGGGCAGTCCGTGAGAACTTAACAGAGAAATTTGGAATTAAAAATAGGGAAAGAGAGGGAGAGAGCGCCAAGTTTCATGGGGCATACGTGTATTCTATGGCGACAGAGGGAACCGATGAAGAATGGGAGTGACATGCCCAAGCTTGCAGCACCCATGATGAGAAGGAAGCCATAACCATAACCAAAGGTCATCCCAGCGACCCACATACATGGTGACGTTGGCAGTAAAAAAATAGGGAATGTGGCAATAGAAGCAAAGAGTAACAATGCAAGAATTGGTTTCTCAAATGTCGTCCTCTCCCATTCCAGAATAGGAAACACCACCTGTGAGGGCCAAGAATGGATAACATGTGAGCTCAAACGTAACTCAGACCACGAGGCAGAAGAGGCAAGGTGATGCCGCTTCACGACAACAAGAGGAACCATGAGCGAAAATGAAAACCTAATCTTTATCTTGTTTGGAGTAGAGCTGCTTTTTTTTTTATGACGTATGTGAGAGAAACGCCGCTCATGACCTGATATCAAGTATGAGACAGAGTGAACAACGTTTAAATAGTTACATGCCATGATAGTTACGATGAGGGAAACCTAGCATTGCAGACATATTTTCTCAATTGAACCCGAATATCCACCCACACATTTTTGCGACTGAAAATAATTAGATATGAAACAGAAATATCAAAGGCACATTCCCATATTTAAAAATAGATTAGATACTGACGTTCTGAATTGAGATGATGATATAATTTCTAGAGGATGAGTAATCTTCCCAGTGAAAAATTACAGCGAGATCCAAACCATCACTATTTCTCTACTGACAGACGCAGATGAACAAATCATGATACCAGCGTAAAATGACTGCAAAGAACACCACCGGAATGCAAGCAGGAGGTTCCAAAAACACAACTATGTAAGAATTGACAAGAAAGAAAGAGTGAACTGGGCATATGTACAAATGACATTGCGGACATCTAGATGCATGGAACACGCAGCATTAAATCAGCTTAAACTATCATTTGATAATCCAATTGGATGATGTCTGAGACTACACCATCGAGTATTGTGCATTATGCATATGGTAGAATATTTGGCCAGGCAAAGGACTCTGGAAAAAAGAAATTTATTTACCACGTGTATAATCAGGCAGCCAGCCAAAAAACTACAATATCAGGCTTTCATACAAAGAAAACGCTTCAAGGTCCTAAATTTTTCCAGAGAAATTTCAAAAAGAAATATCCATGATGAGCATTATGCACAGAGGATAACGACGCAAATCAACAGAGGATTCATTGATCTCTTCATTTCTACTGCAGCTTCAAAGTGTACCACTCCATCCTAACCTCGTGATAGGTAAATACGTGGACTGTTACAACGACATAAAAGTTCACAATGTGTATTCCCCATGAATTTCGAAAAAGAGTATCCTAACTTCCATTGATCCACTAAATGTTGGGAAGGTGTAACCTATCTTCTGAGAAAATCTCTTTCGTTCCACTAAAACCAAAATTCTAACAATTACAACAGAAACAATTTTTTACAAGGAGTGTTGTGATATTATCATCAAATCGAAAGCGATGCTTCAAAACTTCAATACGACTTTTTTCTTACACCTTATAACCACCCAACGTCAAACAATTCGATCCACAGCCATCTTCATATAAAGCCATAGATATAGAAAATTTCTCACAAGTCACCAATAAGGAAAATTTATCACAAATTATCCTTTTCGCTGGACTATTCATTAGGAGTAATGGAAGCCTGACGAAAGCATCGTCGGATAAAACCAGGAATACAAATTCACACGTTATTTCAAAGCATAGCAATCAAGAATGATTCTCCTGTCAATCTTCTATGTAATCATTTAAGTTGATACTTAGATATAGAAAAATAGAACTACGAATCGAAAATTAGATTTTGCAAAGAGTGCTGAATTACCTTTTGAATTAAAAGAGGACCGCCCCATAAAGCCAATACAACACCTAACACCAACAAGCTGACGCAGGAGAAGATCACCTTAACCCACCACCAGAATGAAACCCAACACCTCTTTGGACCCCGGTCCTGCAAACCCTCGATAACACCCGATTCCAGATACTCCTGCTCCGCCAACCAGACATAATCGCCGTTCCCGTCTCCCGTCCTCAACTTCACCTCCGGAGATACAATTTCGTCAGTCAGCTTCTCTTCGTATGTCATCGTGGAAACGAGGCCAATAACGAGGAAATCCCCAAATATCCGCCCAATTCAATAATTCAACCGGGAACCCCTCGCCAAAGTGGAGAACCGCATAACAATGCGGATTCCCCGCCGCTCCGGGGAAGGGGGGTCCGCCGGATGAACCAGAACAACAAAAACCCTAAATCACATAGATCTCAGGGCTAAACCACTTCCAAACATACGGAGGCTTCAAGCTCGCCCAGCGCCGCCCCTAGCTTCTGCGCGCCGGTTCCGAGAACCCTAACGCCGGATTCCTGGAGAGAAGGGGACACAATCCGAGGACAGGACGCACCACTTCTCTAGATCATCTCCGAGCACGCCCCCCAGAGAACGATGAGTAATCGAGGAGGAGCACCGCCGGCAGGATTTGGTCGGCCGCGATGACGAAGAGATCAACAATTGTCAAAGGGGCCCATTTATTGTTAACGAACATATACTACCGCTCCGACGCGTTTCGAGTCCACGCTCACTTCTCCGTGCCACCTGGCCGGGAACCTTTCGGGTACGGATTTGGACCCGATTGTGAACGAGATCGACCGAGCCGCTGGGGCAGCCTCGCGCCGGTTCGACCCGATTCAGAGTAATGGGATATATATATATATATATATATAGATATAGAGAGAGAGAGAGAGGGGTATGGCGTAATAATTTATTAAGGCGCTATTTATTTCCCTTGTAGTAATTTCTCGCTCTCTCTCTCGCTCTTTCTGCATTACGTGTGCTTGAAAATTAATAGATAATTGTTTTTTTACATTACATATCATTGTTAGCCTTTTAAAAAAACGGGTTTTTTAAATATGCGTTTCCTTCGACCAAAACTCGGCAAGGCCATATTTTGGCTCGAAATATGAATAAATAATTATTTTGGCTAGTACAATATATGTGCTCAAAATTAATTTTTCGCTATTATGTAAAATATTTAGCCGTTTTAAGAAAATCCGGCTTCGGAGAAAACATATTTTCTTAGACCCAAACTCAGCAAGAACCCGGTTTGGCTCGAAATATGAATAAATAAATAAACATATAGGCTAGAACAATACACGTGCCCCAAATTGATAGATATTTTTCTCTATTATATAATTTAATTAGCCATTTTTTAAAAGGTGTTTTTGACAAGGCACATTTTCTTAGCCCGAAATATAATTATTTTTAAATAATTATTCCGAACTATAAGTTTCAAATGGTGAACTCTGATCGAAGGTGGCCGCCCGGCGGGAAGTGCGGCTGAGGAGCCATCTCCCTGCCTCTTCCCGTCACGCGTCATCTCCTTCTTCTTCTTCTTCTTCTTCTCCGATCTCTGGGGAAGGGCCATGGCTGCGGATCCACCGGAGGAGCCCGCGAAGGTGGAGGAGAGGCCGCCAACGACTCCATCCAGCGCTGCGCTGCTGGATTGCCGCAGTAGCGAGGAGATCAAGGCCGTCGCTCGGAAGTACGCTGATCACCCGCTGCAGAACACCGATCCCGGTGCCTGGGCCGTCCTCACAGCCATCTCCAAGAATGCGCGGCAGCGACCACAGGTGCGTGTCAGTGGAACCCTACCGGTTCTGTCTCTTCCTCCGTCGTGGCGTCAGAGATTCGGCACTCTATTCCGTGCACGACGACTTGGGATACTTGAACGAAATATAGTCACCCTGGGAGTGGGTCTGAGGAACATCAGATGGAATGTTTCTATATTATTATTGTAGAAGAAAAATAGTGAACACTCCTTGTTAAAATGGAGGAACTAAATGCAGCAAGATACGTGGTCGGTAGAACGTATTAACTTCATTGTTAGAACTACGACTAGTTTGGTTACTTTTTTTTTTTTCAATTTGTGCGCTTACCCACCTAACGTGATAAAAGAGAGTATTCGCATTGGATCAGGGAATGAACATTATACTCACTGGGGACCAGCATTTCATCGGTAGACTAGTGGACGATCACAGTTTCCGAATAAGCGATATTGCCATTAGCGGGAACCATTGCAGAATTTTTAGAGGAAACGCGACAGCTAACGAAGACGAGGTGGTCGACTCTCCTGTTCCAGCTTTCTTGAAAGATACAAGGTGCGTCGTGGAATGATGGTTTTTGTGTCTCTGCTACCCAATTCAATTCAATTGTGAAGTCATGCTACTTTTTTTTTTCCTGTTTTGTTGTCGCCTCTGCAGCACCAATGGAACATTTCTGAACTGGAGCAAGCTGAGGAAATCATCTCCCGAAGTTAGACTTCAGCATGGGGATATTATATCTTTTCTGGGTCCCCCTCATGAGGGTATTAAACTTTTTTTGTATTTTATCTGAAATTTTTAAATATTTTCCGAGAACGTTTAGTCGTTGTGGCGCATGTAGAGAGCAAATGCCCAACATTATCCACCAAAGTGCATCCAGAAAAATGTTATTCTCAATTTCCTAGGGATTGTGTATCCATTTCTCTAACTCTGCCTTCGGTTAAATCTTTGATTTTTATCTCTGCTTTCAACTTTCTCCTCTATTTTGTCGCTAACTTTTTACAAACATGTTTACTTGCAACTGTCTGAAAGGGGACAGTAGGGTTTATAGGTAAATGGAGGAAATGCCAAAAGTCATGCGGCATTGTGGGGCAATAATCAGAAAAGCAATCCCTAGGGAACCGCTTCTAGGCCCTGGGGTAACTAACACAACGAAGCTGCTGCATTTAAAAATAAATATAATTTTAAATGTCTATTCGGAGTTATATTTTCAAGATTTTTTTTATAAATTACTGTCATATCGAATTTTTGTCTGGGAGCGAAAATGGCTATGATTCATCTGGCGACTTAACTTCGACCCTGACAAGAAGTATGACAGCAGCCCTTGCAGAATAAAATAAATATAGAAAATGTAACGGTGTTATAACACTGTAAACAGATAGTGGATTTGAATTTTAAGTAATTGCTTCTAAACATCGGGGATAACTAGGTGACGTGTCTGTTGATAGTTTTTTTTTCCTTTTTATCATCATAGTTGCATTTTTTTTCATACCCATGACGATACCTGCCTGAATTTGACAAGTTTTATTTTTCCACTAATCTTTTCTTTTCTTTTTTTATTTCAGAGAAAGCTTATGCCTTTGTATTTCGAGAAGTATCTTACTCCCTTTTTTCAAATGGAGCAGTTATGAAAAGGAAAACAGGTAACATCTTTGGTCAACATCATTTGTATTTGTATCTTTTCATCCTCGATTACTTTTGTTCCTGAATTCTAAATAAATTTCATATCTCAAGGGATCTACCACATCGGTTTTTATTGCTTTATTACTTGTACTATGAAGAGTAGTTCTATTTCATTTGGAACTTTTCTACTTGTTTGTTGGTAACTGGACCAATTTTTTTTTTAAAAAGAACGCATTTCTTCTGGGGCGGTTGTCCTGTCCATTTATCGCTATATTCAAGGATACAATTGAAAGAATCTGATAAAAGATGAGTTTTACCTAAATTCGCTTTTCCTTCTCTAATTTGAATGTTAGCAATACTTCCTCGTACATCGTGGATACTATGATACTTATGTACTGATATTTTTGTTAGAAATGCAATTTACTCCTGAAAGCAAGAGGGTGAAAGGTATTGGCATTGGGGCACCTGAGGGTCCCGTTTCGCTTGATGATGTCCGCAGTCTGCAGCGGTCCAATACGGTATTACCTGCTAATTTATTTGAAATTGGAAGTTATCACAAGAGGTGTTATGAGACATTTATGTGTGTTATTTCTATCTACACCGTGGATATGTGTAACGGTCACAGGCCCTAAGAAAACAACTGGAATCTCATGTTCTCACCATTGAGAATATGCATGCCGAAGCCCGGACCTCCATCAGTCATCACGAAAACGTATGGTCTTTTGTATTGTCCTGCTACCTTTTGGGACGTTTTTTATCTTACTATCTTGTATTATAGCACACGAATATATATGCCCTCCTGCACTATCAAAAAGCCCACTCAGAGCTTTTTGATTTCCTTCCGCTTTTAATCACATGTATTGTGTCTGTAGTTGTGCGCGGCCGTAATGTGTTGAGTGTTATAATACGTTTTTCTTGGCTGTGTGGATCTCGCAACTGACTAGTGTATATCCAGGAGAATTTGCATGTTCTGGGCCATGTTTTGTGGATACTATATTCAGTTGTTTATTTACATAATTTCTTTTGAGGATTATCTACTTGGCAGTTTGAGTGGAAAATAGAACATCTGATTAGATAACATGATTCAATTAATGAACGAACAGAAGCTATTTCTGTTCTCTGTTCGTTGTGGCTTGAGATTGCTTATTTTTTAGCTGAGGGTTGAAATATAATCCAAGATTGATGATACATTCCTCTCATTCCACAAAGAAAACGAAATCGACGTTTTTTTATTCTCCAGATCCTGACAAGTGTTTAAATGATTTGACTAGGTATTCAGACACAAAAAAACAGATGAATGACTTTTCTAGCTTAGGCTGTGTATGGTTCTGAACTATTAGACCATGGATAATCGTTTGAACATATTTCTATCGTTATTTTAGCCTAAAAAGAATGATTATTAAATGCATTTTCCAGAGTTATACGTAGGACAAGATATTTATTAAACATTGTGCACAGGATTCTTTTGATCTTTAGTTTAAGAAGGAAGACATTGCATGTTGGAAAGATCAAAATGAGCCTGTGAAGTAAATGTGCTCCATGATTTTTCATCATTTGAACATGTGAGAAGCTATTTCGATTCTCTTACTCTCTCTAAAATTTTATTTCATTATCTTCACTTTTTTTTTATGAATGACATTTTTATGAAGCGATAACCTGCCTTTACTTTTTTTTTGAAAATGTATAGTACCACTGGCTTCACAGATTAAAAATGGCAATGTTGCCACAGCTTTTTCCTGTTAATCATTTGTTTAGTGCGCCTACTGAACCTGACAGTTCATTCTCATTAATCATAGCCTATCTGGTGAAACATAGATCCTGACACACCTTAATAACTTTTTTTGTAGGAAATAAAAGAGCTCAGAGAATCCCTCTCAAATTCATACCTCGATCAAATTAATGAGTTGCAGCGGATGCTGGGGGTCAAGCAAAAAGAGCTTGATGATTTTAATACAGTTTTAGCTGAACATCAACAATCCTTAAAAGATTTCAATGAAAGGCTTACTGCATCTGTGCAATCTCGTGCTGAGGCTGATGAAATAATAAAAAGGTAAGTGTGTGACATGGATGGTGGTTGTCAATCATCAGAAAGAAAAATAATAGATAATCACTGCTTCATGAAGAGATAGAAAATGTGTATACATTTTCTGCCTGAAAGCCTCTAATGGTACAAAATATTTTTCTCCTTCAGTCAGAAGGGAATTATATTAGAGCGCGAGGTCCAGTTAGATGAAGAAAGAAATCAGAGAAGGGCAGAAAGAGAAAAGGCTGCAGCAGATCTAAAATCCGCATTGCAGAGGGCGCAGTTGGAAGCTCAAGAGGAAATTAAACGACAAACTGATGTATATTTACAGCAGCGCAGGGAGCAGCAGGAGTTTATTGTTAAACTTCAGGTTAAGGAAGTGTCCATGCTTTCACATAATTTTTTAGATGGGAAGTTCAAAAAAATAAACTCCCTGTGAGTAACTTTTGTGCATTGCACAGGATTCTGAGAAAGAAAGTCGCTTCCTTGTTGAAAACTTGCGATCCAAACTGGTAACATTTTTACGACTTCCTTTAAAGAAGGGAAGCTTTAACTATCACTCTGAATTGACTTATCTTAGTCATTGATTCCTCGTTCTGTTTTCTGCCTGAATCAGGAAGAGACACGGGATAACCTTGTAACATCTGAGAAGAAGTCTAGGCAGTTGGAAGCCCTGCTCCAAGAGGAACAAACACTGCGTGAAAGCCACAGAAAAGTATGCCCAACTGATTAGAATATTATTGATTCCATCTTTGTCCTAAACTCGCTAATCATACTCTTGTCATTATTTTCTCCCAGAAAAACATTTGAAATGTGTTTTTCTGTTTGCTCCTATGTCTGAATTAACCTCATTTTGATTTCTTTTTCTCTTTGTCTATACAGAGATCTGAAACCTTGGAGTTGGAGGTAAGAAGACTGAAGGGGGAGCTTGAAAGTGAAAAGGTAGAAAAATGTTTCTGTTTTGCCTGGATCCAAAGCGTTTGTGTTCGAGGCATGTTAGTCCTTGTGATCAAACTAAGTTTAATTTTATCTGTTGAAAAATCTTGTAAAAATCATTCTATACGGAGAATACCTATGCCACATTGTATTTTCTGATTCAGCATTCAGAAAAGTGCCATTCTAACGAAAATTTGTAATCAAACCATCGATCTATGATATTGACACATGCATGAGCTGCCATACGGTTTTCTCCATATATTCGATTTCTTATGCACTTCATCTCATTCGACCATATCTATCATAAATCTTACCATAAAAATCGACTGAATCATGAATGAAATAAAACCCTCATTAGTTTAAATGGTAGGAATACACACGACTGACAAAGCATTGCTGTGTTAAATGTTTGTAAATTGAAGCAAACATCCTCGAAGTTTTTAGATATATATATATGATGGGAATAACATGAGCCTATTTGAACCACTGTCACGTAGATGAATGTAAAGACCAACGAGGCTCTGGCATAGACTAGAGCTCGAACTATGGAGTGTGATGGTGGGACTTCAGTGATTCTTCCCCGTCTAACTCTTCTACCTTTATCAGCTTGCCTTCATCCTGTTGCTTGTTGTCTGGATTGGCCACGTGGACAGAAAGATGTAGGAAGTCTCTGAGAGTTTTCATTCGAACCCTATTGAAGCCTGATCGCCGTTTGGTGTCACATTAATAATTAGAGAACCGGGCTTCTATGATAATGATAATAATATTAATAATAATGATGATAATAATAATATCCTTCGTCTTTTTCATTGATGTGGGCTCTTCATGGGACGTTTCTCCTTCCCGTTGGGAGGTCAAACTTTAATAACTTCCAGATACTATACAGACGGCCTTTTTGTTCCCATTTCAAGAATATACCAACCGCCACAGATTGTTCTTCAGCAGCCTCACCCTGTGTAGCTGGTGCATTTGGAGGTAACCTTAGATGAGATATACAGTCTATGAGATGTGGCCCTGCATTTGGGGTATGCGATGGCAGCGTATGGTGGACATTGATTTTGAGTCTGCCCGAATATTTTTTCCCCTTAGGTTGTTCTTGAGCAGCCTCACCCTGCGTAGCGGGTGCATGTGGAGCTACGCTCTCTGAGATGTGGCTCTATACTTAGATTATGCAATGGAATTGTATGAATGCCTCGCATCATCATCATCATCATCATCATCATCATCATCATCATCATCTGTGGCCACTTGGTTCTAAGAAGTCCGACTTAACCTGCTTTGGGCTCACGACATTGATTCTGATATGCATTTCTTTAGCAGGTGGCCCGGGAGGAGGCGTGGGCGAAGGTTTCTGCTCTCGAGCTCGAAATCGCCGCCGTCATTCGCGAGCTCTCCACAGAAAAGCAGAGATTCCAGGGGGCCAGGGAGAGGCTGATCCTCAGGTGAGCTCCGAGGATTTTCTCTTTGATTCCCTTCTCATGGGGTATCCCCATGCATCCATATAATGGGCCATGTAGATGAGGATCATAGATCGGACTGGCCTGATCGCCTGGCTGGCTGGATGGATGGATGGATGATGTATGTGTTCCTCCCCATCTTGTATTGATCATGGGTAATCTGCTTGCTGGATCGCATCATTTTTTTTTTCCAGCTGGTTTTATGAAGCTCATGGCCCATAGATCGCAAGATCTTCTTCGGCTTGTTTCATCCCCGTCTTGCGTTGATCAGACGCCGAAAACAGGCTAAACAGGCGGCGCTTTTCTTTCATCTGGCGGTTTCTTTGATGCACAGGGAGACCCAGCTGCGCGCATTTTACTCCACCACCGAGGAGATCTCTGCTCTGTTCACCAAGCAGCAAGAGCAGCTCAAGGCCATGCAGAGGGCCCTGGAGGACGACGACGACGGCGACGGCGACGGCGCTCTGGGGAACGACAACAGCCTGCAGGGAACTCCCCGGAGGGACTCCCCGGCGGCGGACGGTGGCGGCGGCGGCGAGGACTGCACTCAAGATATGGAGCATGTTCCAGAGACCGAGAGCCCTGGGCCAGCTGGGGCTCTCGGCGAGGGCGGCGACGCGGTGGGGGAGACGATGCAGCTCGAGGACGACGCCTGCGGCGGCGGCGCCACCGCCGGTGGCAGCTGCTCCCAGCTGCCGGTGAGGACGGCTGATCTCTTGGCCTCTGAAGGACTCGGCAGCTGGGCCAACAGCACGGCCCCGTCTGTCCACGGCGAGAACGACTACCCCCCCAACGGCGGCGGTGGCGTCACCGCCATCGCCGCTTCGGCGCTCGGCAGCTTCGACGCGAGCCAGAACGACGCCACGTTTCCGATTCCGAGCGCCGCCGGGTTACATGCACAGTTCCCCGGCGGCGGCAGCGGGGGCAACAAGGGGGACTCCATGTCGGATGCTGAAACAGAGGAAGGCGGCGATAGCGGAGGAGATGAAGATGACAGCGGTGGATCAATTGGCAGCGGTGATCTTGTGATGATTCAAGATTCGGTGGGATAAATTGCAGGAGAAGATTCTCTCTCTCTCTCTCTCTCTCTCTCTCTCTCTCTCTCTCTCTCTCTCTCTCTGTAAATTTGTAAGTCTACAGCAGGGCTCGTCTGTAGTGGTTTACAGAAGATCGAACTCGTGAGAAGGAACCAGACGGCTCTGAAATGAGCGGCTTACTGTCACTCAAAGGATTCTTCTCTGGTTTATCGGCTGGCTCAACTGGCGGGGGAGGAGAAGACGAAGACACGTGGCATGTAATGATTGGTCTAATACCGGTAGTTGGCGGGATAGATATCGGGCCGAGCCTGGACAGGGCGGGCTTCGAGGCGGCCCGTTGGTGTGCATCGGGAATCGCGCCGGAGTCAACGACCAGTACCATTGTGGGGGAACTGGAGGGGGTCGGAGGGGAGATTATTCCTGCTCTATGGAGTCAATGGCGGGAGCTTCTCTACTGCGGCAGCAAGGGACCCAGCTTCCTCCGTCCAATGGATCCCCCCGGCGGAGGTCCCCATCCTCTCGGATCACATATGACGTCTCGAGCCGGTCGTCACCTTTTTCGAGCTTCCTCGGTGCTCAGTGCTCCTATTCCCTGTCTGTTGCGGCCGCGTCTAGATCGCCTGCGTATTCTCTCTCCTCTCGCTACTCCTGTGCGTGATTCCTGTTCCTCCTGGTCGACTTCGTTTTGTTCTTCCTTTGCTAAACATCTAGTTCCCCTCTTCTGCTTGTTGACGGTAATTTTTCACTGTTGCGCATCCAATGGGCAGTGCAAAGCAGGAAGGTCGTGAGAGGGAGGTGCGTTTTATCAAATGCACAGGAGTTTCCTGAGCCGGAGAAGGCACAGGGAGATGGTTCCGACATAGTCCAGGTTTTTCTCTCGCCTTTATCGTCTTCTACTATCATTTCCTGTTGCTCCATAGATATTGATTACAGGTCGAGTTTGTATTGCGACTTTTTAAACAATGAGATAGGTAGCTTTTTACCGTAATTATGGACATTTACTTGCTATTTCGTGATTTTCCTCGTGATGTTTTGATTGGCATGGTCCTATTATACTGAAAATGGTTTGTGAGTAAAATTATGTCCAATCATAATGACAACTATATTTCATTTACCATATTCGATATGATTGAAAATATATTTATGCCTATTTTTCATAAATATCCTTATCATAGGCATATATTTATGTAAAACATCACTTCGTTTTTACAATTATGATTAAGTAGAAAAGGAGCTAATGGGGGGTAAGCCAATTATGTATTGCTTTATACTATTACCAAAAATATAATATGTTCCATTCGTGATTTTACCTTGCATATGTTTTCATAAATGATGACATATTTTACGAAACAAACTATGGTGTAAGGGGAAAGAACGTTCATAAGAACTGTAAAAGTATTTGCTAACATCTGTTAAGTTGATATTAATTAATATTAAGTAGAATAGGACTTGAGAGACCTGGAATCCCTCATAACATTCCAAAAGATTTCTTATGCCAAAAACGCATGCAGTGACCTCACTCTTTGCTTACATGTGAAATAAAATAGTCGAATTACAATCTACCATAAGTTGTCTTTTGTGCAGGCTATCCTTCTTGATATATTCAACTCTTCAGTTGGTGTGGCTTGGCAGAGTAAGGATGTGGTTCTGGACAGTTCTTGGGAGTAAATTGATTTCGCTTATTGTTTTTACTCTCATAGGAGGGCAGGCAAAACGGACTTGATGTTTTAAGGATCCTTAAGGGAGCCAACTCTTTTATTCCACACATAGTGTTGGGTAGCACGGTGTTGGCCATTGTTTATCCTCCTTCATTTACATGGTTCACTACCAGGTCAGGGAAAACCTAATGCTCTGATGACATACTGAATGTTAGTGTACCCTGCTTATAACTATCGTTGTCATCGTAATTATTCTTTTATTGTCACTTTCTGTTGATTCGTTATGTAACCATGTTATTATATTATCCCGTGTGTAAATATTTTATGCTGATTCGTCTCATAAAACATTATTTGATGAGCATGGTGGTAACACTGAATTATATTTTTTCATTTTTATCCGCAAACAGAGTCCGTGTTTATACATCATGGACTTGGTTTTCTCCTGTGCATAATGCTTCCTGTTCCTTGGGCTTATCCTCTTTTTCTTCTCCATTTCTAACTTTGAGGAGGTGGATGCACGATTGGCAACTAGATGGTGAGAGCATTCGGGAATAATGTATCTCTTTTTTGGAAAGAGTGTGCCAAAGTTGATTAGCATATGAATGGGATGAAGTAGCTTTGAGTAAGATTATCCAGGTTATCCAGCTGTGAAATGGTGTTTGATCATTCTAAAAAGAACCCTCATCCCAGTCGCACCAGGAACCTCATTTACATGTTGCTGCTGTCACTGACTCTGACAATCTGGCCAAACTTGGAGGTGGTTGCCAAACGGAAATTTTATATCCCAACTGGATTTTTTTTGCTAACGTGGTTTGTGTCTCGATGCACTAACTATTAAAGATTTAAAATGGTACGGATGCTAGCTGGTAGTCTATTGCCTCTTTCCAAAGTATGGATTTTAGTAACAGTAGGCACTGTTGAAGTTTTCTATTGATATGCATGTATCATATCTTAATGCCATTGTTTCGTAAGAATCTAAATGATTTTTTTTGCTTGGAAACACTCCAAATGTTGAAAAAAGAAAGAAATCACGTTAATCTCAACCAATGACACCAAGTGAAAACTGTTTCAGGTATTATGCTCCAGCATTGGGATTTCTAATGTTTGCTGTGGGAGTTAATTCGAGTCCAAAGGATTTTCTGGAAGCAATTGGAAGACCAGGAGCTATTTTCACTGGGTACATTGGACAGTTCATCATCAAGCCTTTCTTTGGGTATCTTTTTGGTACCTTATCGGTTACGGTTTTCAGACTTCCCACGTCCATTGGTAAGAGGACAAATAGCGCATCAATTTTTCAAGTAAAAATGGGATGCTTAGCCTTGTGTTGGAAACTCTTTAAATCAGGTGCTGGGATCATGCTGGTGTCATGTGTCAGTGGGGCTCAGCTCTCAAACTACGCCACTTTTCTGACAGACCCATCGATGGCCCCACTAAGCATCGTTATGACATCACTGTCAACTGCCACAGCCGTCTTTGTTACACCAGCCTTATCATTGCTACTTATCGGGAAGAAGCTACCTGTTGATGTGAGAGGTATGATGTTAAGTATCACGCAGATAGTTGTTGCACCAATTGCTCTTGGGCTGCTCTTGAACAGGTTAGTGCCTTTTCCACATCAGGGATGGCATTCTTTCTTTTATTTTATAAGCTAAAGTTCCCGAAGTAATATTCCTTGAAATAACTGTTTTTTGGTAAATAACTCTGTTAAAGAGCACCACATTGGAAAAATCTTGTCGTTTAACTCGAAGGGCCGAAATCTTACCATGATGTCGGAACCAATAATTTTGCTTCTCACATACACACGTGAGGATGTTTATTAGAATAACCTGGCATTGATCGTGAGAAGTAAATCCAAAAGGAATTGACTTGCATGTGAGGATGTTTATTAGAATAATTAGGCAATGATTGTGACAAGTGAAGCCAAAAAGAATTGACCGGCATTTGAGGATGCTCATTAGAATAATATGGCATTGACTGTGACAAGCAAAACCCACCCTGCAATATAAATTGATCTCATGATCCGTTGCTTTTGAGTCAGAAATTTCAGTACTTCAAATTATTTAATAGTATCAGCGGATATCAACATGCTGTGTAGATACTTCACGCTCATCAACCTTTTATTTTGCTTTATTATCCCAGGTTTCTTCCCCGGGCGTGTGCTGCCATCCAGCCATTTTTGCCGCCTCTCTCTGTGATTGTGACCGCTCTTTGTGTTGGTTCACCATTGGCGATAAATGTTTCATCCATTGTCTCTCCCTTTGGGATGACCATCCTGTTGCTCATTCTGGGATTTCATGCATCATCATTCGTTGCTGGCTATTTTCTTCCTGGCATAGTATTCCACAAAGCGCCTGACATGAAGGCTCTGCAGAGGACAATCTCTTTTGAAACAGGTCCTTTTATATATTCCGAACTTATTGGAACTGCCCCCTCTTTTAGCATCTGATGTAGATGATGTCTTATGGCCCACAAATCTCATGGCTATTTCCAGGGATGCAAAGCAGTCTCCTTGCGCTTGCACTGGCAAACAGATTCTTCCCAGATCCTCTTGTGGCTATCCCTCCGGCCATTTCTGTAAGTCAGCTTATCTCTAGCATTTCTTTAGAGCATCCCAGCCTGATTGACCTTCCTGATCGGGTCGGTTGCCAAGTAATGTTTACTGTTTGTGGGTCCAATCAATGAAATGGCAGAAATTGACATCATTATAATTATAAGAAGAATATCAACAAGAACGTTACTATTACTGGGTACACTTCTAAACCTGATTTCTTGGAGGTGGCATAAATACATGTCATCAATCAGGAGAGTCAAAGCGGGTGCTGTCGGCGCCAAATCCAGGAACTCACCCGACAAACACCCAAAAAATAATCATAAAATTAATAAGTATGATGGGAATGATGACTTTATCTTTTAATTATATTTTTATATATATATGAACATGTTAACCCGGAATATTCATTTAAACCTGTTGAACTGTGTGGGCACCTGATAATTACTTGTTGCTTCATCTGAAGGTTGTACTGATGTCGTTGATGGGATTCTGTCTGGTCATGGTGTGGTCGAAGAAGGATGCATGATGAAAAAGGTGTGTGCATTTATTTTGGCATATAAATTATTATGCTGTCAATTCATTTGGAATGGCCCATATTTTTTTACCCAAAATAGCCCGCCTTTTGTGGAGGATTTGGCATTCCTCCATTTAAAAAAAAAAAGCAGAGGGAAGGAATTTTTTTCTCTTTTGGGTCCCCTGTGAATTAATCCAGTTAATAATTTATTTTGAGGGAATATTTAATGATGCTCATGTGAGGGGTAATTCGGTCATTTTCTTCCTACAAAACAATACAGGAGCTTCTGATCATTTCACAACTTTGCAAGGGACAAAACTAAAAAAAACCCTCAATCACAGCGGCTGGCGTGGCCGGGCCTCGATGACGTGGTCCAATAAGAGATCGCTATCCCCCACCCGTCGCCTGCTCTTGATCTTTCCCCGAGCTGTGAGGAAGATCGGACGGCCCGTGGGGGGGATAGCGGGGGGCCATAGCCGAAGCTGAAGCTCAGAGTCCATCCCCTTCGTCTTTGCTTCCACTTGCACCCATCTCCGGGCATGGCAACAGCGGCGGTGAGGACAAGTCCCTCCTTCCAAAAGGCCTGCCCTTCTCTTCCCTCTGCTGCCAAGTCCCGAGCTCCTCCTGCCCCCTTGGTAAATCTTTCCCCATCGACGGCCGTTCTGGGCGGCGCTGGCCTCGCTCTCGCGGTGGCCGCCTCCGCGTGCGCCTTGCCGCCGGCGGCCATGGCGGCGGATTTCCTCTCCCTCCAGGAGCCTGCAAACGCCCTTTCCCTGCCGACGTGGGCAGTCCACGTGTCCAGCGTCGTCGAATGGTATTTGCCCCCCCCTCCACCTCATCACCCCCCCCTCTTCTTCTGAAAACGATCCATTGCCTCCATCTGAAGGGTGACGGCCATGATCTTGGTCTGGGAGTACGGAGACAAGCCCGGGTATGAGTCGTGGAAGGGCCTCTCATGGGGAATGGTAGGCCTCTCGATCTCCCTCTGATTTCCTTTTCCGTCGCAAAACTGCCTGCTCTTCCTTACATATCCCATACTCTGGTCACTTTTTTTTTCTTTCTTGGAATTGGGAAATGAGTACTTTGATCTCATAAGCCATGCCCAGATATTTAAACCATCCACCTTGATTTTTCCTCGTAATTTTCCATACTTTATTGTGCATTTCTGTCTATGTCACTGAGATACACGGGGCATGGTACCCGTCCGATGAGCAGTTCTTTTGGGCCTTGGCATTATGATGAACTTAGGCCAGAGAAAATAGCCATGTTTGACGAACTGGTGACTGGAAATAAAGAGCTGGCGGATGCAACTTTGTCTAGAGCAGAATATCACAAGCTGCTGTATTTTTTCTAAACATTTTAAATAATCTTATCAAAATTTCAGTCAGGACATAATTTTTCATGAGAGACCCTGCGTCAATGAGTTCTGTTCAATATTGATGTGAGCTTGACGAGTTACTTGACGCAGGAGAAGAAGAGAAAAAGCTGACGCTGACACCCCATAATTTTGGATGGATTTATGCAGTTCAACTGTCAAGAATATTTCTGATTTGCACGATATTTACCGTGAAACAGGATTTTTCGTCTTTTATTTAACGCTTCTTAAGCTATTCGTGCAGGTACCTCTACTGGGTGGTGCTCTCTGTGCGTGCACGTGGCATTTCTTCTATAACTCTGAGTCTCTCGAGGTCGCTGATACTTTTTTTCTGCATTTCATCTGAAACTGAATATTGTTTCCTACTTATCATAGTTTTTTGATTGACGGGTGATCCATTCCATCGGCAAGATTTAGATGACAAAGATATGATCTTGCGCTGTTGGAATTCTTGGTTTCTTCCAGGGGGTGAGAAATTTAGCTTTAGCTTTTCTTGGACAGAGAACCTTGGGAAATTATATGGATGCACCTGAAAGTGAGGGAGGCCTTTTTTTAACTATTTAGAGTATTCAATGAATTCTCTCTCTCTCTCTCTCTCTCTCTCTCTCTCTTCTCTCTCTCTCTCTCTCTCTATATATATATATATATATATATATATCTTTCTATCTCTATCTCTAACATTAGAATGCTTAAAAACCTGAACGGCGGCATCTTACCCATTGGGTCATTCTTGGGAGGGGGTGGTTATATTTGGCTTGGGGCTCATGCGGTGTGATCCACCTGGTGTTTTCTGTAGATTCTGGTGGCTGTGCAGGCAGCTCTGACGGTCATCGGCAACTTCACCATGTGCATTGCTGCGTACCGCATTTTCCGATCATCTCACCGGAGCTCGGAGGAATCGTAGCCACCTCATCTCCTGATGTCTATGTTCATGAACAGGTCCTTGGGATGGTAACCGGTGATAAGTTCAACTGCCCCGTGCTGTTCTTGTGGAAAATTTTTCAAGTGGACTCTCAAAATTGGGATCTCATTTTTTATCTGGAAACATGAATTCATATCCCGCTTCTGGTCAAACCAGGAAAATGAGCACCCTGTGATGTAACCCCCAACCTCTTCTGATGAATTGGGTCATGAAAAATCTGTTCCTCCAGAGATCGTTCTTGTGAGCTTCAGGATAGGGGGGTTTCTGTTCTTCGTGATTCAGTCTTCTTGTTGGAACAGGCCCTGTATGCCGCCTCTAATCCACTGCCCTGCTCTGCTGGTTCATGCTCAGGATCTCCAATTTTTTCCCCAATTTGGGCTTCAAGCAAGGTTGCAGAGGGAAAAAATGGGCCCTGGGTAAAGTCCAGGCGTCGGTTAGATTCTCTCTCTCTCTCTCTCTATCGATATATATATATATATATATATATATATAGATGCACGTGAGGAGAACCGGTGGTGACAGCGCCTTGCACATGCACAGAGAGAGAGAGAGAGAGAGAGAGAGAGAGAGAGGGTTACAGCGACTAAGGCAATAGAAAAAGTTCAGAACGTGAGTGTTATGCCGAAAAGTCCAATACATGCACTCTGACAGAGAGAGCAACACGGGATTAGAAGCTTGAGTCCTACGCAAAGTCAACAGAACAAAAAAAAAGGCCCAGCGCCTTGTGCGCACCGAGTTTATATAGGTATGTTTTAATCTCTAGAGAGAGAGAAAGACGGGTATGAGTGACAGAGAAAGACTAGCTTTTAGGAAGGTCAAGAGGCCTGATAATGCCTTCTTTTGTTTAAGTGTATGGAGAGAGAGAGAGAGAGAGATATTGGTTAATTCGACTATTACCAAGATGCCCAACACCCACCTCATATTTCCTCTCAGTAGCCAACTGTTGAGAGTTTCTTTAACCTTTTGTGTTTAATTCGATGATGATAAATTTTAAACGAGCTTTAAACTGATTGGATTTAATTTTTTTGCTTGAAATTTAGGAAAATAAATGAAGCATTTTTTAGAAAAAAAATGTCCAAGCCATTGAGAGAACGGAAAAGTATAAATCCTCATAGATAAAAGACAATACGAGGAAATTAATTCACTTTGTACAGTGAGTTTGAACCATAACTTGGCCGTTGACCATTGAACTTTGAGTGTTAACACTAATACAAAATGTCAACCATTGAGGCGTAGGCAAAAACCTTATGGTCGACCTACATGGTAATGATCAAACAAGCTCCAAAATCTTTTACTCATGTGTCAACCCTAACATGTTAATTGTCGGCATTAGGCATAAATTTTTATAACTAAAGTGTGAAAATGTCATAAAATTAAATTTTTAGATACTAAAAATTGAATATTAGTTATATATTTACTTTTATGAAATAAAAAATAATTGGAACAATTTTGGTGAACTTTCATATTATAAAGAGGCCTTTGACGGGGTATATATTTTTAAAGCTTTACTAACTTTTCATCCAAAAATAGAAAATGTTCTTGACCTCACGGAGCCTCTCAAAAGGGCTATTAAGGTTTTAATGACACCTCCCCATCCTAAAAAGGTTAATTATAAGCTCATTAAATGCTTAACTTTTATCATCATTATGAACATAAAATCCTTGTCATCAAAAAATAGATTTGAGAAAAAAATAAAGAATAGGATTTGTTTATTGTGTTACCTGAAAAATAGAAATTTCAAATTGAAATCAATTTTTAAAAGTAAGAATGTTTTTCGTTGTTACTAGAATGATTATCCTATTATTAAAAATAAAGTATTTTTTGGGAAAACAAATATTTTGGCTGACTTTTTTGGGAAAGTCAATGCATGCTATATCAAGTTTTTTTTACATATATTTACCCCAGTCTAGAGGATGTGCCATGAGTGCAAATGGCAAACAAAGTCTTAGATTCGATGACACCATTTATTAGTATTTCCAAAGTAAAACCCTCATGGCCCAAAATCGGCAAAATGGACTAGGCTGGGTTGGGCCATTACCTAAGAAATTTTCTGTAAACCATATAAAAGAACGAAGCTAGGAGCCCAGATTTTTCTGAGCTTGGATCGTTAGGGTTAGGGATCAATGATCATGACTGGTCATAGGGTGTGAACTGAATGTGACCTAAAATCCGGTCACAATCACGATACGGTCAAGGGGTTTGACCTATGACCTATAAATTATTATATTTTAATTATTTAATTAAATTAATTTATATAATATTTAGTTATCTTAAATTATCATTTATAATAAGGAATATTATTAAATAATTTGTTTATTTTTAATTTTTAATTAATTAAAAATAGAATATAGGGTTTATAAATAAAATAAATAAGATATTTTTTGTTAAGATGTCATCTTGATTATTTGGATGAAATCAAGTGAAAGAAAGATGTTAGTTATACATATGATGAAATAAATTATAGTGAATTCAAATATTTAATTACATTCAAATAATTTTATTAAATTTAAAACAAATAATTTAAACAATAGAAAATAAACACTAAAGTTTTAACATTTAAACTATTAAAAGTTTACTATCATAATATTTACTTTGTATGAAGATTGCGATAAAACTCTTCTTCAAGTGTTGTCATAGTTTGATTGTATTATCAGATTTATCCCTCATTATAATTGACTCGTAAGGGGGATTCTTTTCACAAATATTGTGACAATAATCACCAATATTATTCTATCTTTAATATTTAGATTCTATGTATAATATTTTCGATTTAACCTTTTATTGTGAAGAACTTACATCATTAATAATGTTGTGTATATACATCTCTACATCATTCAACGTAATCTACAACAAATAAAATGATCACATTTATTATACTATTTAGATATTAGTGATCAAGTAAATTAAATGAAAACTAACAAAAAATGTAAAAACCTCGTTGTTACTCACTTCTATTATGAAAGTTAACATTTTATTAAGAAGATGGGGGCCAATCGTGCTAATGTCTCATGTTCTAAATCTTTGAAAATTAACACTTCATTCATCATTATGAAATTAGAGTCACGATGTAAAAATAAACCTATGTCTTCTTTATTCGGTGAATAAAATGACAAAGAAGTAAATGATCATCAAACTTAATCAATATATTATGAAAAGGAGAATGGGAAACGGTCAACACCGGAGTTGGGGGTGAAGACCCTCTGCACATAAAAGAGAGGGAGAGAGGAGGAGAGAGAGAAAGGGAGAAGATAGATAGGGAGAGAGAGAGAGAGAGAGAGAGAGAGAGAGAGAGAGAGCGAGCCCTAACGAGCGTGAGGTAGAGAGCCGGAGGCAAGAAGAGAGTGAGGACTAAGGAGTAAATGAGGAGGAGAGAGGGAGAGGAGGGAGAGAGGAGAGATACTCCGGTCACGACCGGTCACCGATCTGAAGACCGTGACCGGACCTTCGATCCGGTCACGCCATTTTTTCGTGAACAGCAGTCAGGGTCCGGTTGTGACCGTTGATCCCTGGATCTACAGGTGTCGGGCCGGGCTGGACTCCGGGCCTAACCGACTCTAACCCGAAGCCCGGATATGAATTAGAGGGCCCGGAGCACGGCCCGAAAAGTAAAGTCGAAGGGAAGAAACCGGGCTTCACAAAATCCCGCGAACCACCGGCGCTGGTTGCACCGACCTCGTCCTCTCGCCGGCGACGGAGCGGCGGCCGCCCCCGGTGGAGATTCTGGCCTCGCCGCCGCTCGAGGGGGTCCCCGGCGATGTCTCCGTTGGTTCCTTTCCCGGCGAATGATCTGGGAGGAGGAAGATAGAGGACGATGGGTTTTGTGGGTTCTGTGGGAATGGCGGAGGCTCAGTCCGGCGGCGCGACGGCGGCGATGGCCTTCGACCAGGACCAGCTTGGCGGCGATCGGGATCAGCTTCCGGAGGTACTCCTCCTCCATGATCATCCCCCATTAAAGGATCCGTTTTTCTCTAATTTTGGAGCGATAATACTTTGAATTCCATTGACGATGATCCTAACTGATTGGTTCTTCGAATTCTGGTTTTAATCCATTCCCCATGAAAGAACCGGGTGGGTTTTCTAATCTTGGAGAGATCGATTCTGCTACCAGCAGTTAATTTCTTCTGAGAGATCTGTTTTTAAATAGAAGGTGTTCTATCCGGTCCAATCTCCCCATCCGAAATGATTGATGCATGGAATCTGGTCCAAATCTCTGATTCGGAACCGTCAAGAACATGCGACGCATCAGATCGTAACCCGCCCAAGAACTTGTTCTTGATTCGTGCAGCAGCCGATTACAGCGTGAAGCAACGAGAACATTCATGCTGCTTCAGCTCTCGCCGCCTCTGAATCCCGCTGCCGAGGAGCGGGGGACGCGGCGGAGGTGAATTCTGCGTCTTATTCTTCGTCATTAAATTAATTAAAAATGCGATTTTTGTGGGCTTTTTGCTCCCCCAAAATTGCTTGAATTACGGGCGAACGCTCGCATTTTTTGACCCTTTTTTTTTCTTTCATGCTTCGCCTGGCAAGTTCTACGCTTTATCTTGTGTTTCCCGTCTTAAAAAAGAGGGAAATAACCAGCGATGGTGATCCAGGACTCCTCTCTCTCTCTCTCGCTCTCTCTCTCTCTCTCTCGCTCGCCCGCTCTCTCTCTCTCTCGCTCGCCCGCTCTCTCTCTCTCGCTCGCCCGCTCTCTCTCTCTCGCTCGCCCGCTCTCTCTCTCTCTCGCTCGCCCGCTCTCTCTCTCTCTCGCTCGCCCGCTCTCTCTCTCTCTCGCTCGCCCGCTCTCTCTCTCTCTCGCTCGCCCGCTCTCTCTCTCTCTCTCTCGCTGTGCGTCCTGTGATCCCTCTTCCCGGATTGCTGCGCTCGCATGGGTTTGCCAGCCATCGTCGTCGTCGTCGTCCTCCCGTTCTGCGTCACCCTCCATCTTTCTTCTGCTCTTTCTCTCTCTCTCTCTCTAGAGAGGGGAGGGGGGAGATGGATGCAGGGGCAGGGCGATGCAGGGCGCAGGTGGAAGAGGAGGACTTGGTAGAGATGCACAACGATAGCTGAGAGATAAAATAGAAGAAAATCGACATGATATCCCTCCCTCCCTCCCAGAAGGCGGAGCTTCGAGGAGGAAGACGACGGCGACGACGAGGGCGGAGGAGGAGAAGCGGAAGAAGCCGCGGCGCCGCGCGGACCTTCCTTCGTCCTCCGTCTTCTTCCCCGTTCCTTCCGCCACGCCGCAGAAGAAGCGGCAGAAGAAGAAGACGACGAAGGAGGAGGAGGGGCTGCCTCTCGCCTTCTTCCCCCTTATCCTCCTCCCCCTCTGGTCAACGCCCCGCTCCCGTTCCTCCGCGGCGGGAGGACCCCGCGGCTTCTGCAGCCCGGAGGCGGAGGAATTGCAGGAAGTGGGCGTGGAAGAAGGGGGCTGGTCGGAACAAGCAAAGTCAACGGGACGATAGAGAGAGAGAGAGAGGGAGAGAGAGAGAGAGACAGGGATGGAGACTGCCCTGAGAAGGGTTTCCTCAGTAGGACGGCCTGGCGGCGCCGCCGGAGGCCCAGGGGTAGACCTCCGGTGGAACCTGGACGCGGCTGAGAAGGTTCGGCGGGAGGCTCTGGAACAGCATGGTGTTCACGTCGGGGGAGAGCAGCTGCTGCTGCGATAGCGGCGGCGGCGGAAGGGGGGGCGCCACCATCCCCCCCGGCGAATCCAGCGGCCCCACGAGGGGATCCTCCCCGTCATCGAGAGGGAGCCTCTCGTACGCCGCCGTGCCGAACGACGCCGCCAGGAGCACCACCGGGCCGGAGGAAATCAGCGCCCCCACCACGCTGCCGCCGATGACCTGTCCCTGCCCCCCGGCGAGGTATACGGCGAAGCCGGTTGCGTCGAGCGGCGCCGGCGGCGGCAGGAAGGAGCCCGACAAGGAGAGGATCTCGAAGCTGCCGTGGAGCTTCACGACGGCCCCGGGGGAGGCGGGCTGCCGGAGGGTGACGTTGGTCACCGTGCCGCTGCCGCTGAGCACACAGACGCCGCGCTGCCGGCGGCGGGCGAAGGCGGCGACGGTCTCGCCGACGTCGCACCCGCCGGCGATCTCCATCAGGTGGGTACGCAGCGCGTTGGGGCTGTCGCGGGTGATGATGATCGGCGGCTTCGGCTTGTTCTTCGACCCCGCCGGCCGCCCCCGAGTCCGGCGGGCGAATTCGCCGCCGTCGCCGGAGGACCCCTCTCCTCCGCCATTGTTGTTGTTCTCATTGTTGCTGGTGGAACTGTTATTGGTGGCGCCGTCAGGAGTGAGGTTGTCATCGTGTTCTCGTTTGAGGCCCCGGTTGAGGCCGGTCGCAGCGGCGGCGGCGCCGGTGTCGTCGTCGGAATTTGACTGTTGTTGTTGGAACTGCTGCTGGTGGCGGAGTTGCAGGTGGTGGAGGGAGAGGTGGTGGTGGAATTCTCTGTTGTGGAAGGGCGGGGGAAGGTGGGTTCCCTGTATTGACGCGCCCACCGGATCCATCTTTTCCCCTCCCTCACGGAGGAAGAAGAAGAAGATGACGCTAAGATACAGCTAGCGAGAGAGAGAGAGAGAGAGAGATACAAACAAGGGACCGCCGCTTCTGGTTTTCCCCGGCCGGAAGTTTAGAGAGAGAGAGAGAGAGAGAGAGACCCTCCGAGGATCTCAGCCTGTTCCCATCGCCCAACGAACTGCCACCAGAAGCCTTCCAGCTTCACTTCCTCCCTCCCCTGCCCCTTTGGGTCGACTACTCACCGACTCTCCATTGTTTATTCACAGGAGAGAGAGAGAGAGAGAGAGCCCTGCTAGTTTACCGTGAATTAATTACCAGGTGGAGGAGGAGGTACAGAGCCTCTCTCTCTCTCTCTCTCGCTATCTATCTCTATACCCCGTCCTCGTTCTTCCTCGTGCACTGTATCTGCTACAGAAACGACAGTTAGGTCAGCTGTGGCCATCGCCGAGCTCGGGAAGGTGGCCCTGCAATAAACTGGCCGCCGCCGGCGGGGCCCGCCGGCCCCCCCGGAAACCCGAGCTCTCCGCCGGCTGCCGTCAGAGAAAGCGGTGGCGCTTCCCCGGGGCCTCCCGGCAGGCGTGCGTGCCCCTCCATCGGTCCCCGCGCCGTCGCTACCAACAAGCCCAGGCGTTGCCTGGAGGTCGACAGAGTGTAGAGAGAGATAGACAAAGAGAGAGACTATAGAGAGAGAAACACTGTAGAGAGAAAAAGGCCGGGGGATCCATCAGTGTAGCGCAGATCAAGGAGAGAGACGTCGGAGATGCCGCCACGTGTGGAGATTCTCGACACCCACCCACTCCCTGTCGGTAGCCAACTGGAAACGGACGGCGGGACGGGGGCGGGCGGAGGCGGGAGCGGGAAGAAGAGGGTTGTCACGTGCGAGTTTCGTCACTCTCTCTCTCTCTCGACGTGTGCGTCGGGGGAGGGGGTCAAACTCATACATGGGCCGATTTTTACCGGCCCAGGATTACGTTGACTGAGGTAAATGGGCCCGGTAAATTTCACCCAGCCCAGCCGTAGGCTCGACCGCCGGGGGTGGTTACCCCGCTCGCGGGTCCACTCGGATGGGTTGGGGGCGAGGGGCCGGGGGGGGCGAGTTAACGCGGCGACCGGGGCCGCCCGACTCGTCGCCGTCGGGCGGTCCCGGCGGCGCCGCCGCCCGCCGTGGGGCCGCAACGGTCGCCATCCTTCACGTGGCCCCGCCGGCCGTGGCCAGCGGCGCAGTGCCTTAAAAAAATACCAGATCTCCCTGGTCCACCGCCCCCTCCACCCCCGCGATGCCCGGCGGCGCCACCATTCAATAACAACACCACCACCTCGTGGGGCGAAAAGTTCGCGGTCCCCCCCTGTTTTTGAAAGTTATTATTGTTTTTAAAACATAGTTCAAACGTTGAGATGGCCGAGTTGGTCTAAGGCGCCAGATTAAGGTTCTGGTCCGAAAGGGCGTGGGTTCAAATCCCACTCTCAACAATTTACGTCGCTAAAGACGACTATCGTTGACTTTTTTCCCTCTCCCATTTGATTGTTACGTAAGGCTCGGACACGTCGTAGACTCAACTTTTATGATTTCCATTTCCCAAAACGCTATCCCACTCTCTCTTTCTCTCTCTATCTCGTACCATAAAAATGCTTCCATTTACATCGAGGTAACGTTGACTTTAATATTCAATTGTCTGATTGTGACTCATTCCTCGTAAATATTTGTAACCTCCCCGAATCAACTTTGCACTTGCGTGGTCCGCCCGAGTCAACTCTGACTCAAAGTCATCTCCTTCGTGAACCCCCCTCTCTCTCTAATACCAAAAATCGCTTCCATTTACATCGAGGTAACGTTGACTGTTTTCTTCAAGCATCTGATCCTGATTCATTTCGAGAAGAAATTTGCAAAGCCGCTGACTCCAATCATCTAACTGACTTTTGTACACCCCGAATCAACCTCGGCCTTGCGAGGTCCTTCCAAGTCAACTCCGAATCATATATATATATATATAGATTATCTAGTGCCAACAACTGCTTCCATTTACATCGAGGCTGACTTTTTATTCAAGTGTCTAATTACCTCTCACATTTCGAGTTAATATTTTTAAGGACGTTGACTCCAATTATGAAACTTTCGTACTGCCTAAGCCAACCTCTCCCTTGGGAGGTCAATCCGATTCAACACTCTCTCAGAATCATCTCCTTTGCTCTCTCTCTCTCCCTCTCTTTCTCTCTCTCGCGAGCACGCGTAATGAGCTGGGCTGGTCCAAGCCCCTGACACCCCATGGGCCCATCGCGGTCCTGAACCGGCCCAATAAAACCTTATTTGGGCCCAGCCGGGTCGTAGCCGTACGCAGGGCTCGTGGCCCGGGTGAGGCCCTCCCCTGACCAGGAGGAACCTTACACGCCCAGCTCACGTGCGACGTCTTCTTCAACAAGCAACGCCCCCACCGATCCGGTGGGAAGGAGGGGCCTCCACTCAGATCCACCAACGCAGGAGAGTCTTTTTCGCAATTGCAACATTATGGAGGACTTTCCGCACAATTTACAGAACGAATTCGACGGATGTGAATTGATCCTCCGTGGCTTCTCGAGAGCGTGTTTTTGCCTCGGTGAATTAAAAAAAAAAATTACCGGGATGTTCTTATGTACAAATAAATCATATAATATTCTCCAGAAAGGCCTTTGGATCGGTTGCGGTATTGAAAAAAATGGCGGTACATAAAATAAATGTGTAATTAGAAAACGTAATATTATTATATAATTTTGAGTGTTTTTTCACTGCGTATGGGAATCGGAAAGAGAAACAGTTACCTCCGGCAGTCGTCCTGTCGCCTCCTGCGAGACCTTTCCCGGGAACCGATGAGGATTCCCTCCTCTGGCCACCTCGTAACAGCAGATCCGCCGCTACAGGGAGCCGGCGCCGCCGCAACGGCAGCTCTGCAAGGGGCCTCTCCGGCAGGTCACCTCCGCCGGCGGCGCTGCGGGAGCCGCATCTTACCGGCGCGGCGGCGGCGCCGGCCACATGGCCGTCAGATCCGACGCCGGAGAATCCCGCCGCCCACCGCCGGTCCCCTTCTGACACGCTCTCTTAATTGCCGTCGTACCGCCGCGGCCGGCCGCTTCCCGCCCTCCGCCGTGGGAACCCCCCCCCCTTATGATTGATATATTTAATTAAACCCCCCGCTATTTATTCCCTCATACATTTATCAAAAAAAACCCCCACTAAACTCGGCATCTCCATTAACCCCCCCTCTGCATAAGAAAAAGCTTGGCGGGAGTTCCTCTCTCTCTCTCTCTCTCTCTCTCTCTATATCTCTCGCTCGTCACGTGATGAGAGGGAAAGGGGGGGAGAGAATGTTCGTTGGTGGAAAGATGGGGGGTGGCGCTGGCGGCAGGGACGGGCCGTTACGAGTCGTGGACGACGAGGTGGTCGGCGGAAACGGTCTGGGTGTGACTTTTACGGGTCGCATTAACTGGGATCCTAAAGGGACACGACGGGTCGCCGATTCCACGATGACGTGGCCGATCCCTGACCGATTTCTCACGTGTCGATTTAGGTCTCCCCAGCGGATTGGCTCATTTAAACGCCCCCTATTAAAAGGGCCCACCTCCCCCTCCCTGCCACATCCGCGACAACTTGTGAACTACGGGGCTCTCTCACCTCTTTAATAGTCCATCCCCTCTCACGTGGGAAGAGATAGAAAGAGAGAGAGCTAGAGAGAGATGGAGAGAGAGATAGAGAGAGAGAGAGAAGAGAGAGAAGAGAGAGAAGGGCGGGGGTACATAAGGGGAGGGGAAGGTGAGGGAGGGAAGGGGAGGAGTAGCTTCGGAGCAGGGCGGGGGAGAAGGGAGGGTACGGTACGGCCGGCGAGGGCTCGGCCGCTGCGGAAGGTGGTGGCGGGATTGTTGAGGTCCTCGGATCTGGTTGCTGGTTTGGAGGAGAAGCAGACGGTGTGAGGAGGAAGGTGGCGGGGAAGATGGAGCGGGCGCAGTGCGTGGATGAGTACGAGAAGCTCGTCACGCGGATGAACAATCCCAGGTGATTTATGGTCTTCGGTTTGCGAGCGATTTCTCCTGATCCAATCTCCTGGTGTCCGTCTCTCCTCGCTCACGCTGGGATCATGAGCTCTCTCCACCTACCATCGCCGCACCGCAGGAAGGAGCGGATCCTTCTCTTTGGAAGTCTGGATTGCAGGTCCCGCCGTGGATGCTGCTCTGCGGTGCCTTCCGTCATCGGTTGCTTACTGCTCTTGGTTCCTTCCAGGGTTGTGATCGACAATGACGTCTGCACCACCGCGACGCTGATAAAGGTAGACAGCGCCAGGAAGAGCGGCGTCCTTCTTGAGGCCGTCCAGGCCCTCAACGATCTAAATCTGTTAATCAAGAAGGCCTACATATCCTCCGATGGCCGTTGGTTTATGGACGTCTTCCACGTGACCGACCAGTTCGGTGAGAAGCTCGTCGACGAGAGCATCCGAACCTACATCGAACAGGTGCCTAACAATGTCTTTATGGATGAGGCTTAGCAGTGAGATTCTCCTTTTCCTTGTGATTATTTCTTAAGATTATCGTCTCTATTCTCTTCCTCCAGTCTCTGGTAGCCGCGAACGACAACAGGAGATTGGACGGCTTCAGTAGTCATCTGACTGCTCTTGAGCTGACGGGGTCGGACAGGCCTGGTATTTTGTCGGAGGTCTTCGCCGTGCTGACTGACCTTCAATGCAATGTTGTGGACGCCAAAGTTTGGACCCACAACGGCCGCATCGCTTCCCTGATGCATGTCAAGGACGAGGACTCGGGCTCCACCATAGAGGACACCCAAAAGATCCAACAGATTGAGAGGAGGCTCCACAACGTCCTGCGGGGGGACGGCGACGATATTTGTGCCGTCGCCAGGGTTGCTGCTGTGTCCTCCCTCGCAGTTGCTCACGCGGAGCACCGGCTCCACCAGATGATGTCTGCGGACCGCGACTCCGGCCAAGCGGCGGAGGCGCCAGCATCGTCGTTATCACCATCGCCTCCGTCTGTATCGGTTCAGAACTGGATCGACCGGGGTTACTCCATCGTGAATGTGCAGTGCCGCGACCGCCCGAAGCTGCTGTTCGACATTTTGTGCACCCTGACGGACATGGAATACGTCGTATTCCACGGTACAATCGACACCGTCGGCGACCGAGCGTATCAGGTTGCCCTCTTTCTTTATTTTTTCTAGATTACTTTTAATGATGTTCACGACGCGTCTCCGCCAGTTCTTTCAGTCTTTGGCTAAACTATCTTGTTCTCGTTGCGGGGTGGATCGTTTTCCTCAGGAATTCTACATCAGGCACGCGGACGGGAGCCCCATCAGTTCAGAGACCAGTAGGCAAAGGGTGATCCAACGTTTGCAGTCTGGAGTCGAGAGGCGATCACACCGAGTATGAGTTCGTCTGCCTCTGACTAATTTCTGCGGTGATCTGTCCTTGTTTCTGATCCCGAAGCGTTCTTCCATCAGGGCGTGAGATTGGAGCTGCGCACGGTGGAGCAGCGGGGCCTCCTATCCGAGGTCACTCGGGCGATCAGGGAGAACGGTCTCTCCATCACCGGCGCGGATGTGTCGACCAAGGGCGGCGTGTCCTGCAACGTCTTCTACGTGACGGACGTCACCGGCAAGCCGGCAGACCCCAAGGCGATCGAGGCAGTCCGACAGAGGATCGGCCTCGGGAGACTCGTCATCAAGGAGCCCCCGACGCGCCTCCCCGCTTACGGAAGCTCCAACTGGCCGGATCCCGGCGAGGAGAGCGGCGGCGGCGCCGGACTCCTCTACATTGGGTCCCTGGTGAAGAGGAATCTCTACAACCTCGGGCTCATCCGATCCTGCTCTTGACCTTTTCATCCCACTCACACGGGGTTGTTTAGTGCCTCGCCAACACACACTTCTCATCCGCCATCTCCACCGACTGCGGCGCTGCGTCGAGGTTGCGCAGCCGTATACCTCGCTTCCACTGGTTTCGTCTCCTTGGAACTTGACTTCCACGTGCTGTGTTGATAGTAGAGCGAGAGAGAGAGGGGAGAGAGAGAGAGAGAGAGAGAGAGAGAGAGAGAGAGAGAGAGAGAGAGAGAGAGAGGGAGACACTGTACATGGCAATTTGGACGGTCATCTAGGAATGGGCATTTCTCTAACTCATCTTCTTCGCCTGAAACTCTTGCTGTTAACGTACGCTTCTTCCCCGCGGAACGGGAGACGGGGAAAGCGACTGCCGACCGGAGCTGCTGCTTTCGAGGGCGGCCGGAGTTGCACCGAACGCCTGGGGAACCCCGCCGTCGCATCGCCGTCGTGGGCGGTGGTCCCCGCTGCTCCAAGCCCTGGGAAAAAGCACAAGCTACAGAGCTCCTTGCTGCGGCCTGCCGCCGTCTGCCCTCCCATCTGGCCCCCCTCCGTTTGACCAGGTAAACATCTTTCAAAATTACTATTTTTTATGTGCCCCCACTGATCGATCTCCCTCTCTCTCTCTCTCCCTCCCTCCCTCCCTCCCTCTTTCCGTTATGGAGATAGAGGGCGCGGCCGGCCCGAGGTCAGTTCAGCGGCGAAACCGCCAGGAGAGGCGAAGACGACGGGAAACGGACGGCGGAAACGATAAAACTTGCCGCTGCAGCGAGGTAACGCGAAAACTCAGACCCACCCTCCCCATTTACTTCTCTTCTCTCTCTCCTCTCTCTCTCTCTCTCCCCCCACTCCGGCGCCGCGTCTCCCCGTCGCCTTCCTCCCCGTCTCCGCGTCCTCCGTTCCCCCTTGCCCGAGGCGTCCGCCGACTCGCCGAGTCCACTCGGTCCCCGACAAAGCGTTCTGCAGGCCTGTTGGGCCTCTCTCTCTCACTCTCAGTTCTATTTTTGGGCCTCCGCTACCTCAAAAGCCCATCACACCCAATTGACGCGTCAGTTACTATCACAAAAAAATAATCTTTTCGGTCCGTCATTTCGGGCCGATGGCTCGGGCTTTTCACGTCGGCCCGGGCCCGACATGCCACGCTGGCATCGTGGCAGTACCATCTGTCACCCTACGCGCAAACGATAGGGACCGCCTGGCTTAGGCCGGTTCGGAGAGGGCGACCGCCACGTGGACTCCGGGGGTCGCGGCGACCGTATCGCTGACTTTGGACTGTACCGGCGCTAAATCCCGGGGGTCGAGTCAGCAATTCGAATCTGGGTGGTAGTATCGTTATTTACTGCAACTGGGAGGGTAATCAACCGGGGAGGCTTTAAAATAAAACCGGGACAGGAGGGCAGGCGGGCGCCTTCAACATTCGGGTTGGCGGGCTTTTAAAAATTAGGAAAATTAGAAAAAAAATAAAAGCAGATGCTTTTTCCCATGTGTGGCGTTACTATTTTCTTCTTACGGCCGCCCAGGTTTAATATTTATTTATTATTATTTAATAGAAAATAAGCCGGGATTTCTACTTTAATAGTTTACGTCTTTTCAGTTTTTTTTCTCCTCTCTCGTCCGCTTTCCCCCCTTTTTGTCTCCGCCGAGACCTCGCCGCCGACGACGACGGAATCGGCAGCGGGTCGGAGCAGCCGCCGACGGGCAGAGAGAGAGAGAGAGGATACAGGGAGTGGAGCTTGTCGCAGGAGGGAGGGGGAGGGAGAGAGAGAGAGAGCAGTTCCGAGCGGGGAAGGAGCTGGGATCGTTCGCTCCGGCGACTGGTTGGTTGTTCGGGGGCTGAAGCTTCTGTAATGGCGGGAGGGGGGAGAAGGCTGAGGCGAGGGTTTCAAGCGGCACAAGTCCCCTGTGTCTGTGTGTGAAGTCTCCGATCCGGTGCTGTGGAGAGGTGGGAGCAGATCTCGGGGTAGTGTCTGAGCTCTGCGGAGAGGGTGATCGAAGGTTTTGAGGATCTCTGAGCTGCGGTGTTTCTCTTTTATGTATGTATGGAAGGGGATGGGAGTATGAGCCCGGGAGTGACGGCGGCGCCGCCAGTTGCGGAGGGCGGGGGAGGCTTTCATCCGTCGGTCTTGACCAGGCCGGAGAGCCCCCGCCACGGCGGCGGGGTTACGGCGTCTGTGTCGACGGCTGTCTCCGCCGCTGCGTCGGCTGATGCCGCCGGTTCGGTTCCGGCTCCCACCGCTTCCGCGGCCACTGCTGCCACTGGTGTTGCACCGGCGGTGACCGCCGCTGCCACCGCCGCCGCCGCTGCCGTTCCGCCGGCCACCGCTGCTGTGGTGGTGCCGCCGGGGTCTGCCGCGTCCGTCGGCGCAGCGGCGGCGACGGCCACGCCAATATTCAAGAAGAAGAGGGGAAGGCCGCGGAAGTACGGCCCTGGAGGAACCCTGTTGATGCCTCTGAGCCCCATGCCGATCTCCGCCTCGGTGCCGGCCGGCGACATTCCCGTGGCGGCGGCGGCGGCGATGATGATGAAACGGGGTAGAGGGCGGCCAGGCGGTTCGGTGAACCAGCATCACCGTGGGGTCGAGATGATTTCTTTCGGTAATTCTACGATCTACTTCACATTCTCTTTTACTCCCCAGTATACTTTTTTCTTCGATTTCTTCCTTCTTGCCTGAAGAAGAGCATTAAACTATGGCCAACATGCGTCTGTTCTCCTTCTGAGTGTATTATACATATTTCGCCACCCTCGGCCTGGTTATTTATTTTTGCCGGTTTCATATCCTCATCACTGAATCATTGTAAACAAATGGATTATATTTACTATGCGCCTGGGATGAATGAACAAACAGACGCAGGAGCTTCACCCATCAAAAGCCGTTCGATTATAGAAGTGCTCGTTTTTTTTTTAATTTTTGCTTCTTGGAGTTGACTTCTACGTTTCTTGATCCATTCATTGTTTTCTTCCCAGGCGAATCAGTTGCATACTCTGGTGGGGCTAATTTCACGCCGCATATAATTACTGTCGCAGCCGGAGAGGTATGTCTTACCAACGTTGAAAATCTATCAATCGGGCCGTAGAGAATTACTGATGTCTCAAATTATCTCATTGAACCCTCTCCCTGTTCTCATATGGATAATGCTTCCTTAACGTATTTCATTAGGGACGTGTGCTTTGAATCCATGGAGGTATTAACGGGAGTCAAATCAGAAGCCATCTGATGTTTAGGTGCAGCAACCTTTCTCCTGCGTGGAGGGGCTGCTCTGTGTATGATTTTAGCAATGAGTGGCATCTGCAGACACGTTGGAGGGCGTGATCCTTCTATTGGCTGTGTTATTTTGAGAGAGGATGGTTGTAAGGGCCCCTTTGACTTGGTTGAATGAGAGATGCACATACAATTTCAGAGAAAGATTTGGGCTTCCTGCCTTAGCTCCCGCTCCCCAAGATTCAAGGCATGATTCAAGACCATGTCTATGTCTACCTTGGAGAAGTTGAAGTATTTTATTGTTGTTGTACGACCTATTTTTTATGGCTATCTGGGGTTACTCAAAGAAATCTAAGAGGGAGATCGGGAACGCCCAGTGAGTCTTTTATGGTGATATAGTGGAGTTGGAATCATGCATATGGGCGCAGGATTGGGGTTTGACTGAATACTCAAGTGGTTGTGGGGATCAATGGCTAGATATCTTCACACTGGGTCTGCGATTGGCTCATCAAGGAGAGATTGAAGGATATTACACAATTTTTTGGGTTTTATCTCTTAAATGGTCGTGTTGTGGTGTGTTCATTTATGATCAGGTGAAGGGGTCTAGGGATGATGAGCATTTAAGTGAATATTTGGGTGAAAATCGGGAACAAAGCGTGAATATCCTCAATTGGAGCTTGGAGAATAGGCCATACGCATTGAATAATTTTGTATTCTTGATGTAGGCTGGGATAGCATAAAATTGCCCAGATGTAGCACTGAATCCTGATCGGAATAATAGTTGTATGTTAACAAGTTTGTGAGGCCTGTGATTATTTTCACTAGGTGGAAGTGGACTTGGGAGATATTTAATATCAGCCGGTCCTTTTTTACGTAATAATTCTCTTTTCCATGATTTTGTTGATCGTCTTCGGAACTTTTTTTGAGTAAAAATTGATGACTATATTTTGAAACGTGAACTATTCGAATTTTTACTCATTCCCGCTGACATAACGGTACAAAGTCACTACATCCTCTCATTTACATCTGGATGGTTTGCAGGATGTCACAATGAAGGTCATATCATTTTCTCAGCAAGGGCCCCGAGCCATCTGCATTCTCTCTGCTAATGGCATAATCTCAAATGTTACACTGAGGCAGCCTGATTCATCTGGGGGCACATTGACGTACGAGGTATGACAAATATATATATCTATATATATCTATATATATATATATATATTGTACTCATTCTATCAATCGCAAATGTTGCGTGATCTGAATTATTAATCACCATTTTTCAGTGAGGTAAATGTTCATACGTCTGTAAATATATATTTGATTGCACTCATCTGCTTTTCTTCATATTCTTGATTGAGCTTCGCATCGAATACTGTGTTCTTGATGTAACAGGAATGTGAGTGTATTATTTTGAATTTCGAACGCTTCGATCATGATGTTCTGTTTCCCTTATCCTTCTTGCCTCTTATTTTCTTCATTTAAGAATGAGCTATTCCTCAGATTCTGGGATCTCATTGCATCTGCTTAGGAAATTTTGGATTTGTGTGCCACTCATCACATGCTGCTGGCCAGTAATTTTAACACAAGAAGATTCGTTTGTTGGTTTTATGAATCTCATTTATTTAGGATTTTTTTTTTAGTGACAGCGTATTTTTTAGTGTTCTTTTTCTGCTTTGTTTCGGTGCACTAAATTTCTTCCTTCTCATTATGTATGTGAATACAAAGCAAAATAGCTGTTCATGATCCGTCCCATTATTCTGCATCTTCGTTCTGCATACGCCCTGGCCAAGGCCAAGGGTACCACTTTGGGAAATTAATGGGCATAATATGTTCATGATATTATTTAATCCCACTGCGACTTTAGGAGTTAGAATTTTTAGCCAATGACAAAGGATATGGACGAATTCAACTGGGAGAACCCGGGATTAATCAGTCACCTGGTAGACAACTTAACGCCGAGAAGGGAATGCATTATGCCTGATTATTTTTCCTTGATCTGAACATCAATTAAAAATTTATCGTTTCACCCTCTTTTTTTTTTTTGTTGGATTTGTTCTTCTGCGCCATGACATTTGTACGTTCATCTTCATGCTCCTCCCACTCGGGGCTCCTATTTTTCATCCAAATTCTCACTCTCTTCTGGTGAACTGCCTCTGGTAGGGCCGGTTTGAATTGCTTTCCTTATCTGGGTCATTCATGCCGACGGAGAGCGGCGGGCCCAGGAGCCGGTCTGGTGGGATGAGCGTGTCTCTAGCAAGCCCCGACGGTCGTGTTGTTGGTGGGGGAGTCGCAGGTCTGCTGGTGGCTGCTAGCCCCGTTCAGGTGGTCAACTCAACTACAGCTCCCATCACCATCCCTTCTTTGCTGTCTGTGCCTTCAAAAAAAAAAAAAAAAAATGCTGAGAGGCCAGATTGCCATCCCCCACAGCCATCATTCTCTCTGCAGATGATGTTATTAATCTGCATGCATCATCAATTCATGAGATTCTTATCCAATCGCTGTCTTCCACGTCATCATTATCTTGATTTTTTTCCCGTTCATCATGATTATGAGCCTCCACTCCAAACTTTTTATCTGCCCAATCGTCATCTTTCTCTGGGGGAGATCGATTCGCAGCGGCAACAGTGACGTCCCCCGTCTGCTCTAAATTCCCAATCGGTCGCTGTTCAGGTGGTGGTGGGGAGCTTCACGCTCGGCTACCAGATGGAGCAGAAGACCAAGAAGCCCAGGGTGGAGCCGGCCAAGGTCTCCCCTGCCCTGGCGCCAGCGCCGCCCGCCAGTGGCGGCGGCGGCGGAGACGTGGAGGAGACGACGTACGCCGCCGGGCAGGTCTTCGCTGCAAAGGCCGCCGCCCACCAAGGGGAGAGCTGGACCCCATCTCCCCACTCTGCGTCGGAGCCCCCTGGCGGCGCCGTCGCCGACATCAACATGTCCGTGTCCGACAGGTGAGGCCGCCGTGGAAAACAGTTCCTCTGGTTTCATTTATTTGTGAGCTCCTCGTTTAGCTTGGATCTGTTGACCTCCCTCCCCCCCGCCCCCCCTCTTTAAATGGGAATCTTAGTGCCCCATTCCCCGAACCTGCTTTCTTCCCCCAAATAGGCCATCGTTGACTAAGTGAGTGGTTTCTTTTTCCTTGGAAATGTGATCATCGGTGACTGCGACCTTCATTTGTGATGATAGTTGAGGGTTGGAATCGCATGCCTCGGTGCCACAAAGTCAACGCATCATGAATCAACTAGTGCGAGAGTGATCATCAATCTTTTCAAAACAGGGGCTTACACTAATGGCGGCCACTGGTCTGCTCCTCATTCCCCACCTTTGAGGAGCCCCCGCCGCCATCTTGAGAAGGAACACAAACCAGCTGCCAAGATCAGGGGGAGGGTGAATGGGGCCAGCGCGGATGGGGATCGGATCCATCAGATAGAAAGACGGGAGAGAGAGGCGTTACCGGCGGCGGCGGCTAGCCGAGGCCGGTGCCGGCCTGCTGATCCTTGCGGGGGGCGTCGGCCTTGATTCTCGCCGGTCTGAGGACGCGGTCGATCAGCCCGTAGTCGAGGGCCTCTTGGGCAGTGAACCGCTTCATCCGGCTCAGATCCTTGGCGATCTGAGGACCCCAAACACAAGAAAAATAATCAGAAAAAAGCCATTAATTCCCCTTCAAAATCCCACACACGAGACGAGATAATAAATAAATCAATGTTGTAGGATGGGCGGGGGGAAGGGGGTTAATGAGGTGGTTTGATGAGCTGAACCCCACGTGGCAGGATGATGAACTCAACCCGGTTCAACCAATGTGGAGTCTCAACGCCCCCACCAAATATTATGGCTCTAAATGGAAATTAAAAAAAAGAGATAAAATAAGTGTTGGGGAAAATATCAACATGGTAAAATCTACCCAACTTCAGTGCCTCTCGAGAGGGAGCTCAAGAAAATTTAAACTATGCAAAAAGAAGGAAGAATTCAGATTAAGATTGGTACCCTGCGAAGACTTATCTGGGTAAAGACTTCAGAGAGTCAAATGGAATTAAACGAGGAAAGCCAAAAGAAAAAATGCGTTAAAAAATAGAATGACTTCAGATAAGCATTTAAATATCTGCATCCTGAACGTCTCCAGAACTATAAACACAACGGCATGCTCAATTTGAATGTGAACAATGACTTCAGATAAGCATTTAAATATCAACAGAAATTTCCCAAAATTATTCCCACATGAGACAATAGAATCTGTAAGTTAAAAAATAGGATACAGCCAAGGTGCTTTAAAGATCCAACTTGGCAGAGCCAACTAAACATCAGTCGTAAGTATTAAATTAATAGTTACATGCTCTGAAAGAGAGAATGTGCTTTCATATTATAGAGATGCTTTTATCGCAAAATAATCGATGCAAATGGGCATAATAATATAACAGTTTTTTTCTTAATTTTCTCTTTTTACCAAGTTCAAGAACTTGGAAGACAAACTAGAACGATAATCCTGGCGCGCATGTTATATAATTTAAGATGAACATCTCAAATCCAGTAAAGACGAGTTGATCACAAACAAAAAGACCAAGTTGAGGCAGAGATTACGGCACCGAATTTATCTACTAGGCTAAGCAAAAGAAAACTATAACTGAATTCAGGAATAAATCAAATACCTTGTCAACAGGCTGGCCTGTCTTCTTCGACAATTCAGTAAACAGATAGTCTCTGATCCTAAGAAGCTCATTTGCTTCATTACGAATGTCATCCGCCTATGTAGAGACTTAAGTAAAGTTAAGGTTGGGACAATACTGGAAGTGCAGAAAAATATAGGCTACACCATCGGAAGATAGGATTAACCAAACCTGGCCGCGGGCTGCTCCAGCAGGAGACTGTAGAGCGACTCTCGAGAGAGGCATGCCAACACGGCTACCCTTAAATATCATAAGAAAAAAGTAGACGTCAAAAAAGGTAGGCAAGTTTATGTTGACAGGAGGTAAAAAGTGGAAACAAGTGAACATAGATAAATAGAAAGAGATAAATCTTTACAGGACTCAAACGGTCATACCTTCTCTCCTGCTGCTAGAAGAAATGCGGCCAAGTTATAAGCATAACCAACACACTGAGTGCCAACAGGACTTTTCAAGCTTTGCATTGTGTCATATATAGCCATGCTTGGTGTAAGCTGTAAGAATACAAATGAGTCCACTATCAGTATATACCAGTGATATAATAATTTCATAAGCAACTGTTATTTATTTATTTTTTTTGAAAGGAAGGAGAGAGAGCCACCCGAAACGGTGGCTCTCCGTTGTTATTAAAATGATGACAATAAGTACAGTTCATGCATTACAAACGTGCGGCAACCGAGGAGTTATAAAACAAAGTTGCTCCCCACAAAACCTAAGGTACGCATCTATGCGAGTGATCATTATCACAAGTAGGAGAAATGGATAGGTAGCAAATGGATCACCTCCAGGTTCAATCCATGAATGCTTAAGGCTGGTTCATTAATTTGGCATCCATATATCTTTGAGTAGAGAATCAGCGAGCCCAAGAGAAACAAATAACCCAAGGGAGGGATATCTGATGGTAAAAGGCCATCTGACGAGTTTTCTTCCTTATTCTTACTTTGTAAAAGGGATACCGTTATCATCATTAGTCACCAAAATATGTTCTGCTATTTATAGTTTAATACTTAAATGTGGCTACAATAATACAGTTCAAATTTAAAGCATATTCTGAGCATGCTCCACAAAACTTTGAAAAAACTTCAGCTAAATAATCACCGGTGTACATGAAATGCCCCATCTTCTATGTGAAAAAAATGGTAGACATCCTCTTAGTTCTCAGTTTTGTGATTTATGTTTTAGCACATTTCAGACTTAGGAAGATATCAATAGATGAGAGGATAGGTGACATCCATTACAGTGTAAACCGTCCACAAGGAGATTCTCTCAGTACACGTGACCAACAAGAACCGATTATTTTCTTATTAATAATCCTGAAGAAAATTTACTCTAGGAAGGGATCAGTCAACAAAAACATTGAAATTACTTACGTCTCCACCAGGGCCATTGATGTACAAATATATCTTTTTTGAAGATTCAATGCTGTCAAGGTACAACATTGTTGCCAGAACTTGGTTACTGAATTCTTCATCAATATTTTGGCCAATGAAGATAACACGCTCCCTGTACTGCAAATCAAGGTATATATTACTGTCGCATGGAACATGAGGAAATAACCAGACGGAGGGAGGGAAATTTTATCTTACAAGGGCATTCCACAGATCGACCCATTGCCAAGTCCCCTCACCCGGTGTCCTGTATGGAACCCTTGGTGTACCAATGGGCATCATATGGACGCGTGCGCGTGTGGGTCTCTTATTTGAAGACCTAAAACACGAAGTTGTCTAGGTGAAACAAGACAAGAAGCTAGAAAAACAACATTATGTGGGCGTTATCCTTTGCATGGCAATGGTTGGTAAATAAGGCAAATGACACGAAGCATAAATGAGATTATAAAATGACAAAACGATCAGCCACAAATATGTCTGGAAGACATCCGCCACACAGTAGTGAGGACCAGTGACACACATTTTAGAACAACCTGTCAGACCCAAAACAAATCACTGGTACCAAATTGATGCAGAGTTCTTTGACTATGAAGAAGATCACTAGCACATTGAATCAGAAGAGTTTGCAATGCCCTAGGTATGATTGAATGTTAACTGAATTTTTTTCTTATTCGTTCCGACCGGATAACAAACTGCATAGTTCGTAAAAAACATTCCAATCGATCCCAATCTCATTGGTGAATACCGTATCTGTTCCAGGCTCTTACTGAAAGATGATTATGTGATGGGGAATCTTTACTTTTGAGATCACAAATATCAACACCATCAGCATGACTGTTCCAATGTGCTGGCTAATCTTGTTGCCCCAATTATCTTCTCCATCATTGAACTCTTCATATATCGAACAATTATTTATTCAAAAATAAGTCTGCCTTTCACCATAATTGTCATGATAGAAGCAAAACAGTCCACTGTTTTGGTTTTGTATCAATCTATTCAACTTATTACAAAACCAAAAAGAAATAAGTTCGTGGAGCTAGATGTCTGCTCCTCAGTAACAAAGACAGACTTTGACTTTGGTTTGCTTCCTTTAGTTAACATTCTAACAAGGGTTGCAGTAAAACTTGAGTGCTTTCCCTTTCACATGCTGATTCTCTCGTCATAAGCACCTCTAAACGTTGAACAGAGGAAATTAAAATGAAGTTGAATTTTAGGTCCTTGATGGCACTCAAAGTTCGTTTTGAGGTACGCTCAGAGGTACTCAAACTTCGTTTTGAGTACGCTTGAGGAACTCAGAGTTATCACTTTGACCCTCTTTTATTCGTTGGTTTTTACTTTTTGTCACCTTCTAGGATCCTGAAGCTTGGTAGGGAAGTCATTCACCAGAGGAAGAATTGCCATAACAGCAAAACAATATTCAAAGAATCCAAAGGATTACTCGGTATTTATTATCATTATTGAAATTCAAGGTCGTCACAGAAACTTCGTAATTTTCAACAATATTAATAACATTAAGAAAAAAATGTATGCATCGATGCCTTCCCCAATGTTCCCGACCTCATGGACATAAAAACAGTACCAATATTAATCACCAGCATTGAAGCACCCACCACTGATGATGGATATACCAACAACTTTGCCAGTGGTGACATAAAAAACTAATCCTCTTGTCATGCGTTTGGAAGGTTACCATTTGTCTAATCTAAAAAGTGATGAGTACACAGAAAAACAAAATTGGGTCCACCAAATCCATCACCTGAGAAGAATCCAAACTATACAAGAGAGTGAATGTTACAAAACCATAGGTATGCTTTCCCTTTTTAGGTCAGGAACCCAGTAATATGTTTATTTTTTTCCCCTTAATGGAACATGCATATCAGTTAGTAGTTCATGCCGAAACTCAGAATCCATAGCCATCACACTTATTTTAATTTTGTTGATTTCCTTCATATTTATTTTTTCCACTGTTGTCACCTAGAAGTTGGTCTTGGCCGTACGGTCTGGTCAGTTATTAATCTTCTAACTCCATTCAATTTATTCTATTTTTATTTTTGTTATCAAGAACCAGGAAAATTAACCCGCAGACAATCAACTTACATGCCGAAAAATAATGCTATAGTAAGGAAAATATGAAAAGCACATAAAAACCAGGTAAAAAATGAGTGCTAAAAAATGATGAACATATTTCTCAAAGGTGATACCTCATTGCGACGCTTTGATGGACTCGGCAGTGGAAATCAACATTCAGATTAGGTTTCCCGTCCCCGAAAACACCTTCAAAAAATTCAAATAAACATTTAAAAATACATAAACGGCCAAAGAGGAGCGAATGGAGCATTTTTCACTGAAGAAATAAAATGTAGGGCTAAAATACCCTCAGATTGGGGCCTCAATCCCACAAACACCTTGCTCGTGCAGCTGCCAATGCCCATACAATAGAAATATCAACACGCAAACACTCTAAAAAATATAAAAGCACACGCACACACAAACACACACGTAGTGAAATAGATTAGAATGAAATCCAATTTGATCATATTTCCAAGATCGGTAATGAACGAACGACCCATCGCAAGCTCCACCTGAGCGAGGGCTTGTGGCCGGGGCTGCAAATGGGGTGTCCAAAGGCCGTCGCGGGGCCGGCTGAGGCCGCCATCCCCTGCCCCCCCTTCCCTAGCAACTGGTAGAGAGAAACCTAGAGCGGCCACCGAGCAGGAGCAAGAGCGCCGCACCAGAATGCGCCTCCACCTTCGCTCTGCGACGCAGCAGCGTCCAGTGAGGTGAACAATCGCCGGAGCCGATAAAGATCAGGAAAAGGATTCGACGTGAGATCCAGACCGTCCATTGGATCTCACCCTTGGTCCATCGATCACGCGGCCAGAATATCTCTTCCACTGTGAGGTATCGGATCATCCAGGTGTAGGATTAGGAACGCTCTAATTGGATTCGGATACCCGGTTATCGGATCATTCCATGATGGCTGCCTGGTGTGGGGTAGGTGGCTTGTCTTGCTGACCTCCTAGGGTGGGGGGTCAAAGCTCACAAAGCGGGCTTTTTTTTGAGCTTTGTCCCGGCCCTTCCTTTAATATGAACCTTTTATAAATGGGAAGAGGGGGGAGAGAGAGAGAGAGAGAGAGAGAGAGAGAGAGAGTTCGCTAGCCAAATAGAGTCTTATAAGAAGAACAGCTTAGTTATGAGCCCCATAAAACAATTAGGCATAGAGATGTGACTCAACAATACAAACTGTTAAGTTGACTAGTTGACTATGAGACTCTTATGTATAAATGTAACAAATAAGGAGAACAAAGATTTTTTGAAGTTATAAGGGGTTGTGGTATCTTGAAATACATTATAAAGGTTATGGTTCCACCAAAACCTTAACCTTTTTTCTTATATCATCTCTCTCTCTCTCTCTCTCTCTCTCTCTCTCTCTCTCTCTCTATTTGAATTAGTGAGTTTAAACAATCTCTATTATAAGTTTCTCAATCTCAAATAAGAAGGGACCATTGTAGGGTAAATGCATGATTTTTAGGCCTTATTAATGTTTTTCCAAAAAATTCCAAAAGACAATGAAAAACATATTCATCAATGGGTTAAAAACAAAATCATTTCAAAGTTGACTATGTTCAAATTGATAATGTTACGTGAAGTTATGAAGATGACATAACTTGTTGAGGAGTGGCTGGAGAGCATGTGAATCACATGGAATCCTAACATTAACAAGGTCTATAAAATATATTATGTGATCTCATCTAAAGGCTTATAGTGGAAACTTAGGATAATTGCCTTACCTCATCCTAGAAAAGAAGTATGGAATGAAAAGGTCGGCAATTCAATTCTGTGAGCCATAAGTAATTGGAATTCAATGAAAAGAGATTTTTGATAATTCATTGAATTATCTATATAAAAAGGGCAAGAAGATGCATGATTAAAGTTTAAAGTGTGTAGGAATATTATGAATACACATCAAACATCTTACACATACATCTTTATGTAATGATACATTTATCTCATTATTTTTTTATTTTCAATTATAAGTATGGAAAATAAATGATAAATGAGACGATCTATTTGTAAAATATACATTAGTAATCTTTGGGAGGGAAGATTAATTGATAATCATGATGCAAGAACATAATTATATAGTTTTTAAAATGATCTTAGCTTATTAAACATGTGATGAATTGAACTTGGTAAAAAATTATAATTTTCATGAGATATAATTGTCATTCTTGTAGGCCTTGAGGGGCAAAAGAGGAAGGCAAATGGTAGGACAACTAATAAAATAGTGGGACCCTTCCTCATTGATGTTTTCATATTCACTCACCTCTTGGTGTGTCTCACTTTCACTATAGAATGGCTTGGTCATTCTTCCTCCCTCAATATTGTCTACAATCAACTATGACAAGTTAACTTGTCCCCTCTCCCTCCTCTCTAATAGTGCCATCATCAAAGGTTATCGTGGATCATCCAAGGTCAAGACATGACAACACCTTGGATCACCAACTTGTGCATCTTCTTACTTTGGTGTAACAAAGTGAAGATCTCCATCAAACTTTGTCATCTACGCATGTTCGACATTCTTTTCCCTATGATCGTCAATAAATAATATAATAAGGTAGTGTCTTCTCTTTAAATCAAGGCTTTGATGAGTGATGATAGGTCGACATCTATTGTGATTTCTTGCTTGATTATCTAAATCTCAATTTGGGAAAGATGTATTGTCGAGAGTGTGTTGACCTCCTAATTGTTCACCATACATGATAAGCCATATATGAACTTATTTGTTGTGCCCTACCAACCAAATTTCAAAATTAAAGGGGATACCTTTACATACCCATTTATGATATTTTGGGTTAACTTGCCTCTATTTCAAAAGAAATTTCAAGTTGATCCAACCAATAAATATATAAGAAAATATTAATATGTCAGCTAATATTTCTAATAAAAGCTCACTAGCACAATTATCATCAACTCTCACTCATAAATTGATTTCAATTGGTTCTTACTAGATGTTGTATGAAGTGATTGGTTTTTATAGTGCTAGGACTAGGCCAACAAGAGTGGCTACTTGAATTGTAAAGACCACTATATTACTTTATCTCACCTAATATATTTTTCTTCAATAAGATTATTAGTAGTTGAGTTATAATCTCGAATTTGACTACAAATTTTTAGTAGTATCTTAAAATGCCCAAAATTTATGTAATTTTCATAAATTAACAAGTAATGACTAAATAATCATCACTTCAATCTTGTCATGATATATTTCAATATCATCCACAAATACTTAATACTTTAATTATTCCATTTTTCACTATCTAAAAAAGTATTTTTTATATTAAGATAGAAGAAATTTTATTTAAGTTTACGAAGTACCTATTCCATATTTCGTGTTCCACCATTGAATGACTATAAATAAATATGACATCAAAGAACATTAAGATAGATCTCTGTTGAAATAATCAAAAGACTTTACTCATCAATGCTTCGAAAGTTGCTAAAGCATTGGAGATCCCAAAAGATATGACTACAAATCTATAGTGCCTTTCGTTACTATAAAAGACACTCTTTTGCACATCATGCTCCACTACTCTAATATAATGTTTGATGTGACATGACATGCTCCACTATTGATGACTATTGTTGTATAGAGGTAAGATCATTTTCTCACTTACCTCATCTCTCATTTTAATACTTTGCAAGAAGTACCATGATGAAATTGTTGACATGCATGTGTTTCCTTCACACCTACAAACATATAACCCAAAACTTATTCTAGAAGAAGATGAAGGCACAAGACATAAATAGTCCATTACTTGACTTATTAGTGGAACAAGATATAAATGTTCTTCTTGGTGGGTCTACTACAACTCTTGCCCAATCTAGAACAAGTATGTGAGGAGGATTTGTCACAACTTCATTGAAGGCCTAACAATGTTTGAAAGGAAGAATGTGGTAGTTGACCTTTTAATAAAGTATACATTTCATTCCCATGAAATATCTTTTCTCAACTTTAATCATCACAACTACCTTAGTCTAGGAGATCATTAGATTGTGTGGAGTTCCCTAATCATTGGTATCAAATCACAACCCTCTTTTCCTTGGTCTCTTTTAGATAGAACTATTAAAGGTACATGAGACATATTAAATGCATACATTCTTCCACCTTAAGATAGTCAAATAGTAGTGATCAATAAGGGCCTCAAAATGTATCTATGATGCTTTTCATCGAACAAATATAATGTGTGGAGCAAATGAATCCCTTGGGTCGAGCTTTAGTACAACTTGTCTTATCACCACTTCTCTTATATGACTCATTTCAAAGTTTTATGGTAAAGACCTCTCAACCATCATCTTAGTCATCAATCAACTAAGGTTGCGATAGTTGAACATTTACTACTTGAACATGACACCTTTTCAGGCTTGCTCAAACAATACTTGATAGATAATAATTATAGATAAAGTTGTAGGGTGACAAGTATTAATGCAATGTAAAGTTTGGAAGGGTGACTATGTGTACGTATGACTATGCCTTTACGATATATAGTCCTTGGCTTAACATCCAAATGAAAGTTCTTGCCTCACTTTTTTTAGCTCCTACCAAATCACATGGAAGATTAGCAAAGCTAGATACCATCTCCTCCTTCCTCCTACATACTCTTTTAATAAAGAAGGCCTTAAGTAACCTACATCAAGCCCAACTATTTCCTCAATTAGATCACAACATTAATTGAGTGTCACCACCCAAGATGCAATAGATAATTGTCATTAGCCTAACATATTTGAGTTTCTCATTTGATGGGAGGACCTTCTTGACTCTAAAAGTATGTGAGAACCAATTGTAATGATTTAACAATACTTCCTAGACATTCACTTTGAGGGTAGTACCCAGAAAGACGAGTAGCATTTGTAGAGATAGCCTCTTGTCATATTAAAGGAGGAAATGGAGTGAATAGGGGCAATAAGGATTTTCTTAGTTTCAAATAGGTTTGGCGTTCTACTGAAACCCTAACCCCTTTTCCTATCTCATCAATTTCTCACATTCTTTGTTAAATCTAGGTGTCAACATTGTCATGTTAGTAAGAGAGAGAGAGAGAGAGAGAGAGAGAGAGAGAGAGAGAAGATGAGCTGTGGGCTCTCAAAGTTGACTTTGTTGAAGTGTCAACTCAACTAGAACCCTAAAAATCCACAAAAATGGTCACTAAAACATCTGTACACATGTAACCATCAAGTAAACCAAGCTGACATTGGTCTCACACTACCATTAATGAACCATTGATTATCATTATTATGAGTTTTCAGATTATTCTCCATCATTAGGATTTTATGAAAATATATTATAATACTTAAATGTTTGGAAATGAATTATAATATTTAAAACTAGAATCAAGGGGGATGGATAACTCTTGTTCACACAACATGAAATCCGCTCCATTTATTGATCAATTTTGTCTGTCATTATAGTGAAAGTTCATAAACTGTAGTTCACATAAGCCGAGAGATGATCCCTGGTAGAAGATCCATCTATCCAGACCCAGACAGAGCAACCCGGGATCAGCTCTCTAATTGCTCAATACCTCTCTTCCATTTTGTCTTAATATCAATGTGCAATCTCATACAAGAAAGTTTTTTCCATTTGTTCTTTTTACCTATACCGGATAACAAAAAATGATGTGGCATCTCTCCAAATGAAAAAAGATACCCCCACACTGCAGGTCTCAGCCTCTCTCTCCTCAGACTCCCACCGTTGAATACTGTGGAGGGGGGAGAGAGAGAGAGAGAGAGATAACCCCAAAAAAGGAGTGCTAACAAAATAGGAGGCTGGAAGGCACTTTACCCTTTCAAAACGCTGCATTTACTGCGAACCCTTCTTATGCTTTGATTTCCTTTTGTTGGGCTCAGGGTCGGCATCTGGAGGAGGTGCTTCGCCAGAGTTGGTGCCTCTGCATAAGGAGATCGAATGAATGTTGCTAGTTGAAAGGGATTCCCAATTAACAACAGTTAGCTTCTCTGATGGTTCTCACATATCCAGGGGAAGCTCCCCAGGTGGCTCGTGATGCTCAATTGTTTCCATTGGCTTGGAAGGATCATCACTATCTTTCCTCAATCTCTCCAGTGGGCTGATTTCCTCATCCTGAGGGACTCTCTCGTTCGTTCTCTTCCTTTTCCTTTTGGGCTTGCTTGAGTCTTCAAGACTTGAAGAATTCACGGTAGAAGAAACCGTTTCTCTGTCGACAAATCATTCAATGTTAGCATTTCCTTAACTGTTTAATGGGAGTCAATGAGATGCTGACTCTCCTTTCATCGCAGTGAAAATGATCAAAGAGGGAAACTAAGATGATCTAATTGCATTGGGTTGGGAACCAATGTCCATAACTGGAGATTACTGGATTCGAACAACTGTGAATTCAACAACAAAATACGCAAGGATAAACCTTTTGACTCAAGCACGATCAACAATTAGTTAGATATTTCTTCGATACTTTTATCATCATTGGCTTATTTACGCAATTTATTTGATATATAAATGGATATTGACAAAATGAAATATACCAATTTCTGCATAGAAAACAAAGAGGAGTAAAATGCCCTTACTTCTGATCGTACACGCCCTCATGATTTATTCCGCCAGTAAGATCATTGATGTCGTTCTCAGCATCAGCCTGCCCATAATGTTTTCCGGAATTAGTCTCTTCTGCAATTGTTTCTCTGACAATTTTTTCCTCTGACAAGTCAGCATTTCCTTCAGGGGTATCCCCTCCCCTAACCTTTCCTTTCTTCTTTTTCTTCGACTTCCCACTGTTTTCAGTAAGGACTGATTCGAATGCATGATCAACTGCAAGTTCTGAATTTCCATTCTTGCCTTCATCACGTTTGGTTCCATCTTCTCCACCAAATTTATCTGTTGATGAATTTAACCCCTTTTCAGGAGACTCTGCTTTCCTGTCCCTTGTCTTCTTCCTTTTCTTTGGCTTCCCATTGTTTTCATCTAGACGAGCTTCCTGATTCAACTCTTCCTTTTCTTGCTCAAAAGGTTGTGCCTCATCTCTTTTGCCATCTCCATCTTTGCTCAGATCTTCACTAGGTCTGTCCTGAACATCTGTTTCAGGAGACGTCAACAGCTTAGCCTTATCTTTCTTTTTCTTCTTTGACTTCTCACTTTTGACGGCTACAATCTTATCTTCCCTGCTAGCAATAGAAAAAACATCAAGTATACGCGAATTAAAGTGATAATTATGGATCATAAGCTCGTATTCTCATTACCCTTCGGGGACTTTATCCTGGAGAGTTGCATCATTCTTTCGACCTACATTGGCATCAAGCTTGACATTATCTGACTTCCTATCCCCACCAACATTTCGCTCTTCATTCTTCTTACCTACTGAGAAAGAAATTGGAAAGAAGTCATCATCTTCACTTTCCAAAACAGGTGATTTTCTGGGGTTGCTAATTATCTGATGCTGAGAGTCATCATCTCCTTCATCAGAATCACTAATGCGATGCTTCCTCCTGAGACGTTGACGGGTAGCGCTCCCACTCGTCATCTTCCCACACTTGATAGTCTCTTCATTACTTACTGCATCAGAAAGAAATGTATTTCCATAGGAATAAGGGAGAGGCAAGATAAATATTCTCTCTGCAAAGGCAGATCACTATAGAGGAAAGAGGAAAGGAAGAGAAAATAATATCATCTAACCTAATTTAGCGGATAAAATGGAAGTCCTAGTAAATGCACATTTAGTGGATAAATTGGAAGTCCTAGTAAGTGTACAATTTAGATAGCCCTCAAACCACCAGGCTACCCTTGTATCTCCCTTCAAGTGTTACCTGAACGGAGTCAAGAATCAATGGAACTGGTAGATTCATATTCACATATTCCCGCCCCACAGCAATAGTTGATGTCATGGTCAGGAATATTCAAACGAACCCATAAACGTAATATAACATCATCTATAAGGCTAAGCATATGAAAAAGGTATTAGTGAACCAGGCAAGAATAATTGGCCGGCCTTTAAACATTCACAAAGATATAAGTTGCAAAAAATTACCATGCTTTGTTAACTAGATGCTCGAGGATCGTGTTTTTATCAATTATATCAGTTTTATAAATACAAGATTTTTTTGAAAATCACAATTCAGTCAATCTACAGAAAATGATTGTTAGAATTTTGAACGGGTGATCTAAAGAAACCCAACTGCCCTTTTTCTGCCGCGGAAAACACTTTCGTCGATAGTAACAAGAGCAGAATATCAATACAAACAATCCTCTAGGTACGGGTGAATCTTCAAGGAGAACTTCAAAGGTGCTAATGAAAACAGTAGTGTAATTCCATTTAGGGATCCCCTATACCAAATTCACATATTTTGCAGAGGCTACGCAAGAAGAAAACGATGAGGGAGAGAAAAAAATCACTAAAAATGAACTCAAACCATCAACGCTACATCAAAGTTAAAAGAAAGAGGCATATTTGGAGACATACATCCATTGGCACGTCGAGGTGGGGGTGATATTTCTGCATCATCATCATCAATGAAGTCTGACTCATATTTGTCTTCACTGCCATGACTGCCAGACTCTTCACTCCCAGTTTCACCAATATCTTCCCCAAAAGAGTCGCTAAAAAATAGTTGAGGAATGAGGCGTAAGATTTTATTTTTTCACATTTTTTTCTGTGATAGAGAAACGCTTTGGGGCCTTCACCTCGGGAGTGATCTGAACAGAAGTCGAACGAAAAGTTTCAAGAGAAAAATGTCGAAGTAGTGAAGGATGAAGCACACCTGTCATTGCCATCAGCAGCGCCGCGCCTAGAGCCCACATCCACAAAGTACCCAGCAAGATGGACACTTCTAGGTCCAATAACCGAGAAAATAACCTCATAGCACTCTTCAAACTGTAGGTCCATGCCGCAGCACTCAGCTTTATCTGGGAGCAGAGAACATAGCAGCACAGGGCTCTTATCCCCAACATTACATTGCAGCACGCTCCTCTTTGTCGCTGCCCCATCTCCTAAGGTCACCTGCGGAGTCACCCACTACTGATGATCGCTGATTTTGCTTCATCGGAAATTAATGGAGAAACGGGAAAATTAAGGCTATCACGATACGACCACGTCGGAATCTAGAACAGGAACGCCCATATCATAGAGTTCGATCAGTACAGAGACCGACCTGTGAAAGACGAAGAGGCCCACGACTGTTATCATGGATGTGAGTGTAGGGCTTGCCAGGCTTGACCTCAACGCCTGTGAAGAAGTCGGATTAAATTTTCACGCGAGGAGAAAAAATCAGCTGCAGGAATTCCAAACGCGGCGAAATCAGGCAAGAACACTGGCTCCAATGGAATTGGAGAGTGCCGGCCCAGCCACACAAGATTGAAGAAACAATGGCGAGCAGAGAAACACCCCGGTGATCGGCCAAATCCAAACTTTCACCCACCCCAGAACGACATCCCGACGCAACCCGGGAACAAATCTTCCCGCTCCCAAGGGTTCACCACGGCGGCTCCGTCTGCTTCGAACAGGCGCTCGGCGGCGCCACCGCTGAAGAACCCTAACCAGCAGAGATCTCTCCCTGGTTGCCGTTTAAAACCCTGCGAGGAGGCTAGAACCCCAGAACAGGCAGGCGGTTGCGCTTCCCACCAATAATTGCGTGAACATTTCGTTTGTCGTATTAAATTAAATTTATACAAATGCCCTTTTTCAACCGTACCCCCCTAGACAGGCCGTTACATTTGCCTCCAATAATTCCGTGAAAGTTCCACTTTTCGTACCAAAATAAACTGTACAACTGTATACATTTAAAATTATACATATACCCTTTAGAATAATGACCCCATTCATGGAACGTCATCATCTCTCTCTGGTTGTTTTTGGTCAAGCTTTCAACGATCTTAAGATTCATCCATTTCATTGGAGAGATCATTTTATTACCTTGTTGCGTCGTCCAGATATTATAACATGTGAGAAAAATTGAAAAAACCCACGATCATATGATAATTTGATGCCACAGATTGGCATGGACAATGCAAAAATTGCAAAACTGGAGATATCGGGCATAGCCGATCGATTTTTACATAATAATGGAAAAAGCCCACAATTATCTAATAATTTGAAATTATCAAAAAAAAATTAAATGGACGATACATAATATGATGCCACATATTGGCATGGACAATGCAAATATTGCAAAACTGAATATCCCAGGCACAGCTGATCGATTTTTATATAATAATTGAAAAAGGCCACAATTATATAATAATGGGAAAAAAAATTATGAAGGTGCAGCACATCGCCAAATTCAAAAGTACATCATCATTATCAGAAAATTTTTAAATGGATGATACATAATTTGATGCCACAGACTGGCATGAACAGCGCAAAAATTACAAAACTGAAGATCTCGGGCACAGCTGATCAAACCAGCTGGGTATAATAATCAGGGGCGCTGAATGCTGAGATGGGTTCTAGCATGAGAGAAAACCCTGTTCTTGCCTTACAACAGATTGCATTCGGATTATGGAGTGCTGCAATGATGAATGACCCGGAACTGCTCACACTAAAAATTGTGTTGGATCCCGGCGGGCTCTGCTATGAACCTGATGTGTAGGTGTATCGTGTCTGGGCTCCGATCAGAAGCTCGACAATTTTAGCTGCGCACCAAAGAAAACATGGCTCATTCCAGATTCTCTTCCCAGTTTAGGATTGGAAGAACAGTCAACGGTGAGGGGATCGATATGAGAGACGAAGGCGAAAGATTGAAGCTTGAAGAGGGAGAGGGGAAGCCAAGGAACAGACCTGTGAGAAATCCAATCAACGGAACTTGATGCAGATATTTCTCGCTGGTTTCTAAGCGATTTCTGAAAGAAGGGGGAAAAAAAATTAGTTAAATCTGATCATCAGGAAATGAAGCAGCACATGCGACTACCTGGCGTAGTTGCTGAAGAATGGATCCCTCATGACATAGAGTGCCCACAGAACCTTTCTTCTCTTCATCTGGGTTGACCGCAAATAATTTAAAGCTTATTAAAATTGTAAAAAATTTCCTACCATATGGCAATGAAAAATATATGACAAAATAATGGCATTAACCACTTGATCAGATTTTTTATTTTGTTTTATTTTATTTTCCCGGGGGGGGTCAATGGAGAACCCAAGAAAAAAACCGACCTCATTTTTTTCTGAGACAGAGAGTGAAAAGGGTTGCTCCTGATCACCAGCAGCACGTCTGGTGACATATGAAAGAATACCAACTCCAGTGAGGTCCACAGCCAGCGAGACTAACCAGGGGGTCCATGATCGAATCCCATATTTTCTTATGAACAGCACATAAACAAGCGGTCTAATTATGCATAGGACCTCCCCCATCACGAAGAACCCACCAGAGAGCCCCTTCTCAGACCAGAGGGTGGAGAGACTTGTCCTGGGGAGAGACGCTGCAGCAGAAGCACTAGTATCGATTATTTCCAAGAATAGAGATCACAGAAACTCGAAGCTTAGAGGACAGAGATTAAAAAAAAAAAAAAAAAAATCTCTACCGGGGGAAGAACTGGAGGTCCTTCGGACCCACATATGTTCTGAGGTCATCTTAGCATTCTGGGCAAACATGTTCAGTGCTGACAGGGCTCTCCCTTCTAAATTTGAAGGATCATAGCCACCGATTCTTCCTGGATTGCCCATTCCAGCGGGATCAGTGTCTGAAACATTCGAGGTCTTGTCTGAATTGGACGTCTCTCCACCTTGCAAGAGGATTCTGTAACCACTGTCCTTGAATTGAGCTAATCTGACCAATACCCTGAAGAGATCCATAAAATTTCCATGAATAAAACTATGGAAAGCTCAACGTAAAAACCCCTGCAAGAGATCAAATATTCGAGAAAAAATATTGACCAAATAGTCTCGAGTCTGATTTACTTGGTAGCTTCTGTGAGAGCTATGAAATTCCACTTGCCATCGTCTCCAAGGAAGTGCTGGGATGCTACCTCAACCACAGTCTCCAAATCCTTGAGCACCGATACACAGAGTGGCCATGAAGATGACGACTGGCCAGAGCTCCTCGGTCCGCCATGGCTCGGAATAGTATCGATTATGTGCTGGTTTACGGTGCTGATTACGCCCAAAAAAGCATAGACTGAGGAAAAGAGGAACAGATTTTTCAATTCACAGCATCCGAGCTTTAATCCGAACCCCAAATTAGACCAAAAAACTGTAATTTTAACAGACGACTGAAAGGACGCGAGGATCATTTCCATATAGGGCAAGCAAATGGATTCGATTTTCCACGAGGCTACGAAAAGACGCCAAGGGGTTACTGAAATTTCACACGACCTGCTTCTGGGCCTATCTCCGAATTGGAAAATCTCTCCGGTAGAAGCCATGTGATGCCCTGTGCACAAAAATTCCACAGCCCTGAAGGTCAGCGCGGCACCGGCAAGAAACCTAAAACGAAGCGGCCTGCCCTAGTCCAGACCACCGGAAGAGAATTCTCTCGGGAACTCGAAGGGAAAGAACAAGTCAACCGCATAGGGAGAGCCCGAGAAGAAGGGAGACAGAAGGAGAAGGAGCGAGTGGAAGAAGGGATTCAGAGGGTCTCAGCTGATTACATTCGCCATTGATTCCAAGGACTGCACGAACTCCCTGTTCTTCCTGACCCACTTCTTGTAGCTCTCCATACGTCCTCTCCCCTCAACTCTCTCTCTCTCTCTCTCTCTCCTCCCACCCTCTCCGACTATCACTCTCTCTCTCTCTCTCCTCCTCTCAATCGACGACCTACGCAGCCTCCGATCGAGCGAGGATGCAGCAGCTGCATGAAGACTCGTAGAAGGGCAACAGCCAAAGACTCCATCTTGAATCATCCTCGTCGTTTACCGAGGGTATTTTAGTCTCATCCCCCATCTCGTCGAACGTGGCATCTTACGTGTCTGTTCTATGCCCACGTCAGCCGGAAACGATAACGGCACCGCCGCCGGCGGGAGAAGCAGTTGAAGGTGAGGCGCCGCTGAGCAGCGACGAGCTTCCTTCCCAAATAAGAAGCTCGCCGGAAAATGACGTCATCGTCCTCTTGTCGATAATCCCACCACTACCCGCCGGAAACTAGCTGAAGGTGACACACCGGTGAGCACCGATCATCTTCCTTCTCGAAGAAGAAGCCTGCTGGTGGTCAGGAGGCGCCGGGAACTCCATCTTCTTCTCCGGTGTCGGTGATGGCATGAGGGAAGTTCACACCTGTTGCTGGCCTCAGCAGAGCTTCCAACGATTGCTGCCGCCGCCGCAGCCGCCGCCGAGGGTGTAGATGAAGTGAAAGAGGTCAACGATGTATAGGTCTCTGGAAGAGGAGGGTTATTAGGAGGAGATTCCAATAGTCAACGGGAGACCACGGGCATGTCAACTGATAACCACTTGTTAGGTTTAGAGAAGGGTGACATAGAGGATGGCCTATTAAGACTTGAAGAGGCGATGGAGTGCAGAAGCAACAAGGTAGTAAGAGTACAAGATGAAGGCCCTCTTGTCCACCATGGTGAGGGTTATGTGTCAATTTGAGTCATATATTTTTAAGTGAAGAAGTGAAAATTAACTATCTCAAACCAAGTCCCTAGACAATTCATTTGAGGGTGCCTTCCATCTATCCTCTCCTATGTTCTCTTTATTGTAATTCTCTCTCTCTCTCTCTCTCCCTCCATTTGTTATTCTTCTTCTTTTCTTCTCAATTAAGTTACATTACAACTTTTACTCTGATTTCATCTCTATTTTTTTCTCATTCTTTTCACTCAAAAGTTTCACCAAATTAGTATTAAAGTTAAACATTGTGATTGAACTCCAATTCTATCAAAATAGTACTAGAGTACTAAGGAAATAATAGAGAGGAAAGGGATATGACAAAGCTCTGAGAACAATAAGGGGAAGAACATGATAGAGGGTCTTACAAGAAATCCTAGGTGGCTTGAGGTAAATTCTAAAGTGCCTCACTCTCCTTGTGACTTCTCCAAACATGCCCCTTTCTCTTTGGCCTGGGCTCGAGTTCTCCTTCTTTCAAAAGTCTTTAAGGGAATCATATTAAAATGACTCATAAACCATAAGATCTCAAATGAAAAATTTTAGAAAAGAAGTTTGAGAAAATTTAATATAAAGTCATTATAAAGCAAGTAGAAAAAGATAAATTTAAATAGGAATTAAGAAACAACAAGATTGAAATTACGCAACAATTAAGCTTGATCACTCTAGCCATTGAAAAACTCCATTAATAAATGAGTTTTTTTCCAGCTCCTTGATAAAAAGAAACTCTACATGGGTGGCCCATTAGAGGAATAGGCTATGGATGAGCTTAGCCACAGATGACCCACTTTAGACCAAACATAAATGAGAGATTGAGACCCCAAACGCTTTAAAATATGCATAGACTTCCATGAAATTTGATTCAAATTAGATCACATTAAATGTTTTAGATATCCTTACTTTTAAAAGATCAAATTAGAGAGACTAATATGGGAAATACTAGACGCATGTACTATTTAGTATTTAAATAATTATGTCGTGTGTCTTATTCTTTCATTTGAAAAAAAAGGATGAATCATTGAAGTTCTACATAAATTACCACAACCTCAATAAAATCAATTTCCAATTTTAATAGTGAAAGAATTAATAGATAAGTTGAATAGAACTAAAAAATTTTCAAAGTTAGATCTTCACTATCATTAGACCAAAATTAGTTTTGAAAACTTTTTAAAAATAATGTTTTAGACAAATGAAGTACCTTGTGAATTCCTCGTAATATTGTTTGGTCCCTCTAATGTTCAACAACCTTCTATATATTAATGAATCAAGTCTTCTATGAATGTCTTTAATGATTTTTTTTATTTTTATGATATTCTAATTTACAAACAAGACCCAAAAAGAACATGAAAGACACTTTACCTAGACGTTTAACACCTTTAGTCTAATTAGTTACACATTAATTTAAAGAAGTGTTTGATTAGACGATCATGACCATTTACCTCATTCATTGAATATCAATAAAAAGAGTCATCATAGATCTAAAGAAGATGGAAGTTGTCTTGAGGTGGCCATCTATGACCATCTTTTGTAAGCTTCAAATATTTGTCAACCTGATAGAATATTATTGGTGCTTCATTGTAAAATATGAGATAATTATGTGGACCCTCACTTAATAATTCGACTATAATGCCTTCACTTTAGAGTTGAAAGTAGAATTAGCCTCACAACAACTCAACACCACCCAAACCTCATACTCAATATTATAACTTTTTAATTTCTTTCTAAGCTTTAAATTATATGCCAATGCCTCTAGTCACAAAGTTAGAGTTACTCACATGAACAACAAAAGTTGTTCGGATATTTCAATATGACCTTGTTTGTCCTCAGAAAGGTAAAGACTATTTGTTAGCAAAAGTTGATCCTCATTGTTCTTGTTACATTGAAGTGAAAGTATTATGCAATGGGGTGAAAATTGATCATTTTTACAGATCAAATAAACTTAAAGTGATTCTTAGAGCAATTATGCTCTACTTGATTATCAAAAATGACTTTTCAAAATTTATTAGTTTTGATTTCAAAATTATATACAAGAACAAAGGATAAGATAAGCAATGCCATACTGCAAGCATCTTATTGGAATTATTTGTAGTTTATTGATAAATATTTATTTATCACTAATGATTAATTAATTATCTATGTAATCATTGTATTAATGAGTCATTATAAGTATGAATTATTCTATCCCATCATCTTAGCACATAAGTCAAAAGATATGTATAAATGACTCTAAAATTAACTATATTTACTTCATACCTTTATGGATTTAATTTATAATGTTTTATAACCTTTTCTCAGATTTATCACCTAGGGAATTCATCTCAATTTATTAAGAACATAGATTTCAAATTTCAGAATTTTATTCGGATTAATTTCCATAAATTTTCCAAGTTGAGAAGAATTAATGTGAAAAGTCAACACTTGAAGATCCTAAAAGATGAGAATGGGACAAATTGAGACATATAAAATTAAACACAACACCTAAAAGATATGACTTAATTAGGCCCATCAAGCAAATAGAGGAAGAAGTTCTAATAAGGGTGTGGGAATATAAAGCTAGAAGCAAGCAAATGAGAGGGGGGATTTGTATGCAGGCAATAGGGGGTAATTGAGCGACAAACAATAGAGACCATGAGATCACAAGCATAAGAACAATGTTTCATTTATGTTGGGAAACTATCTTAATTTTGGTGACTTAAATTCTGTCATGCTCTCTCCCTACCTTCTTCTCTCATTCCTACCTACCTCAGATTCTCTCTTCCTTTGTAGAAGATGATTTTCATTTAATATATGACATTTTTTTGAGTTTTTAGTGAGTTCTTCTTATATATCTCTCATTTCTCAAGTTTTGGGGATGACATCAAGGCAAAGGAAAAGAGATTTGTATCAAATCTCGTGGTTTTATCTAGATTTATTATTTTTCTTAAATTTCTTACTTCCTTACAAATCTAATGAATATTTTCTCTCTTCCAAAGACTATGTTTTAATGATTTAATGATAGAATCATCAAGCACATCTTTATAAATCATTTTTTGAATTTCTAGGATTGACTTTTCCTTAGATCTAATATGATTTCATGAGTGACACATGGAGTTAGGTCAATATCTTTCAATAAAACTTCGTCATTTTTTTTTTATCTTCTACGATATTTTTGTGATTTTAGAATATATTTATAATAGGTTTTTTAGATTGATGTTATTATTTTCATGAAATTTATTTAATGTTTATATAAAATCGAAATTAAGGCATAAATATTCTAAAAATTATTTTTAAAAATTAAAACATTTGAAAAAAATATGTTATCATATTTTATGATTAATTTCAACAGGGAAGATATAGAAATCGATGTACTCACTAATTTTTCACTAAAAGACATAGACAAATATAAAGTCATAATATTTTATTATATGATTCCAAATCGGTTTACTTAAATTTTTTTCTGGAGAATCTATTGATTTTTTCGCAAAACTTTTACTGATTTTTCAGTATTTCCATCCTTTTTCTGAAATTTTTTATGTTTCTAAATTTTTATTAATATTTCTATAAAATCAAAATTCATATATAAATTTTATAAAAAAATATTTTAAAAATATTTTATCATATCTCATGATTATTTTCAGCTTGCAATTCCTAGACATTAACATGAAAATCACATAAATCAATTTAAACCCAAATTTATTAAAAATTAAAGTAATTAATCAATATTTCTAATAAATTAAAACATAAATCACATAAAATATTAAGGATATTATAATGTAATTATTGAGAGTTATCAGTTATCTTAAATCAGCTCTCTTGAAAGATCCTCCCGGGATCCCTTCCATCTATCCTCCCACATGTTCTCTCTTTCCTTCTCTCCCTTAACGTGTTATCCCTCCTCTATTCTTCAAAATTAAGTTACATTACAGTCTTACTCCACTCATCTCCACCCGCTCTCTCTCTCTCTCTATCCTGTTCTCTTTCGTTCTCTCTCTCTCTCTCTATCCTGTTCTCTTTCGTTCTCTCTCTCTCTCTCTCTCTCTCTCTCTTCCTCTCCCTATCTCTCTCTCTCTATCTCGATCCGGAAACCGATCGAAAGGTCTCCCGTCTTATTGCGGCAAACGACGGCCCCGCGTTCATCCGTGAAGACACGGCACGTGTCGCGCGAGAAACAGGGGGCCTAACCTCAGTGGCGTTTTGACTTCATACCAGCTGGTCGACGTGGCCGCGTGGCTGTTATACCAATTAAAAAAATAGTTTGACCGGATTATTTCGCTGCGTATTTTCCAAGGCCTTTTATTTATTATTTATAATGATTTTACTGCTTCCCACAAGCCTATAATGTTTACGCATCATTTTTCGCAAACGTAAACGAATTATAAAATTGATTTTAAAACTCTTATATGTTTATATACTTAAAGCCTGGGCTTCTGGGGCTTCCGCTTGTAAGTCCGACCAAGTTAAGCGGTGGGCCCCACCGTTGACTATCCGTCCCATTTGTTCAGAACCGGATAGAGAGAGAGAGAGAGAGAGAGAGAGAGAGAGAGAGAGAGAGAGAGAGAGAGAGAGAGAGAGCGAGAGAGAGAGAGAGAGAGAGAGAGAGAGGAGAGAGAGAGAGACTGGGGGTTGTAGGGGTTATATAACACCCGAGCCACGAGGAAAGCGGGGAGGGAGGACCGAGTTCGCCTAAACCCGGCTCGGCCGACCCTCGATCCTCTGCGCGTCGGCACTCGCCGTCGTTGTTGCCGCTCCGGCTCCCCCTCCGTCTCCGGCCGGTCCCCCGGCAGCTATCATCCTCGCCGGAATCCCACCCTCCGTGGGCTATCCTCCCTCTTCTCCGTTCGAATTAGGGTTTTCTTGGTGCCCGTTGGGGAGTTTTCTCACAGGTCGGCGTTCTCCTCTGGCCATGGATGTCGAGTCCATGGAGATGAACGGGAACAAGAGGGTCTTTCAGCGGCAAGGGGGCGGATCGGTGGCAGGCGGCACCGGAAAGGTGTGTAATTACTGGTTACAGGGGAGGTGCAATCGGCACCCTTGCCCCTACCTCCATGGCGATCCCTCCTCCCATCGGCAAACGAAGCAATCGCACGAGTACGAAGATGGCGCGCCGAAGAGGATGCAGGGGTATTCCCGTGGCGGCGGCGGTCTGGTGTGGAGAAACCCGAATGCCGGAGGAGGGCCATCGAAGTGGGGGAGGGGACGGGGAGCGCCTCCGGGGGCAGGAGGGGGGAGTGCTGCGATCGGCGGGGCCCCAGGCGCCCGTAAGGGTTCTGAACTCGTCTGTAAGTACTTCCTCAAGGGGCGCTGTTCGTACGGAGAAAGTTGCAAGTTTCTTCACTCTTGGTCCGTCGGAGACGACTTCTCGCTCTTGACCAAGCTCGAGGGCCACCAGAAGGTGCGAGGGCTTTAATGTCCTTGATATTCGACCGAGCCGAGGCCCGGTCCTTCTTGATTTCAACATTGTTATCTGGTTGTGTTTCTTTAGTGGGGGCGATGATCTGAGAAGCTCGTCTAGCAGGTTGTCACAGGGATTGCTCTTCCATCTGGGTCTAATAAGCTGTATTCAAGCAGCACCGATGAGACCGTGCGGATCTGGGACTGCGAGAGTGGGCAGGTAATGGCGGTGACAATCCACGCCCTTGTTTGATTACCATCAATTCATCGACAGTACTGTGAAGCCTTGTTTTGGGAATCATACAGTGTATTATGGTTGCCAAACCGGGAGGAGAAGTCGGATGCATTATCAGTGAGGGACCATGGGTGTTTATTGGGATCCCCAATGCTGTCAAGGTACGACTATGGAGACTAAATTTGTGCAATTTTGTTTTGAAATCATGAGAGAGAGAGAGAGAGAGAGAGAGAGAGAGAGAGAGATGTAATTGCTCTTTCTTGGTTGAGATGTAAAAGTAAAATTCTCGTCTTCACAGGCAGTGAATATTCAAATGGGAACTGAAATGAACCTCGATGGACCTCTTGGACAAGTGTACTGTTTGGTCATTGGCAATGATATGCTCTTCGCTGGTGTACAGGTAACCTTGGTTTTTTTTTTTTGGGGGCAGATTTTTTAGTATTTAATTAAAATTTCCGGCTATCTATTTGTGGAATTGAAGATCTCATGGCTCTCTTTCTATGAGCAATGCCACATTCCTAGATAACCCTCTATTAGGTGTATGATGGAATGTTCCTCCCTATTCTTCTTTTTTACAGGACAGTAATATATTAGCATGGAAATTTAGTCCAGAGGGCAATTGCTTTCAGCCTGCTGCTTCTCTAAGTGGCCATCAAGGAGCTGTTGTTGCCTTAGTTGTTGGCGGTATGAGGCTGTACTCTGGTTCCATGGACAGTACCATACGAGTAAGTTGGTTGAGCTTTTATTGAATGCAATTATCTTTGTCATGGACGGGTTCTTGAACTCCTTTTTGACATGCGTATTATAATGCTTGCGGTTTTAGTCTTTCTACTGTCGTTGCATTTTTTTTTCTCCTAGCTTTTTTGGAACAGAACATGGTGCTATCTCAGCTTCCCATATTGGTTGTGATTTCTGAATGAAATAATAAAGTTAACAATCTTATAATTGATTTATTAATGAGACAATAAAAGTGCTTAAACTCTTTTTTTACCATCTGACAAAAACACTTTCCACTTTCAAAAAAAAAACATATCCCTTCTCCCCGGTTGCTAATCAAGTTTGAGCTCAGATAAGATATGTTCAGGATGCTTTTCTAGTCAAGTGTGAGGACGGTTTGTCTTTCGAAGTAGTTACTTATAATTGTATTTGCCTTCAACCTTGACTACCTAGCAATTATCTTTAGCTTAATTAGTGTTATTCATTTCCTAAGATTGGTATTTTTTGTATGACTATGAATTTTGTCATCTTGAAAAGCATTCCTTTTCGCACATTCTTCCCTTTTTCTCTTTCTGAGCTTTCTCTTGCTCAGGCATGCTTCAATATAATTCTATGTTCAACTTTGGATTGACTTAGGTCTATAATGAACATGGTAGAGTCACTTATGCCATTTTCTGAACTTTTTCGAATGACAGCATCCATAGTTTTCCAAGCATCACTAGGCAATCAGCGGGGCTAGATAACAGCTGTTTGGGTTCAGCCAGCCATTTGAAAATTCGGGCAGAAAATGAGCATTTTAAAGTTCTGATCTTTCATGAATTGTCTGTATAAAGACATCTTTATCTTATCCGACAAAATATTTATACTTTAGTCTTATTGCCTATGTAGTAAGACTGCTGGCCATTACGTTAATCCGCCTTAAAAACTTGATAATATTTGCTTAATATCACTTCATATAGTCGTGAGAGATGTTTGGTTATCTTTTATATTTTATTTATCATATATCATCATGGTTACTGCCTATTATGTGTGGGATAACGTCTGAATTACATTTCAGGTTTGGGACCTTGCATCCTTACAGTGCATTCAGACTCTTACTGACCACACGGAGGTCGTTATGTCACTATTATGTTGGGATCAGTTTCTGCTATCCTGTTCTTTGGACCGAACAATAAAGGTGGGAGTTCCTGTTGACAAGTACTTTCATTGATGCTTGGCGTTTGCGCCCGAGGACGAAGTTTCTCACAATCTTCCTTGTCATTTGCATTGGTAAAGGTCTGGGCTGCCACAGAAAGTGGAAACTTGGAAGTAACGTACACGCACAACGAAGAACATGTATGTTGATTCATTCAATTATTCGATGTATAATTAAAACTGTTAAACTTTTATGCTTGACATTTGAAGAACTCTGTATTATTAATTTTTTGCTGGTATAGATGGTTTCTTTTTTCATTCTGTTGGGTTCCTATATATAAGAACATTGTCATTGACTAGAGATGGTATTCCTCCTTCCACAGCATCACTGGCTGCCACTGGGCATTAGAAATGCGGTAGTGTCAGCCAGTGTCAGATCCTCCGTACAGTCTTCAGCTGACTTGTTCTCATTCTGGAGTAACCTCACTACTCAATACTGAAATTTTTTCTCCTGTTTCTATTGTAGAAAGAGTGGTGGCCTTGCAATCCTTAAACTCACTAGACAATTCCTTCCTCATCTAGTACTCCAAATTTGCAATGAACATGTCCAACCCCTCTTGTTTCTAGTTGACCAATACCCAAATATTCGAATTGAAAAGGCCCCTTTTATCAGTGGAATACGAGTTATTGATTCATACCCTTCTCATCTCGATCCATCGACTATATCTTGTACAATCCATCCATTATAATTTCCTGTTCACCATGCCTGTTCTTGACCCATTGTTAAACTTGTTCCACTGGCCAAATCCAATGAGTGCATTAACAGGCATTCAATGTCAAATGCTTTTAAAGGAATTGGGCATCTGGGCAGGCTGGTAGATAGCGGTACTTAAGGTGATTTATTAGCACAACGTAGGTATACAATAAAGCAGCAGACTCCTCTGAATTCTGAAGACATAGAAACTAAGGCTCTTGAGGTGCTATATCCTATTATGATTGATACTGGATGGGACGTAGATCTAAGGTGTAGAAGAATATTGAAGGAGGGACATCCATTTGCTAAAAAAATCTCGTCATGTTTTACCAAGAAGAGGCTCTTAATTAGTTGATTGTAAGTGTTCATCATGGTATCAGTTTACTGCCCTTTATTTCCTCTTGAGTTTCGTGCAGCTCCCTCTGTTCCATTGCTTCATGTGCTCTTGAACATGATCTTTCCCTTTGGAAAATGGCGATCCGCTGTTTTCTCTTCATCCATATATAGTTACCTGTTTGGCCTTCTCTCTTCACGTGCTCTTGTCACGTGCAATTCCTCAACAAAGAAAATCACCCTCAGAACCCAAAGAAATAGAGATTAAAAAGACTGAGAGCAGGGCCCACACTTTCAATCTGTTGAAGGGTTTTTTCCGGCAACGTTTATTAGTCAACCCTCGAAGAAAATTGTCTGGGGGGATTATGTTATACTCATCATCTTGTGGTTATATGATAGATCATTATATTAAATCTTGGATATCCTTTTTCCTCTTTTTTTTTTTTACACAGTGATGGCCAGTTCCTTAGGAATCCGACCAGGAAGAATTCCCATAAATGGCCAATTTACAGATGGAGATTGGATCTCCACTCTGGGTTGTTCTTGGCCAGCTCCTGTCTGACATTGCCTGCTTGTTTGATGGTGGCAGGGCGCCCTCGTTCTCGCCGGCATGCCCAATGGCCATGGCAAGCCGGTTCTGCTGTGCTCATGCAACGACAACGTCGTCCGCCTCTACGACCTACCCTCGTGAGCTCCAAGAGCCTCTCTCTCTCTCTCTCTCTCTCTCTCTCTCTCTCTCTCTATATATATATATATATATATATATATCTATCTATCTCTCTATCTCTCTCTACCTCCCAAGAGTGACATCTTTCCATTACTTCTTCCTGCGCAGATTTGCAGAGCGGGGCCGGATATTCTCAAAGGAGGAGGTGAGAGCCATCCAGGTGGGCCCGAGCGGGCTGTTCTTCACCGGGGACCGGACGGGGGAGCTCAGAGTGTGGAAGTGGCTGGCCGGAGACGCTCACAGCAGTTAAAGACCACCACCGCCGCCACCGCCGCCGCCAGTGCTGTAGGATTAATTCCTTCTCGTAGCTTCTGTACCTTCAGATTTTTATCAGAAGGGTCTGTCTGTCTGTGCGCGGATGCCGGCCGGCGATGTCGATGCTGCCCAAATTTTGATGATTTCATTGATTTCTTCTCATTGCGGCGTCTGTGTGCCCTCCTCTGGAAGATCAGTCAACTGTTCTTCAGAAGGGTCAACCCCCCCCTCCTCGATTGTGCCTCACAGACCATCTTCCCGGGATCAGGAGATGGTCGTCTTCTTGTTCTCTCCTCTCCTCACCAGGCAGGAGGCGCTTGGACGCAGATTAATGTGATATATATATATATATATTTATTTATTTCTATTTCATATAGTTGGAGCATTTATTTTGCCCTGCATTTTGCTTGGATGAAGTCAACTAGACTGGCTCTAGATAGCCTTGCTTGGTTTGTGAAGGGACCTCCATCTTTTTTTTGGTCGCCGTTCGCCGGTGGGCAGGATTTGACCGACGGCTGTAGATTTGACTCGGTCGGCTCTCTTCTTTCGATCTGATTTTATCCTGATTCGGTTCATCCGGTCAGATCTGTAGCCCTATTTGTAGAGATGCCGGTTCGTTCTAGTTGACCAACCCCCTTCTTCCCATCTGACTTTTGCCTGAGTCAACGCAAAACTTTCTGATGCGGGTCAACGTTGGATCAGAATTTTCAACTCGATTCGGCTCATCCGGTCAGATTCATAGCTGTAGTATGATAGAACCGGATCATTCATCCCAGCTGACCTACTGTTCAGATTAGAACCTGATCTTGACTCGAGCCAGCAGACCCAATCCGACCAGAGTCAAACTCGTCGATAAAGCACGCGGTCAGAAAGACCACGCCATCCTCTCCAATTGCAGGAAGTCAACCCTCTGGCTTGCTAACAGCAGAACCAGGCTGGGCTGGCTGACCACCCGATGAACTGGACTAATTAGGGTTCTCGACAGGCCGAGGCCGGATAAAAAAAAAAAGCCCTGAGACGGCGTCCGAATTCTCCGGGCCAGAGAAAAGCTTATTAAAGAAACCCTAATTATAGTAATGGAGGAAGACGACGAAGATCGGGAAGAACTTCAGAAACTCACAGTCAACGTCGTGGACAAGAAGATGAAGGGCTCCGATAATCCCCAGCCGGCGTTGCAGAACGGAGAAAGGCCTCCGGTGGAGGAGGAGCCCGGTGCCTATAAACGGACATGATCTTGAGTTCTGGTCCCCTGTTGGTGCCGCTTCTGCCCACAAAAGGAGGGCTTGTGGGGCAATTTTTTGGCCCGGAAGACTGAAGAAACCAGAGAGCATTGGCCATTAATGGAATGCGATGGGAGGCGTTGACAAATGGCTGGCAAGTGGGCTCGATGGTGGCTGATGATATGCAAAGTCAAATGACTTGGTAGTTGTCCGTGATCAGCTGAGTCCTCTGGGTGAACTTTGGAGGCGGCCCGCCCTGTAGTGGCACAACGCCAGTGACCTGTGGCACAATCGTAAATATGTGATCTACTCAGAAAGAGAGAGAGAAAGAGAGAGAGAGGGGGGGGGGCGAGTACTGGTTTAGCTGCAGATCAAACCACACTGAAGCGAAATATTTTCAGAGGAAAGGATCAAAAGTCTTTTTGGGGAGATTTCGAGCTGGCGGGGAATTCGAGGGGCGGTTCAAATAGTCAGCCCAGGGTGGCAGCAGAAAGTCATAATCCGAGAACAGAAGTGCAGATCACCAAGAACATTAACTTTAATTGGCAAATAAAAGCACACGATCATGGTTTCCAAAGAACAAGGGACATCTTATCGAGATGCTGCGCATTTTTCCTCGCACTTACAGAGCGTTGTTATATCGAAATGAGAGATAACTGAGAAAGAAGAAAGAAATATTGCAAGGGGCCCAGGGATCGAGTCAGAAGTCAAACCTTCACGTCACTGAATGTGCTTGCAGCGGTGAATCTGATGCTGATTGGGAAGAAGACGGATGCATCTGTTGGAGGAACAACAAACTCCATCGAGCCACTGCAAGATATTATGTAGTTCAACCATTTTTATTATTTTTTCTAGATCGAGTATCGAAAAATTTCAGACAAGCGTCGCCAGGGCCAGATACCTGCGGTTGGAGCTATCAATAAGAAGAACAGACCATTCCATAGTGGAGCTCCTTGGATCATACCTGTATGTTAAAAAATTAAATTAAATTAAATTAAATTAGAAGAGCTGTGCTTTTTTTTTTTTTGCGCTGGACGAGCTGACCTCCATTCTCCATCAATCTGCCTCACACTGGGCGATTCCCTGAGCGCAGGAAGCGGTACAGAGATCACGACGTTGTGTAGGTCAAACAGGTCACATGCTTCATATTCGATGTTGACAAAGGTCTCATTTCCGGAAACAGACGGCCAACAGCTGACTGCAGATGCCGATATGCAATATGAGCAGCCAAAAGGCGAGGAAAATGCAATTAAATAATGTTTTAGGAAAAAATGAAATGTGAGTTCAATCACCGACCAGTTAATGGTACAGCTGCCTCGTCCATGCCCTGGATTCTCCACTTCAATAGGCCAACGTCATTCTGACCGCATGGGAAGGGCCTGTTGGGGTCCTTCAGGCCTATGATGTGCTCATTGTTGAATAATTCTTTGTTGATGTTGGGGTGGGTTCTAAAGCTGAGGCCATGGATGCCTCTGTTTTCAATCTGTAGTTGAATACATTGTTATTTATATCCAATAAAGCAGAAACAAGTCATTCATGTCCGAATATAGCATTCAGGAGATTTCCAATACAATTAACTTATTGAATGAAAAGTAAATTTGTTATTAAAAGTTATTTAAGATAAGCCAGCACATTGTGAAGGCCAATCGCATTGCACATATGATGAATGATGCACCCCTGTGCGCATGTCTGAAAAGATTTTTGGTGCATATGAGATAGAGATAGATAAATAGATATAAATATAGATAAACATATATATATATATATATATATATATATATATATATAGAGAGAGAGAGAGAGAGAGAGAGGGAGAACCTGAAGTTGGATGAACCCGTCATCCTGTTTGAGAATCTGGACAGCAAGTGTACCTTGAATATCAAAGGCGCTAACGCCACCATCCCTTTTAATTGTAACACTAAGCTTCTCTTCAATGGACAGCGTAACGGGATCAGTGGGTGGAAGGGATGTCTTTGACTGAATAGCGCTTGGCTTCACATCTTCAATAATCACTTCACCTTCAGCTTTGAGAGATTCCAAAAACTGGTTTGTCCGCTGCGTTTTACCGAGTTTCATTCCGAGGCCTTTAGGAGGAGCATTGGCAGATGTAGGTGGACGACCTGGCGATCTAAAAATTTAGTCTCATGCAAAACTTACTGCCTCAGATGTAAAAAGAATTCACTTCACCTTCTGGTAAAATAAAGATGGAAACGTTACATTATGACAAGGCTTCTAGTTAAATAAAGTTTTACAATTGTCAGGATATGGGTGATAGAATGGATGATGATCGTATAGGATTTGTTTGCAAAATATAAATTTTATCAGATGATTATCGCATTGAAAATATAGACACTAGGAGTATATGCAGGAAGCCCTGAGATAGTGGGAGGCAAGAAATATTATGTCAGATTTAGGTCGCGTCATTATCTTTTCAAAGGAAAAGGGAAACAAAGGCCAGATACGTGTAACAAAGACTCTGGGTAAATTACCAGAAAAACCCGCACAGACGCATCTTCGAATAGCCAATACAAACTGCGAAACCATGAAAAATATATCCCGGCTAAGATCAGAAATTTTTATGCTGAAAATATCCTATTAAAGATTTTCAACGTGAGCCAAAATAAAAACTCAGGAATGATATTCTAAACCTAGATGCATATTTGTGGCAACCATACACAAATATTGACTAACAGCAAGTCTATGGTGGGATCGAAATACTATGATGGAGATACAGATTTACAATATTGGGAATGATGGAACTTTCAATTCTGATCGATGATAGTGAATGGTGGTTAATTCTACTTCCTGAATTTTCCTGAGTTATCTGGAAAGGGAAAAATCTTCCAAAGGGAACACAAGAAGCAGAAAGATAACATCAGTACAGTGATTTATTTGATGGTTGACAATGGTTGGTAATGGAGATGAATGATAGGACCAGTACAGCAGCTACGCAGTTTGATAGTTGACCAAGGTTGCTAATGTAGCTGAAAAATGGCATCTGTACAGCAGTCATCCAGTTTGGTGGCAGACTTCAAACTTAGGGATTATTTTTCTTTATAATGCACATACGTTACCATTTAAAACATACTCCAGATATCTAAAACGTTTTATGTCAAAAAATGGGTATCACTGTAGTAGAAATGAAAGCGTTGATACTAGTTCTTGAACTGTTCTCGTTGTCAGATGGAATTACTGCTTTTTCTGAGATAACTATGCAAGAAATAAAAATCAGACGGTTTCTAAGCAGCCTATAAATTTGAAAATACCCGTACACATTTCAATACACACCTTTTGTTTTGCTTGAAAAAGATTCAGCATCAGTGCTCAAACCAAACCCAGAAGCACTTCCAAATCCACTTCCGTTGCTAGATATGCTCATGTCATTGAAGCTACTTTCAATCCTGTCTGAGCTTGACATAGACATAAAACCTCCTTTTTCACCTCTGTTTTTGTCAATCTAAAACAACACAGGCCATGATTAAAAAATACAGAAATTCAATCAAAAGACTGTTGTCCAAGAAAAAAAAACATAACTAGCACTTTGGTATTTAACCGCTGTGCTTTCGTCAGAACAAAAGTACATGGCTAATCGTGATCAGAGTGAAAACTGTTGTCTCCAATTTCACACTTTTCACTGACAAAGTTCACATGCCCAATTCTCAAAAGGTAATAAAGTAATGTTTAACATTTATATCATATACAGAGAATTGATGAAAACATAAAAGCCAAATTTTAATTACCAAACAGAAAAGGATGAAATCCCAACGGACAGACTAGCCCATAAAAATAACTCCACTTAGCCCAATTTGTGAGGCGTCAATAATGAAATAAACCAGTGGCCAAAAATTGATAAGGCTCGACAATCCCAGTTCTTAGGCATGTATGGCAAAATACTTTGTAGAGATCCATGTCCAAAAGGGGGATCATCTCCGTCCAAGTAGACGCCTTATGCTTTATTTTCAATTTACCTGACTGATCTAAGACTAAATAAGATTACGTGAAATTGGCAAAATGACGCGATTTTAAGATAGCATTTGATCATCTCCAAGTTTATTAGATGCTCAAACTTACAATCCCACCAAAAATATATCTTTCCAGCATTTACAAGCTATTAAGAGATTTACTTACATATGCAACCATAACCATTTTTATTCCTACGTATTTATTACAGCAGATTACTATATTCTTGACCACGAAAAGAAAAAACTGTGTACACAAGCGGGCTCAAGTTACAAATTAGAAGTGCAAGACACTAGAAATCACCTTGCTTTTGTCAATCTCACTGGCTTTTCTCTTCATAACGTCTTTTGTCTCATTAATCTTACTCTGCATTACGAGCTTATGTAATCGTTCTTCATGACTCTCCATTTCACAATATTGCCTAACCTGAGCAACAGTTACATTCTCCTTGTTTCCAAGAGAGATAGCTTCATCAAAGGCAAAAATCAGATCAAACGCGCTTGTGCAGATACCTTCTTCATCTAGAGAGGAAGCATACTCAGGCACCTAAGAGTACTTAAGGAATTAACAGAAATATGTCGGAAGTATTTCTTCACCCGCCCAGAAATTTTCACATGGATCTTATAAAATAGTGCAACAAGAGTCGACTGTAAAAATAGATTGCTAACAATCAAAAGCACCAAACATTTCATAAAACAAATAGACGTGTAAAAGGTTATGCCCATTTCTTTTACTAATTCAGAGAGGAGGAAATAACTTCAGTTTTCTCAACAACAAAAAAAGGTTAGATTAAAGTGATTTCGGCGTTTAAAAACAAAGTTATAAGTTTCCATGTCCTTTGGCTTGTTTATGATATTGTGAAAATTTGTTATGCACAGAAAAAGAAAAGCAGTTTACACGTTTAAGACCATGAGGAATGTTACTAGCCGAACTATAAAATGGGTGGAATTTTCATCACAAAATCAGATGAGGATACAAGTTTTGATAAAAGTCTCAGTGTCTCCAGATCTTCAAGAATGTTGCTCTGCTTGTTTGTTACGAGTAACAAATAGAGAGCTTCAATCGGCTGGTAGACATAGCGTACGTTCTCTGTCTCAACAAAAGTATGCTGCTTTCCAGTACCAACAAGCTTCGGAAATGCTGCGAGTAGGCCCTCTATTCTTATTCGAGACATATCCACAAACTGCCTTGAGGCAAGTGCTGCAGAGGAACATGAATATGAAAACGATAAATATAACTAATACAAATGTAATGACAATATACACAGAAAAACTGGATTGCTTTTGATATCTAGCTCGATTAAAGCTTGCAGGCCGAGTTATAATATCGCTATGAGCTACAAATCGGACTTTTATGGGAAGTAAACAAAAGCAGGAGTCTGAGAACCAAGCAGCAAGCAGATGACCCGAGGACACTAACCAGGATAATCACAAGCATAAAAGATTCCTGTCCCTAAGCTGTTAGTGTATAACAATGGGAGGACAATGACGGAAACCAAAGGACAAGGACCTAACTGATACACGCATCGAAGCAAAGGTAACGAGGGTAAGTTGCCGTTATTGCATTGTAAAGTCGCATGGCTCTGTTCTAATGGGAGTTGGCCACTACATCGCGGCTTGTAATTTATATATGGGTCTGCCTAAGACACCGTCCAATTTTTTCAATGAATACTATGACGCTGTAGATAATGAGACGTAGAAAATGAAACCTGAGACCTAAAGGATCACAATCACCTCAATGCACGCCAAACATTGGAGATGCAACGCATTAAAAAAAACTCTGAATTGAGGAACTCTGTTTTTCGGCTATCAGCAAGCTTACCTTTCCCAGACTTGCCTATGATGGAGGCCGCGAGGACAACCTGTTCGCCGTAAAGCATTTCGGCAAAACAAAGGCAAAACATCACCATTAGGAATGCGCTCCTACAGCAAGAATGCTCTCAAAACAAACAGATCTACGTGACTACGAAGGGGGAGAAGACATCGAATAGGAGCATCACCATTTTGGGGATCAAAGGAGGAGAGACCGGACGACGATCCGGTGCGATTCACAGGAAAACACCTCCAATTCCTTCGACTCAGATCCAGAGAGGGCGATGGAGCGGCTGTCGGTTCGTGCCGTCCTTTTATACTGATAGTGTCTAGCAGGCGGAGAGAGAGGATTGACGAACAGCACGTAGTTCCCATAGTTTTTATATGGGTTTTTTAATTAATTATCCTAATTAATAATCCCATAAAAAACATATTATCCATATTTCAAATAATAATTTCTCTGGAAAAAAGCACAATAGAGTGAATGTAAACGCCTCCATTGCACCTCTCAATTTATATATATATATATATATATATATATAATTTAATAGTATTTATTTTTAAATTTAAATATGGCGTCCCAACAATATAATAAATTATTCATTTGCTGATAATTGTATTGTAATAGAATTCGACGACATGCGGTTTTATCGCAATTTTTAAGATATATTTTTTAGAAAATAAATTCATATGTTTTGTTAATTCCCCGGGCTGGCTTTTATTTGTCCCTTCGCAAATAATCATGTCGACGTCAAGCTTTCGCCCAATAGAGAGAGATAGAGAGAGAGAGAGAGAGAGAGTCTGATGTTAAAGACGGGCTAAGGGGACAACTGGGCCAGATCAGGAGCATGACAAAAATAAAGAAATAAGTAATAATGGAATTACCGTAAAAATATGCTCTGGAATATTCCGGTCGGTTTCCCGGCGACAGTCTTGATCCGTCCCCTTCTTCGGTTGACGGAAGACGCCATCGGCTGCAGCTTGCCCCTGCCACCTGCCCTCTCTCTCTCTCTCTCTCTCTCCATCTCCCTCTCTCTCTCTCTCTCTCTCTCTCTCTCTCTCTCTCTATCTCCCTCTCTCTCACTGTTTCTCTCATTCTCTCTCTCTCTCTTCTCTCTTCTCATTCTCTCTCTCTCTCTTCTCTCCTCTCATTCTCTCTCTAACTCCTCTCTGTCCAGGTGATGAGGATGGCGGAAGTTTAAATCACAGTCGAGCAGGCGGTGAAGTTTCTTAGATTATATATTATTAAAAGACAACTGGTATAAATACCTTTCTCCTCGGCCCCCGGACCCCCCTCCTCCACCCCCACCTCGGTATTTCGCAGCGGGGGGTGTGTGCGTTTCTGCGACCGCGGGTGCTCCGCTCGATGGTTTATTAGCGGAACCCTAAAGCGGGTTGCAGAGGAAGGATAGAGGGAGACGGAGTGCACAAAGGGTCGGGAAGTCAGAGAAGGAAGGGGGAGCGGGAAGATGATGACCAGAGGAACGAAGCGGCTCGCGGAGTCCGCCTCGTCAGCTCCCGATTCCAATGACTCCGCCGTACGTGCCCGTCGTGCTTTTGTCTGTTTTTTTTTGTTGTTTTTCTGTTTTCTTTCACTGATTCAGCATGCTTCTCTTCCTCGTCTCTTTCTCTATGTAGTGCAGTAGTTTCCCAACTTCACGAAGATGAATGGTTCCTGATGAGTAGCAATGGAGAACCTGTCTTTCATCTTCTTTTCTTTGTTAGTAGAGAATCCAAAGTTCTTGGGGGATGTTTCCGGGATGGCTGTCTTGTGGAATTATTGCGTAGGGTTCGAAGAATGAGCGATAGAATTTTTCAACGCAAGATTAACGCTTATCTAATGGGCTTTGTGCCGATATGGATAGGCAACTTAAGGTCACTGGTGAAGGGGGATATGCTCAATATTACATCTATTAAGTCGTCGAATCTACTGTTAAATTAGCAATCATCCGGGTTTTTGGATTTGTGATGTCTATCCACCATGGCAACTTTACTTGCATTTTAATCTTGATTTAACTACACATCCCAAGCTCCTCTGCTCAAATATTCAAACTTTCTCTCGCCTTGGTCTTTGTTTGCCCATTTTCATCTATTCGTTGGATATTATGCACTGGGAACCTGGGATGCGAATCTCCTAAACGATTTCTAGGATTCATTATCAGTTATTTGCGTATTTTTCTATGAACTAGAGTCGTGTCTTCTCTCTCTATGAATGTTTTATCAGGCTGTTGACAATTTTTCGGTTCTCTTATTCTTTTTATTATTTAGTGATTGACATTTCCAGTGAATGTAAGACCTTTCTCCCACTCTATTTCTATAATGATGCAGTTGCAAAGTAAAAGAGTAATGGCAGCACCCAATTTTGATGTTCACAGGGCTGAGTCGCCTAATAATCACACGATGGAAGCACCACAATTAGATGCCCAGCGTGCTCAGTCATGCCATCTTCATGTGAGAGCTCTCAATACTCAATATGCCAGGTACTATTTCCTTGTCCTGGTCGTTGTCATTTCTTTGATATATATTTTTTACATGTCATTTCTCGTGCATACTCATGTTTATACGTCCTCGCCGTCCATGCCCATGTACTATCAAGTGGCTGTAGGCTTTTTATATGCCAGTTTGCGCCTATGTTTTTTTTTTTCAGTTCATTTTCTGTGGTTTATGCATACTTTTTTTTTTTACTGTTTTTGTGTTATTTTTGTCACAGATACATGGGTTGAATTACCTCTGATACTCTACAATAAGAATGATTTCATAATTACTTCTGTGATGCTTGAAAAATATTAGTGATGTACATTTTTAATCATTTTTATGGTAATCTCTATTGTTGACCGTTAATGGAGTCATCTTGCATCAGCAATTTGTTTCGCTGGATGTTTATCAGAAAAAATTAAATTTATTATTCGCAATTTGCAAGTCCCCATCCCTTGATTGGTTTGACATTTCCAGTTTGACATCCTTTGCTTGTTTTCCTTAAAAAATTCGGAAACCATGTGCTCTATTGTTTTGAATATTGAAAAATGCAGTACTTCAACCGCGTGTTTGCTTTGTGCAATTCTTTCTTGGGGTAATAAAGTGGCTTGAAATTTATGATTTTTTTTATTTAATGTAAATTTTCTACTTTTGAAATACTTTAGCTTTACTATTAAAATTAAGTTGTATATTTGACAGTTGGGTGCAGTCGCAGTTGCAAAATCATCCAGATGAGCTTTGGCAAGATGGTGCTCAGGATTATATCAATCATGCTTCTCACATCATGGTAACTTGTTGTTTATACTATTTATTCAACAGATACGAGACAAAAAACCCACTATTTTAATGAGTTTTATTTGCGAATATGCCAGTCTTGGATTATCACGTGCATAATAACCATGATTAACAGGTTCATTGAATTTCTAGAACTCCTTGAAGTTTACTTCTAGATCATTGATGTTTCACCCTAAAATTTCATTAGGTTATAGATTCAGGATGTGCGTAGATTGGTTTCTATTCACCTTGGTGGGATGTACCGATTGGAGTATCATTTGTGTTCTGATAAAAAAATAGGCGCAGGTAATTCCAATTCTTACTGCATTGTATTTTTGTTCTAGATAAATGTCTGGTTATGGAAATGTTGTTTAATCTAGGTGATGTTGTGTAGCAGTAAGGACAAGATGAATGATAGAAATGTAAAATCACTTATTTACCCTCTTCTATTCCATTCCACTCCCTATGCTGGAAAAGAGTACACTCTCTCTGCCAGAGTAGGAGATTTGCTATAGGCTTGCATATCTATTGGTGATTCGGCAGGAGATTCTTCAGATATTTGATCAATTCAAGGTTTCTGTATTTTTTTGGGAGTTGCTCAACAATCTTGGAGGGATGCAAGAGACAGTTGCTCATTCTAGTGATTAAGCAGATGTCCATTGCACACTCTACCAGAGAGATTGCATTGCTTCATTGGTGACTTTCTGATGCATTTTTTTTCCCCCCAAGTTGGAAGGGCGCCACTCAGATTGCACACTTTGATGTTGTTGCACTTGTTTAGTGTATGACTGCGAGACCCAAATTACTGCAAGATGGTCAACGTAAAAAAAATCAAAAACAGGAAAGAGATCCAAGTTGATTAGTGTAAGGACGCCGCGTCCTTACAAGGGGGATTGAGTGAGAAGGTGATGAAGATGGGCAGAAGGAAGGAAGTTAGATGATGATAGATGACGACTAGGAGACCCTAGCTGCCCACAGAGGGTGTTAGAGAATCCCTCTCTCTCCCAAGTCCTAAATGATCCGAAAAGATGACCTAATCCTCTATTGGCCTCCCTTAAGTAGGCAGGGTAGTAAATTGGTATGGGCCCATTTACTCATGATAGATGAATGCCTACACACCTTATGAGAAGCATGGCACACAGGAGGAGCAAGGAAACTGTCACCATACCCCAATAGGAGCATGGAGCGCCTTCATCTACAGCCCCCAGATCTGAGCAATAGACTAAGGGACCCCTTAGTGAATAGTGACATTCCATCATTATCAGAGCCACCTTAACACCAATCCCTAAGAGTTGGCACAAGGATGTTCAAGATGACAGACGTGGAGTTCTTATGTTGCCGTGAGCAAGGCTTCTACTTTTATTGTGATGAGAATTTTCATCTAGGTCATTGTTGTAAGAGGAGACTACAGACTCTCTTGGTGTGTGAAGATGATGACTACAGTGACAGAATAAACTAGGGAGGACAAGGACGCATTAGCGGGGACCAAAATTGTAGAGGTTGCCCAGTGGGAAAGCTCGCTAAATGTGGCCACAGGTGTACTGACTTCAGAAACATTGAATCATCAATGGGAGTTGTTCGATCCTAGGGGCACTAGCGTACAAGAAAGTATATGCAAGCAAAAGGATCAAGGGAGCTGTTTGCTAACGTTCAATGAATATTTACTGAAGAGCACCTTGAGGACAAGGTGTTTAGTGCAGCAAGGAGTAGTATAAGGTTACTGGTCCTCACTTATAGTAGGCAAGGTAAATGGGCCCATGCCCATTTACTACCCCGCCTACTTAAAGTGATTAGGGCATCTTTGGGATCATTTGGGACTTCGGAGAGCGAGGGGCTCTTGGACAGGCTCTGTGGGGCGACTAGGGTTTTCTAGTCGCCATCTATCATTATGTATCTTCCTTCTTTTGGCCCATCTTCCCTCTACCCCCATCCTTCTCCGCTGATCACCCTTGTAAGGAAGTGGTGTCCTTGCAAAATGTTATGGAAACTGCATGGCTAGTGTGAAAAATATAGCATTCAGTAGTCAAAAGCCTATGAACCTATCTTGGTGAGGAACTGTATTTCTTACTTTACAAAGTTGCTTAACCTGTGTGTATCATGTATGGAATATTTGTGCGCTGTGTGAGAACTTCTCGTGCTTTTTTTGAGTACTGATTATCGGATATGCGTTTTGTGATACTTGCTGATAATATATTTTATAAACATGTTCTGTGGAATAGCTCATCATCTTAACGGATTATTTGCAGGTGATTTTATCTAAAACTTACAGACGATGAAATGAGGAATGAACTTGTATATGTTTCTATGTATTTGATGGTTAGGCACTGTGTAGGATATATTACTGGTTATTTGCTGTCAAGAAAGGTATGTCAATGGATTCACGAAGAGTAATATGTAGAAAAGATAATGAACCCATAAATAAATCTTTCCCTTCAAAGGAAGGGTCACGGTTCTGACCAAGCATACTTCCATCTTGGTCGTTCTCCTTTTTAGCCTGCCGCTGATTATTTGTGCTGTTTTAATTATTGGTTTTATGAGAAACTATCTCTTAGACATGCTTAACCGACTGTTTGTGATCTTTATTGTGAGAATCCTACTGTCTCTTTCATTTATATTCTGAATTTCCAGCTGATTCAAACATTCATTTTTAATTCTTGGCTGTCTGGTTTGTGGATGACTGCAGTTTTTAATTTATTCAAGTGCCTACCATTTCAGGAAAAATTTAGTGATGTAGTGGCGTGGCTTAGAGCTAAGTCTTCAAAAGCAGAAGGGGATTCAATTGCTTCCCTAGCTGACAATCAAAAGTTGGTGGATGGAGCCGAGAGTAGCATATTTAAATCTCGTCCTGAGATGAATATTTTGTCTACTCCAGTTGTTTCAGTGTCATCCACTCCAAATTTGTTTAGTTCGATTCAAACATCAGACAATCAAAAACCATTATTTCCAGGTAGCAATCTTTCTTTGACACCGTTAATGAGTGGCATGCCTGACGGGAATTTTCTTTCTAGAGTACATCAGGTTGAAACTTGCAGGTATTTTAGTTGCAAAATACACTGCATGCTCATTTTTTCAAAAGACGAACAGAGATTTTATCAAAGCTATTTGAAGATTAACATAGAAGAGCAAGTAAACATATATTCTTCAGGACTACAAATTATTCTTTAGCTGCATCAAAATATTTATTTCTAAATTTAGCATCTTTACTTTAACTCCCAACAGAGGGTATATCGTCTACTTGCCTTTGGCATCCCTTGTTGTCGTGATGTTAGGACTGTTTATGATTGCTTGGGACTTTGGGTAATCGCCCAAGTGGCAAGGCAGACTAGATGTCCCAGGCATCAGGGCTGCCTTGGTAAGCAGGACGAATGCACCTAGCTTTCATGAAAGAGAATACATATGCAGCTCACTTAAAAATTCTGATGCTAAATTCGTAAATGGCCTTTTGTAACGTAATGAGTTTTCAGATTAATATTTGTCGTGTTGGTGTTATAAAAATATATATACTTTCTTTCTTCCATTATAACTTAATTATATATCTTTTAAAAATGCATATCTAGCCCATGTGATTCGACTATTTTATATTATTCAAATATTTTTATATAATTTTTTCTCTATATTTGTTTGTAACATATTAGAATTTGCATCACCTTAGCAGCTTGCCTTGACACTGAACCATAAGGGGAGTCTTTGACCTTGGTTTTCTCTTGGATTCATTATTTTCTGATCACTCTCTTTACCTCATATTCAGTATAGTTAAAAAATTTTATTCCCTAACTTTATTAAGTTAGACGGTGGAAACTGCGATGCTGACCCAGGAACGCTGATGTATTGGTTAAAAATCCACATGTATCATGTTAAGTTGTTGGTGTGGTCCCCTTACAATGGCCGACTTGGTGTACTTAAATTTCTCAGTACTTATGTTCAATTCGTCAGCAGACGAATAACCTTTCTGAAAATAGGAGACTCAATTGTCATCTCTTTTTAGTACTGCTGGTGAGAATCAGAGAAAGTTTCTCAAAACAGTGTTCGGTCGATGATACACAAGTTTCTCGGTTTTTATGTAGATAGCAGAATCTTTATTGACTAGATCTCTAAATTCAAGGTTGGAGTGGGAACCAGTGGCTCTGCCATTGGGCACCTGTTCTCTTCTTAGCCTTATTGTCATCATTCTCTTGACTCTCTATAGTTCCTTTCAGCACGAATGGAGGAAAACCTCGTGTGCAATTTGGTAAGGAGTCATGGTGCGCATATTCCTTTTGTGCACAAGATAATTAGAAATTTCCTTTAACATTCACTCATAAACTAAGTTGCTACTGCTGATGGTACGCATACTCAAAAGTCATCATTCAGTTGATGAAGTTTTGAACATTAGATTCCGGCATCGGACGCTTCCTGATCAATTGCTATTTACAATTCCATTTTCGAGTGGGAACCCACTACGTTAAACATGTGCTACCAGTTGTGTCCAATTTCGGGCAGAAGTATAATGAGGAGAATGTGAAAAAGAATAAGATGGTAATCAGCATCCAATAGCCCAACAATATCACTTGATGACTTTCAAAAGTTACCTTTTCTCACTGTTTGTAGTGGTTACAGCCCCCAGAGCAAGGAAGGAGGAGAACTGGTGTGCACCAGCTACCCCTGGCATCCACCATCCACCCTTCCACATCTATGGCTGTGTGGCTTAAAAACATGTTAACTCGACTCCTGTGGGTAAATAACTTCCATACTATTTTTATTGTAGAGCAGTCAGTGGAATTTAGCTCAACAAACTGTTCATTGTATTCTTCAACTATTTTTATCTTTAGACTTAATGAACATTCTGTTCCGTTTTGGTTCTGATTCAGTTCAGCTCTGAACTGATTGCCACCCAATGTGTGTGGTGTGCCCAGTCATGTTTTTTTATGTAACCATGCCCATAAAACATGGGAGTCGCTGCCTTTAAAGCATGCACCATGAATGTTTGGCGTAGACAACTAGGGTTGGTGCGTTTTAGGCTCCTGTGTTCATGTTAAATGTGCAAAGTTTACATGTTCGTGCCTTGGGTTATATAACCATGTAAGAGTTTTGTTTTCAAAGCTGCTCTAGCAGAATTTGTAAATCTTCATAGGAAATGCTTGTTCTAATGGATATTAAAAACAAAAATGACAGTAAATGGCTCATAGCGTCAACAAGGGTTGATGTCAATGAAACATGGATTTGTCAACCAATCAAACAAACTCTTAATGCTCTGCATATATGTCCTGAAGAAAGGAGAAGACAGGCATTCGAATCTCAAAAGCTCTGTATATATACCACGGGGAGTGGATTTTTATGTTTTCTTGCATCTACGTGTTATCAATGGAAAAATAAAAAAAAGGAAATTTCCCATTCACACTTAATTTGCAGTTAGGTTGGGATTGTAATCTTTCAGTACATGGGAACGATCTATAGTTAATTTTGAACCAAGTAGTTTGTATTTCATAGACGTCTGTTTCTTTGTCAGGTTCTCAAGGAACTTTTGCAAAGCCTGAAGCTGCTGAAGATTTAGATGAGGGTGAGTGAATTATTGATCCGACTCTTTACATAATTGGTAATTTAGAGTATTTTTGTGTAGATTATTGAGTTTATAAATTGTCCCTTTAAAGACTCGTAAGCGTCCCTGATGTATTTCATGTTCACCGTGTCCCTTGAATTATTCTTCCATCTCCATTGTGGACATGCTTCTTTTGTCTTGAATGCTTCTGTTTTTTCTACGTAGCTGATGAATCGCCAGAAAGATATCCTGGGTATCATTAAGGTAATAATACCATGGTCACACCTACATTGTGAATGGCTGACAATGAAAATCTTGTGGAAAATTGATCGCACCATGCTTTATCACCTTGATCATTGCTCCTTCTCTATGGTGTGCTCCAACAGGAACTCATCGTATTAACTTAGACCCCACTTAACGAGTAAGTTTTCAACCCCAAATCCTGGTTCATTGAATCTTGTTTTCGACTGCCAAAGACTTGTAGGTGCTTTGGTTTTCCAGTTGGATTTAAAGACTGACGAATGATAGAACAAAAAGCCACGGACCTCCAGTCAAAGTGAACAACTTAATTCTACTAGTCTCTTGCCGTAAAAATTGATCCAAGTTTAGATCCGTAGGAACTACTTTGTATCCTACGTCTCTTGTAATGAATTAATGTAATATCAGATCCCAAGATATAATTTGTTCTCACCCTGCAGAAGAGATGGGTAATGAGGCAGATTGACTTGGATCCCTTCCTTTTGAGTCTTATTTAATCTCCCCTATGCTCACAGTGGCAGGTCTAAACTTGATGAATCGTGGACTTCACTTAGTTGACCATTGTACAATGTGGAAAACAGATAGGAGAGTAGCTGGAAAACAGATGGCTTAATAATATTTGGGTTTTGGTCTGCATTAGTCCTCGAATCATGAAGAGTAATCAAAACCATCATGTAAATGCTTCTCTAATTCTGGAGCCCGTCTTTATAAATGGAGAGCACAATATTTTAAACTGTCTGACCGACCATATTTAGTCGTATGTAGAGTCCGCAGTCAAAGTAACTGAATATCACCTTTTTTGCAATCGACTGAGTTACATTCATGTGTAATATTGTTACATATTTCATGGCGTAATTCCGTATGTCCCCATTCATGTTTTTGTTCAAAATAATCTACAATCTGAGAAACACAGTATCAGAATGAACGTGGAATTTTTGAAAGAATCTCGAAAAAAATGTGTGATCCAATTAATTTTTGTCACCCCTTTAAAGTTCACTTTTGATTACTTATGGAAAAAAAATGCGTTTTGACCTTCTACTCCGATCATCTACGCAATCGGTTGATTTGGTGCCGGATCAGGCCTTCCTGTCTGACTTAACCTGTACCATCAATCCCGGCTGATCCTATTCTAGATAAATTTCGGAGCTTAAAAGAAATGATTTGGACCCGCTGATCGCTGTTCGACAGATTTTTAAAATTGGATCATCCTTTGATCCAACCTCGATTCTTGTTGCTGATTGCTTAGGTAATGTGTTTTATTTTGCACTCCCATTGCTGAATCTCGGGTCAACAACACATTTTCTTGACCCCTTTTTCCATACTTGTTCATGAAGTAATTGTTCAGAGCTTCGATCGATCCACTAACGATCATATTATTTTGATGGTTGGGCAGAGAACGAGGGGGAGAAACCGAGCAGCCCTTCTTTGAAGAGAACCGAGGAGAAAGGGATCGTGATCGTTCACGAAGTCAAATGCAAGCTTTACGTTCAGGTATCATCTCATCATCGCAGTGGCTTTGCGATCTTCATCTGGTCAACGACGGGTCGGCCCGCCAGCCGCTGACCTTTTTTGATAATATGATTAACATTATCAGTATTCATTTTCTTCTCTTGATTCGTCCAGCCAGAGAACCCTGCGGAGAAGGGCTGGAAAGACTTTGGAGTGGGCCAGCTCTCCATCAGATGCAAGGAGGGCGCCGGAAGAGCCACGAGAGAATCAAAGCCCACCATATTAATCCGCAATGATGTGACTCTCTCTCTCTCTCTCTCTCTCTCTCTCTCTCTCTCTAGAGCTTGTAGCTGATATGCCCATTTTTTAGCTCGGCTCAGAGGTTCTCTGCTGGTTTTATGGCTGCAGGTGGGGAAGATCTTGCTTAACGCGCTGATATATCCAGGAATCAAAACGAGCGTTCAGAAGAACACCATCACCGCCGTGTTCCACACTGTGGTACGCTCTCTCTCTCTCTCTCTATCTTCTCTCTCTAGGCCACTTATCATTCTTGACGGCATAGAGTGCTTATTTTTTTGGAAATGTCCGCCCATTTAATTCTGGCTGAGGGTTTTTTTTTTTGGTTCGGGGAACGAAGGGAGGGGAGGAGGCAGCGGTCGCCAGGACCTACTTGCTGAGGACGAAGACCGGGGAGGAGACCGCCAAGCTGGCGGCGGCCATTAAAGAGTACGCCCCGGAGCTCTAGATTCTCCCTCCCTCCTCTCTCTCTCTCTCTCTCTCTCTCTCTCTCTCTCTCTCTCTCTAACTTTTGTGAGGTGTTGACCATTTGCTTTGTTGAGGGAGATTTAGGGATGCTTCTGGGTACTCCCGTGTTGGGCTTTTGGGGTTTGGATCAGTCCATTGTAATCGGTTAGATGCTCCATTCTTACTCCTCTTCGACCTCAGCAGACTCTCTCTCTCTCTCTCTCTCTCTCTCTCTCTCTCTCTCTACCCTGCGCTTCGTATTCCATCGGCCCCATCTTGGGCCAGGCGGCCATTTGTCTTGCAGAAATGATTCTTTATATTAGATAAGTAAATAAACCCTTCGAAGATGATGATTTATTGAGGGAGAGGCTACTTAGCACAAGATTATTAAGATAAATGCTTGAAATTTCTTCAATCTTTGATCAGCATGATTTCGTTAAAACGCTCTCCTTCTGCTACCAATCTAAGCCGAATGGTTAGATTCCCAGGCAGAATCCTCGGAGAGTTGCTGGATGCACAAACCCTCAGAAATTTGGGCGAATACTAATCATCAAATCGGATTTAAATTCTTAAAAAGTTGAATTTTTTCAGCGAAAAGTACTGAAAATATCGATGATCCTGGTAGATTTGGTGGGTTCCAAGATGCGTCCAGTAGAGCTGCAAGGCGATCGATCACTCCATCCCCTGCCTGCGACGATGGGTAGGCCCGAGGGGTTTTAGCAGTACCAGGCAGGAGGAGCCTGCGATTCTTCCGAGGAAGAGAGGAGAGAGGAGAGAGCAGAGTGAGGAGCCTCGAGCAGGACTCTGCGACCTCAGGAGGGCCGGCATCGTCTTCTTCCTCCGAGATTTTCAGGGTCGGTTTTTCGAAATCTTCCGATGGCGGCGGTCTGAGCAGAGCAGGGCGGCGACTTCCTTCGATGTGCGAGGGAGCACGGAGCGGGCAGCCGCAGGGCCTTGCGGATGGGGATCGGGGGGAACTTCTGGGAGCTTCTCAAGCCCTGTGCCCGCCACGAGGGCGTGGACTTTCTCCGGGACAAGCGGGTGGCGGTTGACCTCTCCTTCTGGATCATCCAGCACGACGCCGCCGTGAGGAGCGCCTCCCGGAGGGCCCCCCGGAATCCCCACCTCCGCGTCACCTTCTTCCGCACCGTCAACCTCTTCGCCAAGGTCAACCCCCTCCTCCCCCGCTCTCCGCCGCCTTTCCGTCCATGCCGTCTCCTGAGTCCGCGGTCTTGCGGCGGCGCAGATGGGGGCGTTCCCGGTGTTCGTGGTCGACGGGGAGCCGCCGCCGCTGAAGGCGCAGGCGAGGATCGAGCGGTTCTGCCGGGCGACGGGATTAGATCCCTCCGCATTTGCCGCCGCCCTTCCTCGGGCGGAGGACGGGGCGAGTCCTGAGATTCAGAGGAACAGGTTCTTCACCAAATGCGTCCAGGAGTGCGTGGTGAGCCGCCGGAAGACCCCCTCGCGCTCGTTGTTTCCCCCCAAATTTCCCTTTTGATTCTGTTCTCGCGACGTTGGTTTTCAGAGCTCCATGATTTTTCCGAAGAAAGCATCTGCATTGCATCGATGTTCCTCCACTTCGATCGGAATAAAAACTTGGAACACCGCTTATTCGGATCATCTTCACGGTGCTACTTCAGCTGTAAATTGCCATCTTCAACGCATGAGTTTTCATTTTCTTTAAAATTTGTCAAAATCTCTGATCTTCTACTGGAACCAATCGGTCGTTGCCTAACCATTTCCAATCAAAAAAATCGCTCAGGAGTTTTCATGTTCTTGGAAATTTTTCAAAATCTCTGACCTTCTGCTGGAACTAATTTGATCCTTGTTCTACCATTTCCAATCAAGGAATTGCTCCCTTCTCGGGATTCCACAGTTTTTCTGAAGAAATTTGTGCTCCACGTTGCAACTTCAGTTGAAAATCATTAACTTGAACAGAAGGGTTTCAAATTTTCTCGTCCTTTTTTTAAAATCTCGGAGCCACTAATAGAATCAGTTGACCCCTGTTCTACCATTTCCAATGATAGGAGCTGCTTGAACTGCTGGGGATGCCCGTCGTGAGAGCCGGGGACGAGGCTGAAGCTCTCTGTGCCCAACTAAATGCTGACGGGGATGTTGATGCTTGTATCACGGCGGACAGTGATGCCTTCCTCTTTGGGGCCAAGTGTGTGATCAAAAGCCTCAACTCCAACTCCAAAGTTAGTGTCATATCACTGTGATTCATTGTTCAGCATGCCAGATTATATTTTTGGAAACTACCCATGTGCCCTGATCGCATGATGGCTGTTGGGTACGTTTTGATTTCTGTTTTTAGGTAAGTTTATGGAACCTAATTATAAGATATACAATTAGATCACTATAGATCTTCTCAAAACCCCAAATTTGCTTCTAATCGACTTGGGAAAGTAGATGATTGAGGGATTTTGACTACCATGGTTATAAAATATAGATTTTTTCCACTTCAGATGGTCGGTGTAAAGTCAAAGCTTTCCAGCTAGGTTATAGTTTTTCTCCCTGCCATCTGCCTTGGTAGTGATATGATGATGAACCATATAGTCAAACCCCCCCCAAATGATAGTCACCACCTCTTTTTATCCTTGTAATTATGCGCCAATGGGGATATTCTTTGTTTCATTTTTATTCAACCCTTTGTATATTTTTATGAAAGTCAACGCACCTCACCAGATTTCATCCTCTGCATCTCACCGCGTGCAGGAACCATTCGAATGCTACAATATATCAGACATCGAAGCTGGTCTGGGCCTGAAGAGGCGGCATCTCATAGCCATCTCTCTCTTAGTCGGCAACGACTATGATCTCCAGGGGGTGCCCGGCATTGGAGTTGACTCGGCCGTTCGTCTCGTCCGACTGTTCGAAGAAGATGAGATCCTGCAGAGGTATCTACAGCGAACCCAAGAGATCCAGGCCAGGATAGAACACCAAACCCTAAACTTGCCAAAGTTGTGATTTTTCTGCAGGTTGGGTGAAATAGGCAAAATGGGCAGTTCCTCATTGACGTCCCTGAGCTCCCTGGAAGAGGAATCTCGGAGGGCCAGGGCACCTCCTCACTGTTATCGCTGCGGCCACCCGGGCTCTAAGCGGGCCCATCTCTCCTCTGCTTGTGGGCCCTGCAATGCCTCCGGAAATGGAAATTGTGCTGCGAAGCCACCAGGGTTCAGATGTGAGTGCCCAGCCTGTGAAAAGGTGCATATATGCTTTATGATCTTTCCCCATTCTGACTAAGTTTTTGTTCCTGCTGCCATATGAATACTTATGTATTTATCGTGGGAATTTAAATTTTTTTTTGTTTTTTGTTTTTGCCTTGAATGGAATTGTTCTTCCAAGATCCGGGCAAAAATGACCATTTTTGTTGTTCTCCATGGACAGGCCCGCCTAGACAAGGAACAGAAGAAGCATGAAAGCTGGAGAATCAGAGTTTGCCAAAGAATTTCCGCTGAGCATAATTTCCCAAACGAGAAGATCATCCGGATCTATTTAAGTAGTGGTGGCAGCCATTCCAGTAGGCCATTTGACTGACTGATTCATCATCCTCTTCTCTCCGTAGTTCTTCCTGAAGGATTCCCCCCGGAAAAAAAGAAAAAAAAAATCCCAGGAGCAGCTCAATTTTTTTAAAGAAAATCTTGAAATATCCACGTTATTATTAGAAATATGCGGTTCAAATGACTATAAAATAGAGAAAAAAAATTGTCAAATATTTGATTTTCCAAGCTCTTTCTTCATCTCGGTTAACTTAATATTTTGATTGTGTGCAGGAGACAAAGCCCCACCGCTTCAGTGGCAGAGCCCAAGGGTTGAGGATCTGGTTGACTTCTTGTCTTATTACCTGAACTGGAAGCCGTCCTACACCCGGCAGAGTGTTCTTCCGATGCTGACGACTATCTTCTTGAGGGAAATGGCTGCCGATCCAAAGGAAGGATCTCTCCTGTGCGGGCAATTCGGGTTCCACTCGATTCAGAGGATAAAGATGAGATCCTTCCACCCTTTCTATGTGGTGAAGTGGAAGAGGGTCTCTCCTGGGTTGACTTGTTCGAACGTGGGGCTGTCTGGTTCTCCGCCTTCTGACTTTCCCTCCTCGGAAGGGACCGAGCCCGAGCCCGCCGATCAAATGGAGGAGCCTGAGGTCCCCTCAATCTTCATTGACGATGGATGCTGGTTCATGGCCACTGATGAGAATATGGAGCTCGTCCGGGCAGCATTTCCTGGGGAAGTCGACAGATTCCTAAAAGAGAAGGTGCTTTTTTTTTTTGTTCCATGGTTGACTTCTGCCTGATATGTGGGAGTGAGTAGGTTTTTCATAGAGTTTTTTTGTTCTCTATCGCATGGTTGAGTTTTGCATGAATCCCGAGTTGGGTTTTTTCTTGAAGGATAGGCTTTTATTTTAAGTCTTATGGTTGACTTTTGCCCGACTCTACATAGTCTACATGTTTCTCAAAGAAGAATTTATTTCGATTACATGGTTCTCTGTCCGCCTTGAAAGAGTCAGCGGACTTAGATGGATCTTGTTCTTGATGCATCTTAAGAGTAGGATCAAACTGGAAGTTGACCAAGAGCAGCTCCCACTTGATCATAATTCTGAAATTGTTTCAGAATTATTTGGAGAAGAATCCAATGCAATGTCTGGAAGGATTCCCTATTTGCTCATCAGTGATTGATGATCTGCTTCCTATGCCCACAGGAGCAGCGGGAATCAAAGTCAAAGAGGAAGGAGACTTTGACATCAGATTCTCCAAGATCTGGTCCTATTCAGCTCAGCATCACCGAGTTCTACCGATCCACCAAATCTGTTGCCGCCGCTGCCGCCACGCCACCGCCACTGCCGCCACTGCCGCCACTGCTCAGCTGAAGCCAGACGAAGATCCACTACAAAGTTCTCACCAGGGCCCTTCAATGAAGAGGCCACAGAGGGCTTTGAGCTCTGATCAGAGCCTCTCCAAGTCAGTCAGGCGGCGACTCCTCTTTGACTAATCTCTCTCTCTCTCTCTCTCTCTACCTCTCTACCTCTCTCTCTCTCTCTAACTTGATTAGATGGGCTCATCACTGTTGTATATATGAATGATGGGTTCTGAGAAAATTTTATTTCCCTTTTGGGGAGGGAATCATCAGGCCTGTGACCACTTGCATGGGTCTTTGTGTATGGATTCTTGACCGTTTAGAGAATGGTAGTGTTTTCTTTCTTCTGCTTGCTCATTTGCCATATCACTTATTGGGCCGATATCATTATTGGGCTTATATGGCCTGGCTGAATGATTTGGGCCGGTCCCCGCTCTTTTACAGTCGGGCCTGGGCCGAGCCCAGCTGTTTCGAAAACGATGTGAAATGAGTTCGGGATATTTCTCATAGATGCGAGGGACATATTTGACAGAAACTGGGTTTTTTTGTATTTTTATATTGTAAAGGGCTTTTTATGAAAAGTGCGAGAAGGTACGGCTCTTCTGGCTGCTCTCGTGAAACGCATTTGCCGACGTGGATTAATCTGGGCCGTCCGAACTTAATCACCGTAAGAAAACGGCACTCGGTGGGGGATCCAACGGGTCAGGGAGATGCGAGCAGCTGATCTAATCCTAACCGTCCGATTATCACATCGACCAGTGTGAATGCATTTATGGAAAACATTTGAGCCGCCCTTGTCCTCGTTGACCAAACTGGCCCGGATTTCACTTCTCATTGACTTTCTTGGCAGCTACCTCATTACCCTTTTATTTAAAATTACCATATTTGGAATCCATTATTTGTTTATTTATTTATTTATTTATGGAGAATCTGTCCACCCGCGGTCGTGCGACCACATATGGCGTCGCTTATAAAGTAGAAGCTTCCGGGAGGAAATTGCACCCGGTACCCACGTGCTAGGAAAAGGACGATCGTGGGCATTGACTTTGATGACGCCATCAGACGACCGTTTTTTATGAAACTGGGGCACAGCCAGAGTGGGTCCCAGTGAGGCAAGGGTATTATAGGGATTGCGCAGCCGGAGGACGGAAATTCTATCTTTTTGCAGATTTGATTTCAGAGCCTCCCTTCCTCAACCCTCCATCTCCTCCTCCTCCGCTTTGGGCTGATCGCCGCAATGGGACTGGAGATGGAGGGAGCAGCGGCGGCGATCGGAGTGTCGGTGCCGGTGCTGCGCTTTCTGCTCTGCTTTGTGGCCACCATTCCGGTGAGCTTCCTGTGGCGGTTCGTCCCCGGGGGACCGTCGGCGAGGCACCTCTATGCCGGGATCTCGGGGGCGGTCTTGTCCTACCTGTCCTTTGGATTATCCTCCAACCTCCACTTCCTCTTCCCCATGGCGCTGGGCTACGGCTCCATGCTCTTCCTCCGCCGGCACTGTGGTATCTTCACCTTCTTCGCCGGCTTCGGTTACCTCATCGGATGGTAATTACCCAAATCTCCTCTCTGGATTTTTACTGTCAGTCGATGTGGATATGGAGTTACCCACGCACGGAAGAATTCAGCGATCAGGCACAGCCCTATACTACAACGTGGAGGATTGTGTTTCTCCTTGTCCCCCGGTGTTTCTCGAACTTTTGTTGAGATGGATGAGAGTCTCACTGGGAAAGCGCAGATTTTCCGTAAATCTCGACAGTGCAATATATGGTTTTTGGTTATCCAGATAAAATACGACGATAAAAGTAGAAAATTTGAGAAAGTCGTTCTCGATCTGGTGGCTGACCATGTGATATGAAACCATAAATTTTTATGGCTACACAACCCGATGCGTTTCAATAAGTTGCGATGTAAACAAAAAAAATGTTGTTTCCTTTTTGGTTATCTGGTCATGCGTCTCCTGTCACACATCAAAATGCAGATCGTCTTTTGCAGGAAGCATATCATGAAAAATAAAAAGAGATCAGGCAGGGCATAATTCTCCTCGATCCTCAATGAAACGCGTTTTCTAGATGCAAAAGTCAACCATTATTCGACAACTTTCTCTTGGAAATAATAACTTTGTTTCGGATGAATGTATACTACCATTTCTTTCATGGATCAGACTAAAGGACTACAAAATAACCTCAATAAATCTGAATGTATATTCATAAGTTCCGCACATTATTTTAAAAACTCGTTCTTTTTTAAAGTATCGGATCAGGTGCGATAAATTCAAAAAATTAAAAAATGATCATTTCCCATAACATTTCAAAGAAAAAAGAAGAAAGTATTGTTTTTCTGTCCACGTAAAGCACCAAAAGTATTTTTATGGTGGTCCATCTATTTCTCTTGTAACAAATATTTGAATCCTTTTGTTAATGATACCTAAGGTTTAGGGTACTTTTCAAATTTGGACGGTTCACGATTTAATGGCTAATCTTTGGCATATTTTGAACCGATGCTGAAGGCCATATTTTGGTCTAGTTCTGAAGTTCTTGAATCGTAACCAATATTTTCTTCCGATTGTCCAAAGTATTTATCAGATTTGCACTTGTGAGCATGCTTGTTAAATATTGGTATGCAGTTAATTTCTATATTGAATAAATATTTAAAAATATATCTATGCATTTTCGTAAGAGATCCATTAAACACTATGATCCCCTGATGTCCTTCTTCCCATTTCCTGCAGCCATGTGTACTATATGAGTGGAGATGCGTGGAAGGAAGGTGGAATTGATACAACAGGTGACATATTCTTGCTGTCTTATGCACTTGTATTCGTTCTACTATAATGCTTATAGAAAACGTTAACTAGCTAGACTAGCCAGATTTTGTTTATTATATGATCTTTCTGATTTAACCCAAAACGTCTTAAAGAAGTCCACTGGCATTTGATTGCGATTGTGTCTTTAATATACATATCTTCAACGGTTGAGACCAAAAATCAAATGACACGACAAAAAATATTTGTTGGTTATCATCAATAACGGGGCGTACACTACATTAGAACGAGAAGAAGCAATTCTGCAGCATTTGCTGAATTCTGTAATGATTTACCGAAATTATTTTTAGTACCTTATCATAAAAAAATCTGTTCCATCGATTCATCTTCATATGCTAGAAGTGGTATCTGTTGGATAGTTCCGTGACAGTAGAAGATGGAATAGATGTTAGGATTTTTTTTCTAACACCAGTGGCTTATTTTTACTTTTTTCTTTTAATTGTGAACGCTGGTTTACAAGAATTCTATGTGAGCGAAGTAGCACATCTAGTCACCACCCTGCAGCACAAAAGTAGATGCTATAAGGTAGAAATTCGAATCATAGGAAACGGTGTGGCTGTACCTAGTGATAATAATGAGGATCTTCAGTAGTTATCCCTGATCTTAATTTGTAGTTGCATGGTGTTGTGCCATTAACAGGCTTGGAAGTTTCTCAGTGACCTAATATATGATGTCATCAGTTTTGGGTTTCATACCCCCTATCATCTATGATTGTATGAATTAATAGTGTGAATTTCCCCTTAGGTGCTTTGATGGTATTGGTGCTCAAAGTGATTTCATGTTCAATCAATTACAACGACGGTATATTGAAAGAAGAAAGTCTTCGTGAGGCACAGAGGAAGAACAGACTGCTCTCTCGCCCATCTCTCATTGAATATTTTGGCTATTGTCTCTTCTGCGGTACCCATTTCGCTGGCCCGGTGTATGAAATGAAGGATTACCTTGAATGGACAGAAGGGAAAGGGGTAGGTCTCAGAGCCTCATTTTCCTTGTCTTTATATGCTTCGTTTTCTTTTCTCAATCATTATAGGCTTCGTTGCACCCAGTTGTCTTTATCAGGTTTCCCTTGATAGGTATGGAGCGGCAAGGAAGGGCCAGAACCGCCATGTTTTGGTGCTACACTCCGCGCCGTTGTTCAAGCTGCCATATGCATGGGCATATACTTGAATTTAGCCCCATTTCATCCTCTTTCTCGGTTTAATGAACAAATATACCAAGATTGGGGATTCTGGCAGAGGCTTAGATACCAGTACATGTCCGGTTTTACTGCCCGATGGAAATATTACTTCATCTGGTCAATTTCGGAAGCTTCAGTTATCATATCTGGTTTTGGGTTTAGTGGTTGGTCAACTTCATCTCCACCTAAACCCCGTTGGGACCGTGCCAAAAATGTTGACATTATTGGCGTTGAGCTGGCAACAAGTTCTGTTTCATTGCCTCTTGTTTGGAACATCCAAGTCAGCACTTGGCTTCGTCACTGTAAGTAATCATATTTTTCCTTCATCATTTTGTCATCTTATTTTAGTTTTCATGCACTTGACTCGTCACGTCTTTTTCTCATATTATTTTGTCGTCATGTTTTAATTCTTAATCTTTGACTCTTCTGAATTTGACTTCAACTAGATGTTTATGAAAGACTTATTCAAAAGGGAAAAAAGCCTGGCTTTCTTCAATTGCTTGCTACCCAAACTGTCAGCGCTATTTGGCATGTGAGTCGACACTTTTTTCTATTTTGAAAAATTATTTTGCCATTTTTACGGAAATTTCGGTTCTTTTGTCCATTCTTATTAATTCTTCCTAAGTTACTCTCCTAAGGTATCTAAGGAAATTTCGCTTTTAAGATTGTTGACTCTTGTTTTTTTCCTACACTATTAATAGTTTTTTTTTTCCTTCTGAAAATGTAGGATTTATTCAGTATTAACGTATTTTATTTATCCTTGATCCTCGTTGCTTCTGATGACTGCAGGGTTTATACCCCGGATACATCATATTCTTTGTTCAATCAGCATTGATGATTGCTGGTTCCAAAGGTACTCTTGTCTCCACTTGGTGCAAGTTTCGAATGTTTTTTTTTTCCTTTTCTTCGAGTTGACCTATGAGCATGTTTGGAAAGACTTCTGACAAATCTTTGATCTTGCATGAACAGTTTTGTTTAGATGGCAACAAGCTGTCTCACAAAATATCGCGCTCAAAAAGTTGCTGACATTGGTCAACTTGGCATATACGATATTGATACTGAACTACTCATGCATCGGATTCATGGTAATGTATCTGATTCAATCGACCCTGATCTTGATTTCCGGAGAAACCCTTTTAGCAATCTTAGAAAAATATGCGGTGGTCAAAGTCAGAACTATGAATGACTTTTATTTTTTCTCATGTTAAATAAGATTCACTGGTTTATTCTGTCAGCATGCAATCAAAATGCACAATCAGGTTTTGAATCATTCATCTATTTTCTGCATGCTAATAATATGCCTGATCAGAGAAAGTATTGCGAAATTATTTGCAAAAAATATGCTTGAGCATTTTCTGAGATTCATTGATGCCATGTCTGTCAACATGATTCCGACGCATACAATTTAATCCACCTGTGCCTTTTTTTCCTAAGTATGATCCCAACTTACTTTTTTTTTTGTTTCTAAGTATGATCCAGTATTCATTACCGCAGTCTGTCATCATCCCATCGACTCAGATAAGTTTTTCCGTTCAAGAACATATTTGATGCATGCACCAAAGTCAGAACTTTGCTTCTATTTTTTTAATATTCCCTGGGATTCATAGCCATCAACCAAGATAAACTTCTGCATTCTTTGTGCGACACATCCATACATACATACATACATGCATACATACATATGCATATATACTCATACATATATATATACATAGATATAAATATGTATATATATGAAAACTTGCTTTTATTTCCGAATTTGGCCTGGGATTCGTCACTGCTGTCAGTCAAAATGCCTTCAGGCAGTATAAACTTTCCCATCCAGGAAACTTTATTGTGATAAAAGTATACGTACATAAATGTGCCTATAATGATCCTAAACCTATCTAAGCCACTGTGTTTTGGGATGCATTCACAGGTGCTGAGCATGAAGGAGACTCTGGCCGCATATCAAAGTGTCTATTTCGTCGGCACCCTCGTTCCGATCTTCCTTCTTTTTCTGGGAAACATCATCAAACCGGGGAAGCCAGCGAGGGCCAGGTCTCGGAAGGAAGAATGAGAGCTGACTAGGATGGTACGGATTAGAGGTTCCGAGTGATGGTGATCCTGCTAGGCTTGGAAGATCTCCACATTCTCAGGGGGGTTTTCAGTAGTTTTCCATTGTGATTGCTCATCTCTAATCATTGAATATTTTTATCAGGAGTCGTTAATGCCTGTGCTTGTTCTTATTAAAATGTTTTTTTTGGGTTTAATCTAAGAGTGATGAACAGGCTCTCTCTCACTCACTCTCTCCCTATTGGAAGTCGTTAGTGCTTGTGCTTGTTCTTATTAAAAACTCTTTTTTATAGGTTTTAATTTAGGAGTGATGAACACTCTCTCTCTCTCTCTCTCTCTCTCTCTCTCTCTCTCTCTCTCTCTCTCTCTTGGGGGTCGTTAATGCTTGTACTTGTTGTTATTAAAAACGTTTTTATGGGTTTTTATTTAGGAGTGAAGAAGAGGGTCTCTCTCTCTCTCTCTCTCTCTCTCTCTCTCTCTCTCCCTCTCCCTCTCTCTCTCCCTATTGGGGTCGTTAATGCTTGTGCTTGTTTTTAATAAAAAAACTTATGGGTTTTTATTTACGAGTGAGTAATACGCTCTCTCTCTCTCTCTTGGGGGTCGTTAATGATTGTACTTGTTTTTTATTAAAAATGTTTTTATGAGTTTTTATTTAGGAGTGAAGAATAGGGTCTCTCTCTCTCTCTCTCTCTCTCTCTCTCTCTCTATTGGGGGTCGTTAATGCCTGTGCTTGTTTTTAATAAAAATGTTTTTATGGGTTTTTATTTACGAGTGAGTAAATACGCTCTTTCTCTCTCTCTCTCTCTCTCTCTCTCTCATCTAAGCTTCATAAACCACGTCTCACGCATTGAGATTTGAATATTTTTTAAGAAAATGATACCCTTACATTGTTCAACTTAGTATTTTTAGAGAGAGAAAGAGAGAACCTAGAAAATCAATGGCTAAAATCAACCGCAGACCCAACCTTAAAACGTCTTTCTCTCTCATATACATTTTACTAGAGCGATAGAGAGTGGGAAATCCCAAGTCAAAGCCATAGGCATCACATTACATAGTACCTGGTTTCCTTCACGAACTTTATTTTTTGGATAATTTTTCGAAGAAAATCCGCTCAAAATTCGTAATTTATTAAACTATTGAATGAATTATTAAATTATACATAATTTTGTACACATAGGTAACAAAATTATAGTCGTTGGACCAAAAAGAGCGGACGTGGGAATCTATATCCGCCAGCGCACGACCCGATGGAACCGACGTGTTGGTGCCCACCGGCTAAGCCGGTCATCCCATGCATTCAAAACCTATGCGGCCGGTCATCCAGCGCCGCACCGTCCCCCCTTCCGGAGGCTTTAAATTCCCGACGGCCGCCGTAGTACGGGAAGGTGGGGAACTCGTCTTGCGGCTGCTGGTGCCACCTTGCGGGGCTCCATTTGTCATGTGGGGCTTGTGCGTGGACCAACCCTCCGCTCGGTAATTTTCTATCTCGGAGGTGGTAGATAATTTGTGGAGATTTGGTCGATAGTTTGGCGCTCGATTGATTTGTGGATGTAATTTTAGGGTTGGTATTAGGAAGCTATTGTGCTACGGATTTTGGAGGATTGGTTCGGATTTCTTCATCCTTCGTTTTTCTTTGCTTGTTGAATTTTCTTGTTGCTTCGTCTGCGTGATTCTGTGTTTATAAGCTTTTGAATGACGAAGTTGCGCTGGATTGTTGGCCAGGCCAGCCATTTTTGCGGATTCTTCACGAAACCTTCTCGCCGGGAAGGGAGGGTGGGGGGATATAATGCCGGAATGGGGTAGCAGCGAGATTCTTAGAGTAATCCTTGTATGATCAGATGTTAACCGGTTTCACCAAATATGGTTTCTGCTGCTTGATACGCCGGCGTCTATGAGTGAACTTCTTGGACGCACGTTGTTACCCCGTCTCATCATTGTTCCTACGCTGAAAGAACGTCTCGTGATGCATCATTGTCGTCTGCATGTGCTGGTATCTGATCCACTTGGTTTATACAAACACAGGTAGGAGTAGGGTTTGTGGAGCTTGACATGGCGTCGACGAGTAGAAGAGAGTTCAATGTGCGTGAGGAAGAATCAGCACAGAGAGGTTATTCTTCCGACGAGGTTGTCTAACCTTTCCCTCTCCTGTAGACTTTGGGAATCCTTCCCCTCTTCCCCTTTACTGCGTCCGATGGTCTCTAACTTCTTTCTTGGTTTTTGGTGATGTAGGAGGACGAATTGGAGCGGAATCTGGCGGATGTTCCATTGGGAGAACTCCAGAAGTTGCGTGCGGATGGATCCCAGTCTCTCGTCCAGAAGCGCCTCCGTCAGGAGAAGAAACTCGGACGGACAAATAAGAACAGGTTTCCCTCGTTTGTGTCCCTGTTGACACATATGCGTAGGCTTCGCGTTCTAATCTAGGAAAAATTTGTTGCCTGCAAGTTTTAATCTATTGACATAGAGTTCGTATTTGGTTGTTATCTTTGACATTGGTGGAGAGAAGACCAATGGAGATGAGCAGCAAGTTACCCGTGGGAAGGTTCAGGGAAGTCATCCAAGCGCCAAAGAAGGTCAGCAACTGGGATTATAAACATTAAAAATAACTGTCACGTATTTTGCTTTGAAATTTCTCTTCAACCTGGCAATCTCAAGGAAATATCGCTTCATGTTTGTAAGAAATGCATTAAGATCATTCATAAGGTTTCCCAAACGTAAAAAAGTAGCAGATTGTATGTGCTCAAGGGGTCCGAAGAACAAACATTGAACCACATTGCTCAGCACAAACACGAGATCAAATGGTGGGAAATAGAAAACTTCACAACCGGAAGAGAATGAATTAGTATAACTCAAAGTCATTGGAAAATGAATATAGACTGCCCTGGCCAAGATTGTCTACTATGCCCTTCTGCTAGTGTCATTTTGGTCAGCTTGCCTTTTCTGCAGAACTTTTGTTTAAGACGTTGTTTGCCTTTCTAGAGAAGGGTTTTGATTTATATTTCATCGGAACTTTGAAATTCCAAGGTTCCATTCTCAGAAACTTCGACTGTAGTTTTTTCCTGGGTTTCTCTTTGGAACATCAATCATTAGTGCACTTTTAGTCAGAATCTTGGTTCACTTGGTGTCTGCGTGGACTGTCACATGTATTCACCCTAAAAACGCATTTATAGGTGTATTAGAACGTCCATTGGGATGGATGAGAAAGGAGGGTAAAGAAGATGCAGATGAAAATGATATGACCATATGAAAGCTCACTGACTGTCATCTTGGCTTCCCCCAGACTGGCTGTCTTGGTGAAGTTGGCACTAATCATATGCCGTCTTAGGGAGATTGAAAGTGTTACCATGTCCTGACTTATCCTTTAAAACACAAACTTTGTGATCATTGCATCAGCGACAGATGCAGGAAGGAGCATTGAGTAAAAAGGGTCATGTTTCTATGTCTGTTGAGACTAAGAAACTGCAATATCACCGAATAGATCGTCTCATTAGTTTATATTTCGTCTTCCATCATTGGTAAAAATGTCTTCGGCTGGATTTATTCCATTTTCCCTAAAGAAACATCAGATTTTGTTCGTTTCGTATATTTTCTGACTTTTAAATTCTAAAGCGCCTGTGTTGACATTCTATCACCTAATGCATTTCTCTGCCCGGTCACGTGGGGTGTATGTTTGATGGAATTATAAATAACTCGCACCCTAAGACTTGTATTGGTCTAATGACTTGGAGAACTGATATCTGATTTAGTCTGCTTAGCTAATTTATTCCAATGCTATTTCTTTTATTTCATGTAATTTCTGTCTGTAACCATTATTTTGTGACGCATTTTTCTGTGTTATTTGTTAAATTAGTTATTTTCTTTGTGCTAATGGGTCCAGTAGGCTGTATCTTTTAAAGGATGTCCCAGTAATCCTTGGTGCATTGAATACCTATGGACTCAAATGCACAAGTTATAATTTCTTTAGTTTAATCCTAGAAAATCTTTTTTGATTGAACTTACAAAACTATGCTCTGTAATAGTTCTATAGATCATGATTAAAGATACTCAGTAGCAGTTTTCAATATTCTTGAGGTTGTCATTTTTATGATTATTTTTACCCTTTTATGGCTGTTTGCCAATTCTTTCGTAGTTATCATCAAAAAATTTCTAATTGGTTTAGACAGAGATTTTTTTAGTTACCAAAAGTTATATGCTGCGGAATACTCCTTCATTTCATCATTCGTTTTTTTTATTCTCTACTCTATTGAAATTTTTTTTTTTATGGAATCATCTAAACTTCGTTACCTCCGTTGAGAACACGTTTTATGAACTATTTTTTAAAGCGCCATATCTCTATTTTTTGTTATTTCCTTGTGAACTAGTTATTTCACCAGCCTATTATGAGCATTTATATTACTCATTTAAGGACTTGTTTCAGGTTTTCCGGGACCCAAGATTCGAATCTTTATGTGGTTCCCTTGACACAGATGGGTGAGTCATTTGCAACCTTAGTTTCTATTAAAAACTGATTGTGCCTTATATTCAATGGGATGGTTCGTACTGCCAGTTTTCACTATTCGCATCGTCATTCATGCAAATTTTTCTGTGTTGGCTTGACCGCATCTTATTAGAAAATTATGTCCCTATTGATGACGATGTGTTCACCGTTGTTTTCTCCAATGCTTTATAATTTTTCGATATTATTACGAACCATGTTAGCATTATGATCTACGCTCTTACGTGGCCTCGAGATGTGGACCACCACCAGTTTTTTAATGAGTCAACCTATTGTCACAATTTATCCTAGGGTCCTAAAAGGGAAAGGCAAAAATCGAAAAGAACTTGGCCGAAGAATCTAATTGAAATACATGATACGTGTTAGAGTTTGCTTACCGTTGAGTATTCAGGTTCCTCTAGGAACTTGATTGATGACGATTACAATTATGGCATAGTTATAGTGGTGATGTTGTGTGCGCACAAAAAGCTCCATCTGCGTATAAAATTTGCCACAATATGCTTCAAATTCATGCTCTCTGAGATTTGCTTTTCACTTTTAATTTCTTCTCATGCTGCATTTCTCGTTCCACTCCCCGGATTCTTTTGGTTCTGCAGATTCAGGAAACGGTACAGTTTCTTATTTGATGTTGAGCTTCCTAATGAAAAGAAGGTGCTTGCTCTCTCCTAATGGCTTATTCCCCGTTTACATATTTCAAAGCCCAACTTATGCTTGCTTTTTTTAATAATATTTTTTCTTTAGAAACTTCAAACGATGGTGAGGAAATCTAAAGATCCCAATGCTAGAGATGAGCTTCAACAGCACATTGACTGGATCGTAAGTTGCTTATATCTTGAATATCTGTGCATTATCTTGAACATCTGTGTAGAAAAATCCAGTTTTTCTACACAGTCACGGTTTGTGTAAAACCTTATGAAACCCTAAAAATATCTTTGCAATAGATTTGATGGGAATTTAGTGAGGACAAAAAATTACGAATCTCTATTTTTGTGATACTAGTATTATGTGGGCGCGTATATCAGTACTTGATCTACTTTCTCTCTTATTTGGTAATCACCTACTATTTTATTATTATTTTTAAATTCGTTCACCGAGCTAGGCTGTTTTTTTTTTCGTATAACTAGCAATTTGTGTTTTCCCATATTAATTGATGAAAAATTGCGTGGTTAGCTGTACATTCCATTCCTTTCATTACCAATTTATTATCGTTCTACGTTTACAGTCTGAACTTAGTTGGTAAGGTGGAGAATTTAAGAGATGTGGCCGGTGTACTCGTTGCCTGAACTTCCCCTTCCTTGCACACGCAGGACAAGCAACTTAAATCAGGGCCTTCTAAGAATCTTGACGCTGAGATCCTCTCAGAACACAAGAAGAAAGAAAGAGAAGCCGCAAAGCAAGGGAAACGGCCATTCTATCTGAAGAAATGTCTGCTCTTCTCTCTCTCTCTCTCTCTCTCTCCCCCCCACCCGTCTCTCACAATACTCCATTAACAAGCGTGCCTAGTATGGTGTGCATCCTTGGTCCTTACCTGGACATGATTTGATCCATTAATGGAGTATTTAGGGTTTTTACCCAAATTGGATCTCTTCATTAAGAATAATTGTAGCCAGAAATACACTGCTAACACTTTCTATTGTTTTTTTCTCTGCAGCTGAAATCCGGGAACGCAAGCTGCTTCAGAAATACAATGAATTGAAGGTATCTATCTGTATATATATATATATATGTATATATTTAGTCTAATGCTCTCGTTGTTCATGGAGAAGAAAGCCAGTTACTTCCCATATAAAGCAGATGATAGTCTCAGTCCCACACCCCCTCCTAACCTGCTTCTTAAAACTTAACAGGCTTCTGGGAAGCTGGAGGCTTTTGTGGAGAAGAAGAGGAAGAAGAATGCCTCCAAGGATGCTCGCTTCTTACCCTACCGGAGAGGAGCCGCCGCCACCACCGAGTAGTGCCGCCGCCAGCCGGTGGGCTGACCACAGCCGCCAAGTCGCATCACGTTGACCATGGGCTTATCCTGTAGTGTGCATCTTCTCTTTCTCTGATGCTCTACCGAAGCTTGCAAATTTTGCCCTTTCAGAGTCTTCTTTCATCTCCACCAAGAGTTCCATCCACAGCGTTGGGGGAGAGAGAGAGAGAGAGAGAGAGAGAGAGAGAGAGAGAGAGAGAGAGATTCTATTTATAGATTTTTCTTCATGTCCACAAAACTATGTAATCCTGCCCAGTTTTTTTTCTATAAAAAAAAGTGTTACTGGGGTTTCATCAAATCAAGTCGAGGGCTCGTTATTTATTTACTTTTTTCCTTTATTGCGGGCCTATTTGCCCCCGGAGGAATTTAAGAGCGTGATTAAAGCGTGCGGTAGATTTTTCTTTGTCCACAAAAATATGTAATAATTCCCATTTTTTATTAAAAAATATTTAATAGGGGGGATTTTATGAGATTTCTCGTTTTTTTTATTTTATTGCGGGTTTATTTGCCTCCGGCGAATTAATTAATAGCGTGATTAAAACGTGCCATTAAATATTTTGACCCTCATAAAGCCAGGCCCATTTAGCGAGACCATGTAGTGACGTCATAAAGGTACAATAAAAAAGGACTGATATAAAAATAAATGGTGGGATGTGATCTTCTAGATATTTCTTTGACCGCTGTTTCGATTACCTCTCTCCGGTCAAAGGTCGGTCTTGAGGGAATGCCACGGCGTGTCGGCGTCCACCGGCTAAACCGGTCATTTCCTCTTTATAAAACCCGCGCGGCCGGTCATCCCGCTCGGCACCGCCCCTTCCCCCTTCCTCCTCGGCCTCTGCCTCTGCCTCTGCCTCTGCCTCCCGCGCGTGATAAATTCCCGACGGCGATCCTACCCCGGCGGAAGGGAAAGAGAGTAAGAGAAGCTTGTTTTGCGGCTGCTACCGCCGACTCGCGGGGCTCAACTCGGCGCGCGGGGCTCGTTCCTGGGGCAACTCTCCGCTCGGTAAGCTGCAATCTCGGAGGTGGTGGTAAATAATCGGTCGGGATTTGGTCGGTGGTCTGTCGCCCGATTAACTTGTGGACGTAATTTTAGGGTCGGTACCGGAAGCTGTTGTGGTGTGGATTTCGAACGATTGAATGGGATTCCGTCGTTCCCCGGTTTTCATTGCTTTTCAGAGTTCCTTGTCGTGTCCTCTGCGTGGGTTTTTGTTTGTTATCTTTTTATGCGGCGGAGTTGATCTGGATTGTGTGGTTAGCCTTGCCCTATTTGCGGATTCTGCGCCCTCTGTCGTGGGATTAGATGTTGGCTTTCTCTAAAGCAATTAGGGCTTTTTCATGTTGAATTCTCGATCGTCCGGTTTCTGGCGGCGTCTCCTCTTTGATCAATCCTGCGAGGTTCAGGTTTGATCCTCGTTCTCAGAGGTGTGTTTGCTGCCCCGTTCGTTGCTTCGTTCTGTCGGCATTATGCGGCCTCCTCTGTTTGTCTCATGTTTTTCTTTTATCTGGGCATCTTCTAACCATGCTTTCTCCGGGGTCTCTTGATTCAGTAGATTTGCCTACCGGGGCTCCCATATTCTAGACGTCAGCAGGCTGTGTTTGCAGCTGACCGGGGAAAAAACGCGTCTTTCTTTGTCGGAGGCCTCTGAAATTAGGGTTTTATCTGGTTCTGTCGTAGAGATGAGGCGAATGCACCTGCAGCCAGAGAAGCAAACTCATCTGTGTTCGGGACCCCAATAGGCGGTGCCTTCGGTGGCCCTGTCAAGGGCGGCTGGAGGGGGAGGTCGTCTATCGCAGTCTTCCCCAGATTCGGAAGGTCTCTTCCTGCAGGAAGATGGTCAGAGCCTGGCACCAGTGAAGACTGGAAAGCAGGATCCATCTGGGGATATGAATCGAGGTGTTCTAAACAGTGCGGCAAACTCTTCTGCTCCCAGTGTTGGAGCCAGCTCGCTCGTCACTGATGCTAACTCATCTCTCTCAGCGGGCCCTCACCTACAGAGGAGTGCCAGCATCAATACGGAATCGTACTTGCGCCTTCCTGCGTCACCCATGTCCTTCTCCTCCAACAATATCTCAATGGATGGCTCTTCAATGGTGCAGCAGAGCTCCCTCCAAGACCAAATGCAGAAACAAGGGGCATCAACTGCTACGTCTCAGTCCACATCACAGGATGGGGGCAATGTATTCCAGCTGCAGAAGAAAGCAAGGTTGGATATGAGACAGGATGATATACTCCAGCAGCAGGTCATGCAACAACTGTTGCAGAGACAGGATTCCTTGCAGCTGCATGGTCAGATGAACCCACAGATGCAAACCCTGATCCAACAGAGGCTACTACAGCAGCAGCGGCAGCAGCAGCAGCAGCAGCAGCAGCAGCAGCAGCAGCAGCAGCAGCAACAACAACAACAACAACAACAACAACAGCATCAACACCAGCAGCAACAGATGTTGCAGTCTCTTCCACCGATGCAGCGCGCCCAACTTCAGCAACAGCAACAGCAACAGCAGCTGCGGCAGCACCTGCAGCAGCAGATGATGCAAGCACCTCATCTGAGGCGCCCTTTTGATAGTGGTGTATGTGCCCGCCGCCTAATGCAGTATCTCTACCACCAGCGTCATCGACCACCGGTGAGCCAATGGCTTATCTTCCATAAAAGTTCCTTTAAGTTCTTGATATTCTTTGACCTCTAATTTTGCAAGGGTACTTGCTGTTTCCCTTCAGGACAACAATATTCTATACTGGAGAAAATTTGTGACGGAATACTTTGCTCCTCGTGCAAAGAAAAGGTGGTGTTTATCACTTTATGAGAATGTTGGGAACCACGCCCTTGGCATTTTCCCTCAGGCAGCCATGGTTAGTTCATTTCTGTCTGTAACCATGCATATCCTTACTTGTATTGCACTTTAGGCATAGTGCTCCCCTAATAGGTACAACCATATTTTCCTCTGCTTTTTTTTTTGACACTCTAACATTTGAGTGTTTGTCATATGTGAATGTATGTAATAATGTGTGCACATTATGCCGTCGCAAGTCGTTTCTACTTCGGGGTTCGAATTAGCTCAGAATATTCAGGAACTTTGTTGCTTGATTGTTGCAGGATATATGGCATTGTGACATATGCGGTTCAAAATCTGGCAAGGGATTTGGTTAGTATATTCCTTCACTCCAATAATATTTTTGAAACTCTTTATTTGGTGTACGAAAACTTGTATTCCACATTGTTATTATGCCTGCTGATTATATGGATAATGTGGGCATAATTTGATCCTGAGAAATGTTCGGTCAGAGAATGTTTCCTACCTTGAAATAAAATGCTTTCTGAAGTGACCTGATCCTCATGAAGTCCTTTTTATATCTGGGGCTCATACAGTTCTAGCGTGCATATAGTTCCAATAACTGTAAGATGATATTTTATTTTCTCTTATATTTCCTCTTTTTTGGGGCACGTGTAGATTACAGGAATAATGCTTTCAGAAATCTGAATTGAATGTATTTTCTCATTTCTAAATTCCTATAACCATATGAATTGAAGGACCTTTTCACTGTGCTTTCTAGTTTTCTAAAATGTCTGTATTTATCAAGGGATTCTTCACATTCTTGACTCTTGTACAGCTGATTTCGTCTTGCTTAGAGATTCCCCTTAGCTGCTCCTTTTTTTTGCTACTGATTCGCGCTTTTTGGGTTTTCCTTTGGGACAGAGGCTTCTTTTGAGGTGCTTCCCCGACTTAGTAGGATCAAGTTTGACAGTGGTGTCATCGATGAGCTCCTGTTCCTCGACATGCCTCATGAATATAGATTGGCTTCTGGAGTCTTGTTGTTGGAGTACGCGAAGGCAACTCAGCAGACCGTCTATGACCATCTTCGTGTTGTTCGTGAGGGTCAGCTACGCATCAAATTTACCCCAGACTTGAAGGTTTGCATTGCCTTCTTCCCCCCCCCAACTCGAGCCCCCATTTTTTCAGCAAGAAATACCATTTTAATGTATGAAGCGTACCATGATCCTCCTATCCTTCAGATACTGTCTTGGGAGTTCTGTGCCAGACGCCATGAAGAGCTCCTGCCTCGGAGATTGGTAGCTCCTCAGGTATCTTTTTTCTTTTCCCATCTGTGAGAAAAATCCATCCCCATGAAAAGATTTAGGGGACTTAGTGTCCTCGCGGGGTTTTTTTTTGGGGGGGTTCAGAGATCATCCGAGTTACTCTTTCATGAACTACGGGATCTAAAATCCAATGAGAAAACCCTCCTAGATACGCCATTAGAAACGCATCGAGAATTGGAATACGTTCTACAAGTTCCTTGAGAATCTTTTTAGAAGATGCCTTGAGATTTCAATGCGACCCTCCCCGGTTCTTGGTTTCTCAAAGATTCATTCAAATATAAATGTAGAGACCGTTCACTTAGTTGGCTTCAGAGAGAAAAGGTTATGAAAATGTTCAAAGCATACCATTTTTGCTTCCTCCTGTTTATAATCAAGAAAAGCACGCTTCTTCTTTTCTTTTTAACTCAGGTGAATCAGTTGGTGCAAGTAGCCCAGAAGTATCATGCCACTGTGACTGAATGCGGATCTTCTGGCGTCTCTCCTCAAGATTTGCACACGAACTGCAACTCGTGAGTTACCCTGATGATATATATTTCCGTGGTGAATTTATTGTTTTATTTCGAATAATTTACCAACTTTGTTGGCCGGACATGACTGGCTATCTCCACAGCAAGAAATGGTTTTTTTCAACTTTTCTGGGTGTTTTGTATTCCCATGAACTCGTGATTCGATTCATCCGTTGGATTACTTAATTAACAGAAACGATCCAAAGCAACCTGTATTGCCAATTCCTTCCTATTATCCTCTGCCTGCTTGATCGCTGGCCGTGGGATTGATTTATCTGCAGATGGATCATCCTCAGCTATGGTTATTGAACAGTTCTCTGCGGTTGTTCTTCTCAGGTTCATGGCCGCCACACGCCAGCTAACAAGAAATCTGGAGCTCCAGTCATTAAACGAGCTGGGATTCTCGAAAAGATATGTACGATGTTTGCAGGTGATCCATGATTCCTAAGACGGCATTTTAATCTTTTCCAGAGGAGTTATTATCCTGTTCCTTGGCATTGAATGGCTGGTGTTTTATAGATATCTGAGGTGCTGAATTCCATGAAAGATTTGATCGACTTCAGCCGAGATCACAAGATGGGGCCCATCGGTATCATCTTCTATGCTCTCATTCTAAGCTCTCTCTGTTGGCATCATGCGGCCAATCACCTAATTTGGCCGTGCATTAAAGATAATTTTATAATATTTTTCGCATGATCAAGCTCATGGGTAGTTGTGGAAGTCAGCGATGCTGGACATGATACTCAGAGCTGGAAAAAGTCAACCCAATTTATTGTGGTCTGATTCAGTGCCACTGGTCTGATCAGACTTTTTTAAAAAAAGAAATTAGAAATTAAATAGAAGGCAGGAAAAGATTCATGATTTTTTTAGTAGCCAATCCATCATAGCTTTGACTGCCCCTGACTAATTAATACCTCTGATCGCCTAATTACTGTTCATCTATGATACAGAGAGCTTGAAGAACTATCCTCGCCACGTGCCGGTCAAACCCCAGAATCAGAGGATCCAAGCGGCCGAGCAGCTGCTGAATTCTCAGTCAACCTCTGACCCGAATGCCCTGAGCAAGATCATGGCCGCCCATCCCTCTCTGAGCGACCACATGATGAACAGCAGCAGCAACAACAACAACAACAGCAGCAACAACAACGACGGAAATCTGTCGGGCATTCGAGCGGTCAATGGCTCTGGCCAGGAGGCGATGTCACTGAGCAACTACCAGTCCTTGCTGAGGCAGAACTCTGTGAATTCAAACCCTAATGCCCTCCAGTCTGACATGGCCTGCAACTACAGCGGCGGCCTGAGCCAGCTGCAGTCGGCCGTCTCCTTCCAGAGCCCCACTGGCCCTCTCATGGCGGGGCCGCTGAAGAACCCCTCGGTCAACTACCTGCTCGGCTCCCATCAGCGGCAATTGCAGCAGATGCCCAACTCTCTGGCCACCCAGCAGAACAGCAATCCGCAGTCTTCTCAGGGAAATCAAAGTCATCAGTTGCAGCAGCAGCAGCATCAGCAGCAGCAGCAGCAGCAGGTGATCCAGCAGCTGCTGCAGGAGATGATGAGCAGCAGCAGGGGCGGGGGCATGCCGCAGCAGACCATGAACGGCCCCATGATGGGCGGAGGCATGCCGGAGGAGGCGTATGGCGGCGGAATTGGCGGCCCGGGGGTCTTCCAGGGCAGGGCCGCGGGCTCTATGCAGAATGTGAGCTTCAGCAATGGCGGCGCCGCATCGAACAACAACAACGCCATGGGGATTCTTCTGAGCAGGAACAGCAGCTTCAAGTCCATCTCCAGCAACCCGGCGCCGCCCATGGGCGGCGCCGGCGGCGGCAGCAGCAGCTTCGGCATGAGGGGCGACGTCTCCCCGGCCATCAACCTTCCGGACCTGGTGCATGAGATCTCCAGGGAGTTTGCCGACAGTGGGCTGCTGACCGGCGAAGGCAGCGGTGGCGGCGGCGACATGGGCTATGGCGGGAAGTCATGAGCAGGCTACCTCCGGGGAGCAGCCGCCGTCAGATCCAGGAAGAAGAAGAAGAAGTGAAGGCAGGACGCCATTGTCCTTGTACAGTAACCTTGGCAACTGTCTTATGCGGCAGAGATGGTGTAAATAATCCCTGGCAGATCGCCCGGACCCTCGCAAGAACCCACCAAGCTCGGCAACTGCTCTGTGGCGCCGGCTGCTGCTGCCCCCCTCGCCATTGAAATTTGTCTGCCCTCCCCCATGGTTGACTTTCGGATGCTCTGAGTGCGATTGAACGTTGGCTGCCTTGGATGGGTCTGGCCGTTGACGCCATTCCCACCTGCTCATGGGCACCCAAGCAGGTGTTTGGTTTCTTTTTTTCATTCCTCTCCCCGCCATGGTTGTTGTGCCCCAAGAGAGTTAAGCTTTTTTCTATTACTGAGTTTTTTTTTTTTTTTCTGAAGAGATCTGTCCCCTTCAGTTTCTGGAGGCCACCGAAGATGCAAGAGAAACCCTAATTTCTTCAGGTCTCTCAAGCTCTGTTTTCCAAGGTGATCTCTTCCAAGAAGGAGATCAATTCTCGCCGCCATTGCCATTGCCATTGCCATTGCCATTACAGGAAGCGGGTTTGTCTCATTTCTCAACAGAGCATGAGAAGAGGCTTGGGGTAGAAGAAGATGCCAGGGAAACCCTAATTTCTTCGAGGCGATCTTCTCTTTCAGGAAGAAGATAAATCCTCACCGCCATTGCCATTGCCATTACAGGAAGAGGGTCTGTCTCATTTCTCAACAGAGCATGAGAAAAGGCTGGGGGTAGGAGAAGATGCCAGAGAAACCCTAATTTCTTCGAGGCGATCTTCTCTTTCAGGAAGAAGATAAATCCTCACCGCCATTGCCATTACAGGAGGAAGGTCTGTCTCATTTCTCACAGAGATTGAGAAGAGGGAGAGGCAGGAGAAGATGGAGGGAGGGGGGCTTTTTACATCCGGCACCTCCCCTGGTCCCATCCCGTCCATCGGCATCGGCACACTCGAACCACTAGAAGAAGCATTCACAGAGGAGGGGGGGGGGGGGTCAGGACGGAACACGAGAGGATATTTATTTTCTCTCGGAAGTCAACGGGGGGGGGGGGCGGCCTCCATCGCTCAGTCCTCGAAGAGCTCCTCCCCGCCGTAGTCGTCGTCGCTGTAATCTTCGTCTTCTTCGGGGGGCAGGTTGCCGAGGAGGGCGTTGAGCAGAACGTGGTTCCAAGCTCCTCCGGCCCGCATCTGCCGGAATCTCTCTGCGAAGGCGTGCCAGCCGGAAGGGCCCTCCGCCTCGTCCTCCGCCGGCGCCGCGGCGGCGGCGTCGTCGGCGCCGTGCGGGTAGTACATGAGCACCGCCTCGCCGACGGCGTTGAGGATGTGGACGTCGAACTTGGGGACGAGCGGGTTGCCGATCACCTTCACGTGGCACACGCTGAAGCAATTCATGGAAGATATCTCAGAGGACTGGGCTTTTTTGCAGGTCCAGAAGAACCCTAATGGGAACAGCGAAGAAGAAATTGAGAAGAGCTCTGCTCTTCGCCATTCTTCCGAGAAAAATTTGAGAAACCAAGTTGCAGGGAGGGGGCTGCTCTCCGCATAAGAACAGTAATTCATGGCAGATGAGACCTACCATATGTAGTACATGTTGTCCATTTCTTGCTGCTGGACCCTCCCCAGCAGCTCAATCTGCAGCACCCCGCCGATGCACAGAACCGGCCTCGGAAGCCTGAACGACTGCAGCGCATTGGCCTGCAGCAGGTCCCAGTTATAGAAGATCAATGGAGTTTATATTACTATTTTTAGGAATCTATCCCCTGAATCCGTGGGTTATACACCCGAACTAGGAAATTTTTTGTGAAAAACTAAGATAGTTGACCAGCAAAACAAGCATGCATGGTTTGAAAAACTTCGGGGTCAGAGTAGAAGAGGAAAAACACAACCAGTTGATGATTTTATTCTTGTGCGCCCGCGTGTTGCTAAATTCCTGCTCAAATTACCCAATTTTGCTGATCTTAAGGCTTTCTCATATCCCAGTCCAGCCAGTCTAGTCTGGGTCAATCTGCCAGGAATCGGACTGGTCTGGCTTGGGCTGATGATCCATCCTCATCCCAACATAAAGTCAACCCCCCCAGGACAGGTGAAAGAACTTGGGAGGTCTGGCGGTGGCCCCCCCAGCGGATGATGGATGAAGAAGCCACAGCCACGGGAGAAAAAGAACCCCCACGGCCAGTGTTGTCCTCCTGCTCCACTTTTGGTGATATTTGAAGGTGATATCAGAGAAGTGAGATGCTTTTTTGGTAGTAGTAGAAAAAAAATTACATCTTCAAGAGAATTCATCAAATCACACATTTATTTTCACAATAGATAATGCGGGACCAATCAGAACCTTTTGGGCTTTGTCCTAAGAACAATGTAAATAGAGCATATTCGGAGATATGAGGGTTAAGTGATATAAAGAAATCACATATTGGTTTCATTTCGTATATAATGTTGTGAGTAAGAAATTATTGTCAGAAGATAATTAATCTGTTCTAGTCCATATTGAATCAAGCTATGTGTATGACCATGAAAGGAAGAGTAACAGCATTGAAATCACCTGTGCCATTGGAAACACTGGGGAAACATACGTCCAAACGTAGTCATCAGGAGCAGCCTGCTGCCCACCGAAATTTCTGGCTGGACTTTTTTTATCTGCCTCAGAATTTGGCGAGTAATTTGGCTCTGGTCTGGAATGCCCCATCCTAAATCGCACGGCTTTTGCAGAGTATATGGGATCCCCGTACTGGAAATATGCTGAGACAAAATAAAGAATCATTTTTATGAGATTCCATAGACCGTAAAACCAAGGAACATGATGATTTTGACAATCAGTGGCGCGCCCAGGATTGAAAACATGAAGAGAAAATCAATCAAAAGCTGACGAGATTGAGTTTCTCCGCTCATCGGCGAGCTGACCTTGGAATGGCCGCAGTTTTATTTCATGAACCACGCACAGCCTTGAGCTCAGCTTGTAGGTGAGAGTCTCGGGGGCGTCAGGATCTCTAGACCCACCACTGGACCAGTAGGAGGGTACCGTGTCCACCCGATCACTAGGCTCCAACGTGTTATCGATACTCTCATCAGGATAATTATCAGTGCTCGATGCAACAACAGGCTGTAGCATGATATCTCTTCTTAATTCAGTAGAAAGAAGATGGCAAATCAAAGAGGTATATGTTCTGTGTTCTTTGAGATGGGCTCCCCATTCCATGGCACTGCGGGATGATGACTCTGCAGGATCACTGGAGTTGCCGACTTCAACAATGCGGGTCAGATTTGACACCTCTGGGTACATTCTCAGGCACAACTTCTTACAGAACCCATTTTCAATAACTGAGATCCAGAAAAGAAAATCCCACTTTTAGCATACCATCCACAAAAGCTCCCATAACCATCCCAAGCACGTTGAGACAAGAAAATCAAAAAAGGATGTTAAGAAAAATATTTCTTGATATCAAACCAAAACAAGCTGGTGTACAAGAAGCGATCGCATGAAATCCATTTTCAGACATCCCTCAGAAAAGCGCAAAAAAATATGGAAAACTTTGGTAATTTTGAACCACACAGGTGAGGCATTCATGATTTTCAGTGTTCAGAAAGATTCCCAGCAATAAGAAACGCAAGTCGATCTCGTACTATACTAATCATAAAAACCTAATCGAGAAAAAAAAAAACACTCTATGATTAGAGCAGCATGTGTCAAACAAACTATTTCCAGTGGATGAAGAGCACAAAGTTGCAGGTTCTTTTGGCAAGTGAAGCGAGTGCATCAACCAGATGATATATGATAAATTATGTCCGTACATAATTGCTACGTGATTTCATGAGCAAACCAAGATGAAGAAATATGAATTCAAGTGTATCCATACCACCTGGAAAAAAATCACAGAAAAATGTTGAAACAAAAGAAGACTAGAAATACGCCTGATAAAAAAAATAGACGAGGCCAGTACACAACCTTGGATCTGTTTCGTTTATTAGAGTCAATATTCATAGAAGTTCAAAGAGAAAAAGGGTTATGCATTCGCCCTCATAGAACCCTCTGTACCTAAGTTCAAGAGGGCACACAAAGGTAGTGAAGATTGTATAAACACTCAACGCTTCCAAGCCGAACGATTGCATCACTCCTCTACAACAAGTCAGCCCACTCTTTCATTGTTCCATAATAAGTAGTGATGGCATTCTCTTACTTGCTGATTTCTTTGCCTGAACGTCCGATTGCTCCCCTCATCCCACATTACCCAACGAGTCGCACACAGGATAAGCCACCACACTCTTTTAAGTCCTGGACTTCAACAAATTATCATCATTCCCAGGACCTCCACATCTCCTAGATTACCTGGGCAGATGAGATCGAAGGTAGATTATGTTTCACTTATTCTAGTTTATTGTGAGAATGGACATCTGACGAATAATTATTTTCCAATCAAGTCATAATGCAGCTGCCCTCCAAACGATAGCCACTTTGGACACGCGTGGCTGATGAGCCTGGTGCTGTCTTCTACTTGGATACCTTCTTTTGGAAAATCATAGCCATTGCACCTGAACAGGTTCTCACAGGACCAACTTTTCGCAGCCAAGAATGGGGTATGCAAATCATCCATTTTCAACCCTAATTTTCTTCACCAGCTGATCTGTTTATTAATAAGCAATCTTTTACAGTGGGTTCCCATATACCTTAGCCTTCGAAGCTGAATAATGTGGAGGCGATAACTTCCAAGAAATCCTCAAAAATAATACCCAGAGCACCAAACCGAAGAGTTTCTTAGGTCACAATATCCTTAACAATATTAGTATTTCTGGCAAAACCCAACGTGTAAATGATGCAAAGTTTCCCCCAAAAATCCATCCACTTTCATCCCAGTAGTCTATGAAAACCTGAGCAAAACTCGGAGACTCAGACATCAAAGAGACTATCTGGAGTTGTGACGTCGTGAGAAACAATTTCTGGAACCGACTTATCCTTCCACATTTTCCCAAATCGAAGGCGAAATTTTATATTCAACCTCATTATTTTGACTCATCGATAAAACTCCGCTTGGCATGATACTGCCGGGTCAGCATCTTAGTCGCCAGAGAATCATCAACAGCCATTTCGAAACCACGACTAGATCGGTTGGTTCATTGGCACCAGACGAATGATAAAGGAGGTTTCGGGTTTTTTTTTGTGCTCAAAACACGAGGACCCAAGGCGGCGCCGGAGAAATGGCACAAAGACTTTAGGGGGCGGGCATGATGAGGATGGGAGGAGCGGAGGAAGGGGGGTTCTTACCGAAGCGCCGCCAGGCGCGGGATACGGAGCTGGCGCGGACGATGTCGGCGGGGTCGTCCAAGCAGGCGAGCACGGCGGTGGACGTATCCGAGCCGAGCCACTCCAGGAAATCGAACCGATTATCCATGTCGCCCACCTGTTCGCGAGTCACCATCGCCACCGCTGCGCCCAAAAAATTAAGGAATTCTCCCTTCGGAGAGAAAAACTCCGACTCAATAGAAATCAACGCCGGAAACGGACCGCGAATCTGCAAGTTGGCGAGGAGGGATTCCTCCAGCGATCCAGGACGGGGCCAATACTTCTTAAGCCGTCTTCCCAGAGAGCTGGGGCGGGCGGCGCCGCCTACTCCGCCATGGCCCGGCGTGAAGCGCGAGCAGATGGGAGGAAGAAACTGAGAACAAAACTAGAGAGAGAGACAGAGAGAGAGAGAAAGAGAGAGAGAGAGAGAGAGAGAGAGAGAATAAAATAAAACAAAAGGGAACGAACCGACACCGCGTCCGTCGTCTGTCCTTTATAAGATTTACAAATTTTCGTAAAACACCCTCATACTTTACCCTCTTACTATGACGTGCCAGCGGGACGCGCTGTAACTCCTCCCTCTCACACCGCCAATACGGCACTTCTTTCAGGGCAAAAATATAATTAACAAAACTTACAGGCACTTCTTCAAGAAAATGAAAGAAGAAGACTCGGCGGGGGCAGGGAGCCATCCTTCCTTTATCCGCCTTCTAATTTCTAAAATTGCTCGATGACCCGTAGGGCCCGCTTGGGGACATTTTTAGGAGGTAACCCCGTATTTCTTCCATTTAATAATAAAATGATAATACGAAATATACTAACACGTGTGAAATCACTTATCTTTTTCCGCGTCATCTGTTTAATACTCATTTTTTATTTCGGCATTAATAAATAATATCAAACCGCGTAGACCTGTTATCATCCACTCTCTCTCTCTAGAGAGTTGACCTGAAGCATTGAGAGAGTCAAGAAGTCAACACACAAGGTCAACATACTCGAACACAAGGCCAAGGAAGCTTACTTACAACCCAACCATGACTGCAACTGTCCACGCAAATACTGCCAAATATGGAGGATTTTTTTTTTTGTTATGTCCCAAAAAAGGAAACGATATGAGATTTTACTTACTCGGGTGGGTACTCAGCGGCACCCCTGGAGAGGGGACCGGTGAGCCGGTCCCCTTTACACAGCTCAGCTCTGCACATGGTCTCCGGGTCGCCACTGGCTAGGGACCGAAGACCTCCTCCTTGCACACTGGGCATATCTGATTCAGACACAGCACGATCCATAAATCTTCAAGTATTGCAAAAAATATGCAGAAATGGAAAAAAATTGGGCCACTTCCAAAGTAATTATAGAAAGATTAAGGGTAGATGATGCAAGTAGAAGCATAATAATTACAGTGAATATTAAATCGACCATTTCCAAAAATTGAAAAAAAATGTACAGGTATGTATATATGTACATTTGGGAGGATCAATGAATTTTCTCATTTATTTATTAACGGTGGAACACTGATATATTGTCAATGTTCCTGAACATTGTTTTCCTTTCATATAAATTAAGGAAACAGTGGAGCCTCTTCTGGTGAATGTCAGCCATTTTCAATGATGTTGCTCCTCATGGATGAGAATATCTACTAATGTTTAAAACAAGACCAGTATCTCATGATAAATTAACCTGAATGCTGGATCCCAGGTAAGTCATACCCTTTTTCTAATCATGGCTTAGATTGCTCTTAGCAAGTCGATTCATCTGAAGGTTCTGGAGTTTTTATTTATTTATTTCTAGTTCAACATTAAAATGAATTCATATCTGGAGCGCCACTCATAATAATATATATATATATGTTATTCATGTATAAAAAATAAAATTACAAAATTGGCAGGTAGAAAATTTATGTTTAGCAAAATTGCTGCAGTAAAGTCCAATCGAGAAGCTTTCTAGAGAACTTCAGGAGTTTTTAATATATATATATATAACCGAGATCAATTCACGGAAAGTTCTAGTTCAGAATGGATGCAGAGTTCTTTATCTTCATCGTCATCCTAGAAAGCTGGAGAGGACATTGCTAATATAATAGAGCAACTATGAAAAATTAAAGAGACGTAAAAGGAACTCACCTTATTAATCTTCAGCCAATTTCTGATGCAGGCAGCGTGATACTGATGTTTACAGGGCAAGGCGATCAAGGTTTGTCGGTTTTTGTAACAGTCGACGCAGATTACGCATCTGTGTGCAGTAAAAATGTACGAATTTTAATCATAAAGTGGCAAGAATAATGCAATGAGGCATGTAAAAATCCCCTCAAGCCCATGAATGGCGATCTCACATGAGCTCCATTGAAGCGGGAAATGGCCATTACATTCTTCACACGCGCAAATAAATGAAGCGTTCAAAATTTTATTTGTCTATTTTTAGCCCCATTAAATCCCTTTTTTATTGTGATGCGATTGCCAGGGCATAACCAGATTCATGAAGAATTACTCTGCTACTTCCTCCGGCAACGAATAGAGAGATCTATGAGGCTCCACGCCTCAGAAAAAGGGAAAAAAAGGATGGAGGTCCCAAAAAATGTCTTAATTTTTTTTGCCAAATAGCTACAAAGGTGACCCAAACATGGAGTTCCAGCAAAGCTCTGAGGAACAATCTCCCACTGCTCACTGGATCAGATCCGCATTAACAAAGATCAAAATGAAGGATCCTCATTTGACTAAATGCGAGTTAGTTATCTAACTCAGCGCAATCTTTTAAACCTACGCAGTCCTCTATTATTTACTAAGAGCAAGATCTACATTGAGATGGGAACAGCAAATCAACACTGGATAACTTAAAGACTGACACGATCGTTCTTGGGACCACAAGATTACTCACGAAACCCAAATCTGAGGTGACTTTCGCTCTCCCAAATTGCCTTCTGCGACTAGCATGCAGCATAAATTGGATGCCTGAGAAACTATTGTCTATGATTGTCAAGACGATATTGTGGGTAGAGGTTATTCTTGTGATTGGCACCAACCACCGTTTCCCTCCAACATTTTTCCCTAGCCTCTCTAACCTTCCTAACCAAGCTTTTAATTTCTCTAGATGATTGAAAGAAAAAAAATATTGACGCATAGAATATTTTTTAAAATGTATGAAATATAAATTTCAACTGTTTAATAACGGGCCAAAGGCCCATGATGCTGAGTCAGAGAAAGGGCAATTTCCTTTATCCTGCTCTATAACTTTTAACTTCTTCCAAAGGAAAATCATCAGAGTTTATATGAGGCAGACATCAGAATTTACATTAGATTTTGACTTATCATTTGCAAAAGGTATGGAACAAGAAAGCTAATTACATACAATGTATCAAACAAAAGCGAGCATTTGTTGCGGAAAGGGGGACAATAATAGTTAATCAGACAATTTTCTTAGCATAATTTAAGAGAAATTATAAAGGCAATCATGAGCCTTAAGTCATAAAGTTGAGAGGGAGGAAAAAAAAACGTTCATTCATGTCGTATACCACAAAGAATTCTACCAATAAACCAAGAAATATTAAAAATTATAACAAATAGTGCTTACTTATCATCTTTGTCTTTCCTTGAGAAGAATCCAGTTTTGTAAGTAAAAGATGGCAAGTAGGAAATGAGGTCATCTGGCAGCCCTCTGGATTCAGTACCAATAGCTTCACCAAGAGATTGTAATTCCTGATATTCAAGGGGTCCAAAAACTAAGAGTTATGAATGGCACCTACTAAAGATAATAAAAGCTATAATACTGAAATTCCTATTAAATGTTTGCACATTAATGCAAAAAAGCGGATGCAAATATGTCGCTCGTTGAAATAGGAGGCTAGTAGCTTCTCAGTCATGCAGGACACCACAAAGTATGATCCGTCTACGATTTTTTCAAGATCTTTTGTCACACTGAGAACAGAAGACCATGAATTATTGTTTCTGAAGAGTACTGTTATCCACGAGTTACACCTGCCATTTTACTATGAACCATACTTCGAATCCAGAATTGATAGAGCCTGGGATTTCATAGACTTACTTTATGATTTTATATACAGGCTAGGCTAGGGTGGCCTTCGTTTTGGTAAATATGTTTATCCACAAACCTAATCTATCATTCAGTGAAATGCAGGAATCCTTGCTCTTAGAGAGCCAGAAGTCCTCTCTTTATGGAAGCGGAAGCAAGAGGTCATCTGAGCTAACGAAAATAACTTAATATTCAAAATGAAACCGTAATTTGGCATACAAAGTGACAGGAAGAAAGGTTGTAATCTAAAAATTTACATGCGATGACCACAGATTTTGCTATTAAGGATGCACTGAAGAAGAATCTACAAGGACCCTCCATATGCAGTTTGTACTTCCACCTGTATCTGATTTTTTTGCAAGAAACAATCCATTTGTGGACTAAGAGGTAGCAAAAGTAACACGTTCCTAATCCAACCACAGGAATGAAATGTTGAAATGTTTTGGAAAGTTGATCAAAAAAGGACAGGACATTCACAAATGGAATACACCCTCTTGCAGGGTGAGCCAAAGATACTTATTCGAGGCACTAGAGTCGAAACAATGATCTTTCCTCGAGTTCACAACAAAACTCTATGAATGAAAAAAATAAAATCCAATATTTTAAAAAAAATTATGGTAATATTCACGAAAACAGTAAGCTCCTTTTTTTTCTTTTTTTCCTTTGGTAGCAGGGGGGGTTGTACGAAGAAAATCATGACCAACAACTAAAATAAAAAAGATACTCATCCATATCTTTTAGCTCAACTCGCACCATTAAGCGCCTCGTCATATAATAAAAGAAACCTTGGTTTTCCTCGGTTTTCTTCTTCTGCCATATGTTGTGTATTTAGCTGATTTATAGCAGCACATAAAAAAAATGTCGATCCTCAAAAAAAGCTGGCAAATTGCAAGCTCTGTTCTAGAAAGTATAAATACGGACAAGCAGACTGACAGATAAATCGTCCACATCCAATATCAGAATCACGTAATTTCGTGGAAAGATTATGAGAATTTTGAGTGAAATGTTAATAGACAAAATAAATGCCATCAATTAGAAACCATCAAAGAGCGTTAATAAATAACTTCGTAAAGCAATAGAAAGTAAAAAAAAACGCGCCAAAATGACAGGACAGACTGTATCTGATGATTCAGACAACCTCATAAGTCATATTTTCTCGAACTATATCGGCTTGCTCGGTAGCCTGCACATCAACGTGGAGATATCGATAAATATGAGTGGCCAAAAACATTGGGCTGTAAATGCATCAAAATAAAGACAAATGGATTGAAAACAAGCATTTTACCAAAGTAGATATATCCGCTGTGATTTTCACATCATTTCCAAGTCTGACTGATGTCTCTTTCAGAACCAGACACCGAAAAAAAAAAGGAGCATAAAAATCAGCACTGGTTGGTTATGAACGTTGACAAACACAAAAAAGAAACAGATGAGAAATTAAGTGATTTTTTTTCAATAGATACATTTTTTTGTCATAATTTCATGAAGATATGACCTTCCATGACGCCATGAAGTTACAAAACATATGCGTATGCTTATGCAACAAAAACATTGCTACTAGTTAACCGTGAACTTCCTGGAAAAAAACTATTGAAGAAATTAAATGTATTCCGCAAAAATCGATGTATCTTTAATACACTCTCCAAAAACTATTGATTATTGCATAATCGAATACATTTGGTCCAGCACGTAGCTATTCCCTGTCCGAACTGAATGTAAGCATTATCTACAGAAAACAAAAGTTTTGACGGATGGATAGAACTATGGGGTATTGACAAGCAATGCTGCAAACAAAAGACTCAAATAGGAAACCAGACGAAAGGAGTAAAATACAACGATTAATGAAGTCTCTAAACAAAAAAAATAGTGAAAGAGACCTTCTACCGAAATAAAATTTCGAGCAAGGGTTCACCCTACCTGCTGACCTCTCAGTCCCAAATAAGGAAGTAGCAGCAAGGTTGTCCTCCTGGTATTGCAGTTCTCTAGCTAAGGCTTCATCCAATGATAGCTGTGACTTAAAACTCATGGAATTAGATGGATTTCTCACAGTAGAACTTCTACTGCCTTCGCCAGGTTCAGGATAATGTTTTGGATAATTAGATGAGGAAGCTTTAGCCATATCATTGTCTCGTACCCCCTGAAGTGACTGATATACAATTTCCTGCAGCATACTTTCTATTCAATGCGTTGATGAAAATTTTTAGACATGGTTCATGGGAGAGGGAAGGAAGGCAAAACGTGAAAAGGAATAAAAAGGCTTGCAAAAACCTTAACGATTTATACCATAATTATAAAAAATATAACCGAAAACAAGAGAATTGTGTGTAAGTTCGCATAAGCAAGAAGATTTTGAAATCGAACCATGAGGCATCACCAAAACTTTTACAACAAGCATGCATTCCAACTGTACCTGATCTTGGAGAACATCTTCAATCGAATTTACGCTATTTTCACTGTAGTAAGGTTCAAAATTTTCCTCGATTATACAAGGAATACTTGTATTTTCAAAGCGAACATCCACTTTCTGCTTCCCCTTTCTTTCAAATTCTGCCATCATGATAACATCCTGGAAAAGAAAAATCATCGACTACTTCATGAATATGAAATTGCTTAGATAAACCATCGTATGATGCGAGAAAATATTTAAACCAGGAAAAGCACATGACAAATAAGGAAAAACCTGTGATAAAAAAGCCCTAGACAGGAACGTGAAACTATTCTGTTTCCCAAACGTATGTTATGTTTACTCAAATCATTGCTTCACTAGAGTACGAGAGACTCATCACTCCAAACCAGCCTCATCGTATACAGAAATTTCAAGGGTATGTGCTACACAGTTCTAAATTAGAATCAAGAGAACAAGTGATGAAATAGAGCCTTGAGCCCAATACAGAAAGTAATTTCATGGCTCCTGACTTTGTATATTGAAGCTCGTATTCATCGCATAAAAATTTAGAAAAGGTATAAACTAACAATGGAAATGCATTCATTCATACCCTGCCAGAGTCAGAAGCCCGGCAACAGAAACCAAGTTGACAAGATGACAAAAGCTCTAGTCGTCCAAGAGAAACCATAAGTTCGGGGAGCATGAAGAAACGATCGAAGTATGTTTATACAAAAAAACGATCGGCACCAGTGGTCTACAAGAATCCCGGACTACACAATTGAACCGATCCGCACCTCACTCAAGGAGAGAAGACACACCGATGACTACCAAAACCACCCGAAATTCTACTCGTATCCTACATTACAGGATCGAAATCTGCAAGCAAGAGCGGCTACCGAGCTGCGTCTCCCGCGTCTCCCTCCGCAAAATAAACGAACAACGGCGAAACGAAACGGACTCCGCACTCACCATGGAAATCTGATCAGGAGGCCGCAAAGAAGCTCGTCAGTGAAGCCGCGTCCGAGGGTGAGAGAAGGGATGGCGATGGACGGGTGCGTTTGGTGGTGTGGAGACGCTTCCAGGAGTCTGCTCCTCCCTTCCCTCCTCACCTTCTCCCAGTCCTTCCCCCCCCCCCCCCCCGGTCAATTCCCTCTGGTAGCCAGTCAACCACAGTTTACCGCCATTTTTATATAACGGTCCCTGATTTTCCTACGATATACTATAAAGTAACTAATAATAGCATTTTGTGTGATGTGACGCCGAAAGAGGCACTATTTTAATTTAATTACTGAAGTAGCCTCGCCCGTCGATCCGCGTGGAATCAGTCGTTCATAACCGGATCGTACGGCTGGGATACGTTCGGGGATGCGTTAAGTTCTTAATGACCGGACCTTTTTTTAAGATTTCGGGGCCTTTTTTTTCAAGAGTGAAATTTCCGCGGGGCCCAGGGGTGACGTGCAACGCGGACAGCCCATGACACAGTCATGACGTCGATGTAAGATGATAAGGGTGGGCCAACGGGGTGGTTTAGTTGACGGCCCGGACCGACCCGGCCCGGCCCGCGTAGTATAAATAAAAATCACGATAGATAATAAACTATCATACATCCACGTGTTATCAGAAGATGATGCCAGGGAACGCCATTTTTTATGAATTATTTTTTTATAATATGGAATTTTCTTAGAGGAATCGGTGTTATATTTTTCATTGGAATAATTCCCAGCAGCTAAAATTAATTATATTTATGAAATTTCCATAATTTTTAATGTATTCAATTAAAAAATGCACAAAAGCTTCGAAATTTTTTTGTGATGAGTCCTGACTACCCGCAGAAATAGACCACGTTAGATTGCCGAGCTGGATCAGGCCCACTTGCGCACGCTCGTGGGCCTTCTTCGACGCTTACTCGGCCCATGGCCCATCGTGGCCGTCTTCCGCCACACTTTAGCGCTCAGAGAGAGAGAGAGAGAGAGAGAGGGACAGAGGGACAGAGAAAGAGGGGAAGAGAGCGGGAGAGAGCTAGATAGTGAGACGGAAGGAGAGAGCAAGGGAGAGAGAGAGAGAGTAACGGCTTAGTTATCCGACGTAGATGGCCATCATGGCCAGAAAGCCGGTGGCGACCGGGCACCAGATTTTCAACGCCGTCCGTTGTCCAACACCCGCAGCTCCAATACAACGGATTGCCTGATGCCGCCAGCGATCTCTCTCCTTTCTTTAACACAGTCACTATCTCTCTCTTCCTCTCTCTATCTGTCTATCTCGCTATATCTCTCTCTCTCTCTATGTATATATATGTGCATCTCTCTCTCTCTCTCTATGTACATATTTATGCATCTCTCTCTCTCTCTCTCTCTCTCGTTATATCTTTCTCTATGAATAGCGCATTAAAAAGGGAGTCTTTCTATGGGAGTAATTTCTGCCGAAGAACTACTCGGCTGTTCAATCGTTGACCTTACTTCTAGAATCTCGTGCCAGAAGCTTTGTCAACGCGCTGAACGGGCCGCGGAGCGGGCCCTCGTAAAGCCCAGGCCCAGCCCACTTTGTACTCTCTCTCTCTATCTCTCTCTCTCCCCCTTCTGTGTCAAACCGGGCCACTTCGGGGTGGGCCTGGAAAGCCCGGGCCCATCCGTCCGATGACGACCCAAATCACAGTCGTACAATAGAGCGAGATAAATGTAATACTGACCGCAGCGGCCACGTATGCAGACGGAGATTTTCTTAATTGCCCCCTAATAAGTTATAAAAATATGTGAGTGTCCCCCTAATTTATGATTTGCGTGAACGTCATGAAACACAGTATATATATAGAAATATACAGATGGCCGGAAAGGCCAGACACCATGGCCGACCGCGGCGTGCGGAAGCTATGCCGGCGGCTGCTGATCGGCGGCGACCTCGCCGCCGTCTTCGTCGTCATCATCCTCTTCGCCGCCTCGTACTACCTCGGCGTTTACCATAACACGCGCGGGTTCGTGATCCCCTCCCCGGGCATCCCCCCAGCCTCTGGCACCTGCAAGTTCTCCCCCGTCGTATCCCGGGCGTCGCTGGACTTCGCCGCCAACCACGCCGCGGCGGAGCTGGGAAGCCCACCGGATGCCGAGGAGAATCTTCACGACGGCTCCGTGGCCAGGGGACCCGCCGGAGTTGGAGGACGGAGGAGGGCTCGTCGGCGGGGAGCTTTGGAAGCGGCCGGAGAGGTTGACGGCAGCAGCGCCGCGTATCGGCGGCGATTCCGCCGCCAGGGTCATGAACGGGGACTGTCATAGCTGGTAAGCTCTCTCTCTCTTTCCATCAGCCATTAAAGAACTCATCGTCCTCCTAAACGGTAGAAAACAGTCATCTGATTCGACCTCCTTCCTCCTCACGCAGGTGCGAGACCATGGCTACCTGTCCGAGGACCCCCACCTCCGCCGCTGCGACTCGATCTCCACTCTGTACGAGTATAGGTGTTGACCTCGGAGAAGAGCTCTTCTTCTTCTTCTTCTTCTTCTTCTTCTTCTTCTTCTTCTGCTTGACGACGGGGCTGGGAGAGTCGTATCGTTGACAGAGAGGAAGGTTCCTTCTGTTGGCAAAGACCCTCCTCGCGGCCAAGTCAACGACCTGCAGGCGCTTAGCCCGCTGCTGAAAGCGGTTCTGGGTTGATTCTGATTGATCACTCTTGCCCATTCTTTGGCATGGTTAGAGTGGGCTGATTCCCTGTTGTACTGTACAACGATTCTTCAGAGGCAGGCGTTGACTTGGAGGGGTGTTGTTCATGTCCGAAGATCTCGTACCTCGCTCTCTCTCTCTCTCTCTCTCTCTCTCCATCGGTATAAAATTTTCGGCGTTGACTCGTCGAAACGCGTAAAAGTTCATCCATAAAAGTCTTCAAATTCCGGAGTTACAAGTTTATTCTTACGTCCCTCTATAAAAATTTACAGACATTATATCTTCATGCTCGTTATTATTGCCTCAGAGGGACGTTAACTGAAATATATTAATTTATAGGATATACATTCAAATGTGGATTATTTTAGGGGTGGATTAGGAGCGACCGTCAATTTAGTATCTCGAGGAAGGAATGGCGGGAGAACTGCGAGATATGTAGATCTCAGGGAACAGAGACGGACAACGACAGGAGGCTGACGTAGGAAAGTTCTGAGAGAAACAAAATTTACATATATACCCCTGTAAGATTGACGTACAAAAATAGAATGATCACCGTTGACTCGGAGTCGGCCAGCCATTTTTCATCTCTCTAGTTTCTCTCTCTACATTTGCGTGGGAGATGGCCCAGTCCACCAGAAGGTTATTGGGCCTGTATGGGCTTATCGGGCTGTGATGTGAACCTGAAGGGAAAGGGGGCGGGAGCCCATTAATTTTCCTTCGGAAGGGGGCAGAGAGAGAGAGGTAGAGAGAGAGAGAGAGAGAGGAGGGGTGGGAGTGGAATCGTCGGAGGAGCGGGGATTAGAGGGGGAGTAGGCGGCGGCATCTCAGGCAATGCGGCTGCGGCAGTGCTAGGGTTTCTCTGGGAGGAGGAACGAGCGGAGATCTCCCCGGGCGGTGTGGAACGAGAGGTGAAGGTCGTCGGGAGGACGGCGAGCGGGATGGACCCAGAAGAGGATGGTCTCGGGGCGATGGTCGACGCAGAGCCGGCGGCGGCAAACGGCGGGTCCAGCAGGCCTTCTGTGAGCAGCGAGCAGATGGATGTGGAGGCGTACGCTGGACTGTACAGCGGGAGGACGAAGATTAGCAGGCTGCTGTTCGTTGCCGAGCGGTGCGGGAATCCGGGGATGGAGATCGAAGCTCTTCGGATGGCCTATGACGAGATCAAGAAGGGGGAGAATACGCAGATGTACCGCGAGGTCGTCCAGAAGATCGGCGGACGCCTGGGCCCGCAGTACGAGATGGATCAGGGCTGGGTCGACACTGTTGACCGCCGTGCTGAACTGCGCAAGGAGAAGCTTGAGAACGAACTAAATGGCTACAGGGTATTTTACGTGAAATTGACTATTAAACCTCTCCTTTGTTCGTCATTCTATTCTCACTTCTTTTCTGTTTGTCGCTTGAAGCCGCAACTTAGGAGGCTAAGCTAGATGGTCGGCACAGAATAATTTGATACTAGTCTGCCATACTATGGGTTGCTGGTGAGACCAAAGTATAAGCCGTAATTGTAGATTGTAGACCATATGTGAGATCAATGCTGAACAACCGAGAGTCAGACTAGCTCATCCTTGTTGAGGGTTGAAATTTCTTTTCCTGTCTGCCCTGGGTGAATGGAAAATTACCATAAATTTTCACGGTCACCTATAACTCACAGCTAGGGTGTCCCAATATCTATTTGATGCTTTGAGCTCAGGTAAACATGATTGCTCGTTTTTCTTAAAAAACATATGTTGTCGATCACCTGTAAAGCTGAGAAAAGAGTGAGGATATTGAGCATGTCCAAAATTTTATCTAATTTTTGGGGTAAACTGTGCTTTCACAATTATCAATTTATTGAGTACAAACTTTTAAATTTTTTTGTAATTTATACTGCTATCTGATTTTAACACAAATCAGTGATTAATAAATATGGCAATTTTGAGTCCATTTAGGCCACATAATTAAACTTTGTTGAAGATTGTCCGGTTGATCATTTTTTTATTTCTCATCTGCAGTTGAATGCAATTGCATGCAGCTACCTAGTGACTGTAATTTAGTTAAGATTTACTTTTGCTTCATGGTGAAGCCTTGATGGTTTTCTCTAGGTTTTTTTATCTTTGAGCTGCATGTGATGGATGAACTTGAGAAAATATTGAAATTTTGAACTATGAGACGTACCAATTTTTACAAATCGGCCATGGCACACCTTGTGTCAGGTCCTCTCAGGAATGGTGCTGCCACAAAAGTGCTAATGTGTCTATTTTGACGACATATTGCGTCATTTTATTCAATTTCTATGCATATTCAATACGTTTTGAAGCTCTTCTTATATTATATTTACATTTTCAGACAAATCTGATAAAAGAGAGCATCAGAATGGGTTATAATGATTTTGGGGACTTTTACTATGCTCATGGTAATCTCGGAGAGGCATTCAAGAATTATGTCAGAACTCGTGATTATTGCACGACCTCAAAACACATAATTCAAATGTGCTTGAATGTCATACTCGTTAGCATTGAACTGGGCCAGTTCATGCACGTGTCAAACTATGTTAGTAAAGCAGAGCAACCTCCAGACGTACTTGATTCTGTAACCGTTGCAAAGCTGCGATGTGCTGCTGGATTGGCTTTTCTGGAAACGAAAAAATACAAGCTCGCAGCCCGCAAGGTTTGTTTAACATCTACTGCTTTCACTTTGCTGTGAAATATCCATTTTGGCATTGTTCCTATCAAACTTTATGGATGGAATATTACGTGGCTTCTATGGTCTCATTGATGTCAGATCGATTGCTTACCAACAATTTTATATGCATGCAATGAAAAATTAAGTGAATGGTGATATACATGACCTCCAGGTGTAAAGTCAAATCCTGAAAACTTGTAGTTTTCTTTCCTGAACAACTTTAAAAATGTTGCTAATACACTTAGTATGATATCTGTCTAATTGAGTCAATTTTTTATTTTCCATCAATGTGTTCTTCTCGATGTACAGTATGAGACTGTGGTGCCTTAATTTGGTTCGTAGTTTCCACATTTTTTACTTATAGCTATGATCGATGCCACGTATGTGAATGGTCCAAGTAGTCTTTGAAAGAATCTACGGTTTGGATTGTATTTTAAGCTAGACTTGACTAAAGGGGTAGCCTTTGAGAGCTGTAACAAAGACGATTTCATTAGATATAATACTCAGCCTTCAGACTTAAACCATAAACCCTTTTTATTCTGTTATTTTCTATCCTGTTTTGACAATAACGTGGTTTCAAGTCCTACAACCATTTTGGAAGGAATAAAGTAATGTCTTCCCTTTAAATTTCTGAGGATGGAACCCCTTCTCATACACTATGAAATCCATTATCCAGTCATTCTCATGGTTTATTCTAAAGGTAAATGCATAGTGCTATGATCATTTATTCTAGAATTTGAAGTGTCTACGTATAAGGTAGAAGGGATCTCCCTATTGTAAATAAATTAACAGGAAAAAGAAGAGAAGGAGAAAATCCCTGGGGCAATCTTGCATCTTCTAATGAAGGTGGTCGATTAGGTAGTGTTGGAGCCTTCCCAAGGATTTCTTTTTCTAGATTTTCCCTTAAGTGAGAAATGATAGTCACTTCATTGACCAAAGATTCTTTCCTATTTCTCTGCTAACTTTTCATGTTATAAACTTATGTTCTCTAGTTCCATGTCTCTGAGTGTAATCGGAGTGAATAGATTCCAAGTTTCCTCAGGATTAGGGTTCCATCTATCTGGAACACTGTGTTTTTGATCCTTTTTATGTCAATAGAGCCATTCACACTTCAATTATCCCTAAGTCTTTACTATCACTTATTTCCTCCATTACATTTCTTCCCACAAGTTTAATTTATTCCAGGCAGAAATATGTAAATGATTAATTTATCCTTCCCCAACTGCTTTACTGTGTTCATTCCCGACTGCTTGTAGTATGTTCCTTCTACCATTAATTCTGGTGGGGACGAATCCCCCCCTTTGTGTCATGCTTTCCCTTTTTGCAAGGTTTTTTTTTTCCGTTTTTTCGTAAGGCAGAAATTTTTGGATCAGGCAATGATGAGATACCCCACGGTACGCACGAGTAAACTCCTCCCAAATGGGAGAGAGATGCACTAAGCATAACAATCAAACAACAAACTGAAGATGAAGAGTCTTCTCCCAAGAGAGGGAGGGAGGGAGGGAGGGAGGGAGGGAGAGAGGGAGGGAGAGAGGGAGGGGGGGAGAGAGAGAGAGAGAGAGAGAGAGAGAGAGAGAGAGAGAGATAAGTGGTTATTCCAGATAGAGGATAGTTAGAGAGCTCCGACCACCCTCCGGTGGCGCTCGACCTACACTTCCTTCCATATCCCCCAAAACCTTAACCTTCTCCCCTCTTAATTATATACCCTAGTCTAATTACCACCTTGCCCTTTCTTCTTCCTTCGGCTGTAAGTAACAGTTGTGAGTGCGCCGTCCTTTGGAGGGTTATGTTGGTCTATCGGCCCATTAGAGTCTGACGGCCCATCAGGCAGCTAAGGAATAATATAAGTATATCTCGCCCTTGTTTAAGTTGGTGACAGACTGACTGATAAGTATCGAGCAGTTTGTAGGAATCTTTGGATTAAATCAAAGTACAGATTTACTTTTGAAGAAGTAATCGATTTTTCAGTAATAAAAAATCTGTTAAGGCAAACTCTGTACGATATTTTTCAGTATTTTTTCCTGCTGTAGTCAGCTGTTTCTTTTCTCCTTGGCAATTGCCACATCTTCTTTAGATCCTGTTTTCCCAATACCTTGCTGTCTGTTTCAAGTTTCATTTATGGTAAATCTGAATTAACTGAGATTTTGAGATGCATTGCCCAAGAAATTTGGACCCCCCCTCTTATTCCCAAGTAATTATCTCTATGATTTACTCTATTCCACGTTCTTAGTGATTTCACTTACGAGGCTATTGGAGCGGGATTTGAATGAAACCTGAAGAAAATAACATTATCACCAAAGATTTGAAGTTTCAAATTTTTGCATCATAAGCTGAACTTTGCTTGTTGATGGGACGTTTACGTACCTGTATACTGTGGACTTGCTTAATTAGTACATGAAAGAAATACCAGAGGAATGAAAAAGGTGCCTAGAGAATTCTCTACTCAAGAGAAACACATTGTATTTATTAGTACGGCATTGGCATGTGCCGCGATCACATATTTTCCATGATGGATTAAGAGAGGATGGAGTTGCCTAGTGGTAGATGTTCCTGCAAGAGAATGAAACAGTTTATATTCAACGATCTGAAAAGAGCGTTGAGGTCCATATCTCCCTCACGTCCAAATTTGTGTTATGCAGATACGTGACCGAAGGATAATTTCTTCATAAATGCCTAGAAATAGTACAGTAACCTATTTATTATTACAATTATGCTAGTAATCGGTCTGTGACGGCCTTTGTCAGGTGGCCCTTGTCATGTGCAGGGTCCATACTCTCTCTCTCTCTCTCTCTCTCTCTCTCTCTCTCTCTCACACACACACACACACACACACACTCCTTCACTCAAAAAAAATCCCTCCCAAAGTGTTTCCTTCCTTCTGAACTTTTGTGAATTCTTGCTATTTCAAAAATTGACCTTTTGTTCATTCAATATGGTCTTCCTCATATCTCCCTGCTGCTCTTTCACCCCAATCATGTCCTATTTCAGGGTTTGGGGCCGCTTTGGGGCTTAAATTCTAATCTCTTGTTGGTATCTTAGCAGACAATAATTGCATCTGCAATGTTCATCCTCTTCGTAAGGCAGGATTTAGTCCAGCACTATTTGGTCAACTCGATCCCCTCGTATCTTGACCCCAGATTCTATCCACCGTTCCCCCTGGGAATCATACTTCAGCATCACCTTTCTCCCTCCATTAAATGATTGGTTAGCTAGTGCGCAGTATGAATGCTGTTCTTACTGATTCATCTAGCGCCGCTTCAGCTGAACTATTCGGACACCTGCGTTTCACCACGTCTCCTGCCGCCTGCTACCCTGGCTTTTCTGTTGAATTAGCTAAAAGGTTGAAGAGAGAGAGAGAGAGAGAGAGGGGAAGAGAGAGAAAATGGGGGTTGGGGAACCTAAGCCGCTTTTTTTTCCTTTTATATTCAAATGTTTCTACGACTTCCAGATTATCAGATTTTTTTTGTATTCCATTTAAAATCTTTAACTGAGTCTTCTTCTTTTGGATTGACCGATTTTTCCGAAGGAAGATGACAGCAGATGATCGCAACGAATGTGTTAAAAATCTAGCATCAAATCATGCAGACCATTCAATGAATCAATTCTAGTCGCCCAACTTAGATTTGCCAATCATATCATTTATGGAGATGGCAAGCCGATTCTAGGAATTTATCACGCAAGTGCTCAAGTACTTGTGAGGGAGGCTCTGGCTGAAGTTTCTTTTTTTTTTTTATCTATCTTAATTATGAAATTCCATGCTTCAATTCTCGGAAAAATGGGATCCCCATCTTTAGAAATAATGGTACCTATTCGATTATATTTTTCGGTTTTTTTGAGTTCTGATGTTGATGTTGATGCACCCGCAGTTCTTGGAGACGGGTCCAGAGCTGAGCAACAACTACACCGAGGTCATAGCACCACAGGACATTGCCATCTACGGCGGTCTCTGTGCTCTCGCTTCTTTTGACAGGACAGAGCTCAAGGCATCCATCTTCCCTCTCCTTTTATTTCTGGATATCTCTCTCTCTCTCTCTCTCTTTCTCTCTCTCTCTCTCTCTACTCTACTCTCTCTCTAGATATATATATATATATATAAATAGTTAGTGCTAATGAAGGTGACTCTGCCTGCCGCCAGAACAAGGTCATCGACAATATCAACTTCAGGAATTTTCTAGAGCTGGTTCCAGAAGTACGCGAACTTATCCATGACTTTTATGCCAGGTAACCCGTTTCTGCTCCCTCTATAAATGGTTCAGATCATGATGCAGGACATGTTCTCGGAGGACCATGCATCAATGTTCTTGAAACCATAGGTTATTTAGAACATTATATATATATAAGTGGCTTTGAAGGGATGGTTATGGAGTGGAGTTGCTCTGCTGCAGCCGGTACGCGTCGTGCCTGGAGTACCTTGAAAGCCTGAGAGGGAATCTGGAGCTGGACATCCACCTGCACGACCACGTGGAGACGCTCTACTCCGATATTCGCCACAGAGCCATCATCCAGTACACCCACCCTTTCATCTCCGTTGACCTCCACGTCATGGCCGGCGCCTTCAAGACCTCCGTCTCCGGGTTGGAGAAGGAGCTCGAGGCTCTGATCACCGACAACCAGATCCAGGTCCTCTTCTGACCCCTCTCTCTCTCTCTCTCTCTCTCTCTCTCTCTCTAGAGCAGTGGCTGAATGGGGCCCCTGTTGCAGGCGAGGATCGACTCGCACAACAAGATACTCTACGCGCGGCATGCGGACCAGAGGAACGCGACGTTCCAGCGGGTGCTGCAGACGGGCGTCGAGTTTGACCGGGACGTGAGGTCAATGCTGCTGAGGGCCAGCCTACTCAAGCACGAGCACAGCCCCCGGGCCACCAGGAAGCTTTGACTTCCGACGGGTCTCTGGCCCCCCACCCGCTGCCCGGACTCTTCTCCCTGGGGTTGACCTCTCCCGGCGGCCGGCCCGCTTCTTGGGTGCGTATATATGTTCGGATTCTCTGAGTTGCGTTGACTTTTTGACGGGCCCTCACGGATTTGTGCATAATTTCTCCATTTATGGTTTATTTATATATATTCCTGAATTACAAGATAATTTAGAATATTAATGGGCCTGGCTATATCCAGTGGCCCAGATCTTATTGGGCCGTAGTATATGACAGACCCGAGGTGACGTGGCCCTCCGGGTGGGGCCCCACTCTCGATGGTACCTTCGCCCAGCCCTATTAGACGCGGCATTCATCTGTCGGCAGGGGGGCTCGGGGAGGGCGGCGTGTCCCGACGAGGTGGTGCCACGTGGATGCGTGGGGGTCGACTAGCTTACGCCATCGTACGGCCTCAGGGGTGTCAACGTCGTCAGAACGCATGGGAATTCGTGAATCAGATAGGCCCCGACCGGGTCAACGGTCCACGAGGAGGGGAATTTATTTTTCTGATTTCCCGGGAAAGGGGGTGGATTAATTAAAAAATATTGTAATTATAATCGGCCCGGAAAGTCCGACCACGCGCGTTTAAAAGACCCCCCCGGATAAAGAGAGAAAAGAAGAAGGGCGACAGGCTCCCCCCCTGGCTCCCTCGGTCTCTCACTCCTCCCCCCTCCGCCACCACCAGCCTCTCTCTCTCTCTCTCTCTATATATCTCTCTCTCCTCTCTCTCTCTCTCTATCTCTGCTCTGTCTGGTTGCTTCCATTGACGTACGGCTCTCCCATCCTTTCTGCTTCGTTCTCCTCCTTTCAGCTTTGATTTTCCCGCCCCTCCTTTCTCTGGGTCGCCGTCTGTAATGGAGGGTCGCCAGCCGGCGGAGCTTCTTCTCCGGTGAGCCGCTCGCTGGTTCTGAGGGGGAGGAGGAGGAGGAAGATGGGGAAGGCGGCGAGGTGGCTGCGAGGGCTCCTCCTTCTGGGAGGGAAGAAGCAGCAGCAGGTCCCCGCCGGCGACGAATCGAGCCCTTCCAAGGAAAAGCGGCGGTGGGGGTTCGCGCGCTCCTTCCGGGACAAGGACCCGCAGAGGAGGGACGTCACGGGGGGGCCGCCGTCGAGAATGGCGCCGGAGGAGGGGAGGGGCGGCGGTGGCTCGTACGCCTCCTCCGTCGCCTCGTCGCATTCCACCTGCGCCGCCGCCCGCCACCGTCCCGTCCCCACGGCGGCGCTCGACGAGGCAGAGCAGAACAAGCGGGCCATCGTCGTCGCGGCCGCCACCGCCGCCGTCGCTGAGGCAGCAGTCGCCGCCGCGCAGGCCGCCGCCGCCGTCGTTCGCCTCACCAGCAGCGGCCGCTGCTCCGGGTTCTACGCCGGCAAGGCGGAGGAGTCGGCGGCCATTAAGATCCAGACCGCTTTCAGAGCCTACCTGGTTAGTACTCACCCTCTCTCTCTCTCTCTCTCTCTCTCTCACCCTCTCTCTCTTCTCTCTCTCTCTCTCTCTCTTCACGTGGGCTTGTGGGGGGAGCTTTGTAGTCATCTGGGTTTCGTTTGCTTCCGGCGAATTTCACAGCCGGAGAAACGGGCGACCCCACCGCCGCCTTCCTTCTCTGTGGCCGCTGCTGCTTCTTCTTCTTCTTCCTCTTCTTCTTCCATCCCTGCTCTGGCTTATACCGCTTTTGTTCCTGGCCGGTGGCGTAGCCATGTTGCTGGATTTGGCCGTGCCAACTCCGTGACAGTGATGAGACGGCAATAATGGCAGTGGCGGGCTCTGACAGTCCCCCCCTCCTCCTCCACCCTTCGCCGCTAGGGTTTCGGAAACCTTCCCTTGCTGGAGTTCCTGGTCGGAAACCCTAATCTTCCTTCTTCTTCTCGGGTTTGTGGGGTGGTTGTTGCAGGCGAGGAGAGCTCTGCGGGCTCTGAGAGCACTGGTAAAGCTCCAGGCCCTCGTCAGAGGCCACATCGTGAGGAAGCAGGCGGCAGAGACTCTCCGCTGCATGCAGGCCCTGGTGAGAGTCCAAGCTCGGGCCCGAGCTCGCCGCTCCCTGCCGGAGGATTCCCGCCGGCGCCGGCGCCACCAACCTGTAAGTTTTCCTCTTCTCCTCCTCCGCCGCTCGCCGGAGTTCGAAGAAGAAGAAGAAGAAGGTGGGTGACCTTCTTCTGGTCTGGTTTCAGGGGCCTGAGCTCGAGGGAGGGAGGCAATGGAGGAACTGGGTGGACCGGTCGGCGGAGGAGGCGCCGGCGAAGGCCGCCACCGGAGTTCTCACCGACGACGAGAGGGACGACCGGATTCTGGAGGTGGACACTGGGAGGCCTCGCCGAAACCCTAAGCGCCGCCCGCCGGCGACCCAGCAGCACTCTCCCTCCACCACGCTCGCCTCCGACCAGAACAGCCGGAGTTTCGCCACCACCGTCCAGTTCTCCGTCCACAGCCCATCCTCCGTGGACATGCCCCACCAGCCTCTGAGCCCCCTGAGAACGGCGGCGGCGGCGGCCTCCGACGGGGGAATGAGCGAGAGCCCTCAGTTCTACTCCGCTGCCTCTTCACGGCGGGGAAGCGGCGGCGCCGCCAAGAGCGACTGCTCAAGGAGCTTCTTCAGCGCCTACGCCGACCACTCAAGAAGCTACATGGCCAACACGGAGTCTTCCCGCGCGAAGTTGAGGTCTCAGAGCGCCCCCAAGCAGCGGCCGGAGTACGAGAAGGTCGCCGCAGGCCACCGCCTCCACGCCGGAGCAGCTGGCGGGGCCGCCGCCTCCGCTGCCGCCGCCGTCAGGCCCTCTTCCCTGCAGCTCAAGTTCTCCAGTAAGGCTTATCCCGGCTCCGGCCGCCTTGACCGGTTGGGCATGCCCCTTAGGAACTGATCCAAACGCCGCCGCCGCCGCCGCCAACTTTCTCTCTCCTCAGACTGTTTCTCTCTCTTCTCTCTCTCTCTCTCTCTCCACTGTTGCGCATCTCTTCCTCTTTCTCACTCATCACTTCGCAGCACGAAAGTAGTCGAACAGCCGTTGTTCCCTCTGGGATCTCTGTCTGCTGTCGGGGACGTTGACTTATGTGTCCCCCGCCGTTGACTCCGGTCCACGCGCTCAGGCGGCTGCCTATGTGAACACGAGCTCTGGAGTCAACGACGCGGACTAGGTGTCCCCCGATGGTCAACAGGGCTCTGTTGCAGTCAACAGCCGACGTATTTTTATTATTCAGAGTTTTTAATCATGTCGTCATTTTGCGGCCGTCCTTATTTTCCCCTGTGATTTAATTAACTGATAAATAATTTTAGCTAAAAAAAATGGGGGGAGGGAGACAGAGACGTGACGAATAACGGGTTTTGTAAGGTAGTGCACGTGACGGCAACAGAGAAGGGAGAGGCTTCGGCGACAGAGGACACGGCCACCGCCGACGGCACGTGGGGGGGCCCAGCCTGGCGGCGCCGCCCCCCCGCCGCCGCCTCCGGCCGACAGCCCCAAGGTCCTGCACCCAGTCACCCTCTCCGCCCCATTCCTCTCCCCGTTCATGCCCCCCCCTCTATTTACTACGGAGAGAGAATCTAAGAGAGAGAGAGAGAGAGAGGGGTCCCCTTCTGAGTCACTGTTCAGAGTTCCTTTAATTCGAGAAGAGAGAGAGAGAGAGAGAGAGAGAGAGTCCTTTAATCAGAGGATCCTTTAAGTCGGGGAGATGGGGAGATGGAGAGAGAGAGAGGGGGAGAGAGAGAGAGAGAGAGAGAGAGAGAGAGAGCTTGGGGTAGGTGGGCATGGGCACCGGGTGTCGCGTTCCAGAGGCAGAGTTTGGCCAGCCTACGGTCGAGGTCCCAACAACCGTTCGATGCGGATATCGGCGGATGGGGAGAACCGACAGAAAAGACCCGCTCTCGGTGATTAATGCCTAACTTTGGGATTATTAGCCACATTGTGGTATCTCATAGGTTCTACATAGTGGGACATCACAATTTTTATATTTCATTACATAATATTATATAATGAAAGTGGGGTGAATTGTGAAGTCTAAGTTACTGTAATAATATTTCATACACAATCTTGTAATGGTTCAATCTAAGTACTTCACTTTAAAAAAAAAGAATAAAAAAAATAATAAAATAAAAAAACAAAAAAAGTACTTCACTTTTCAATCACTTACATTATATGTTGAATTCTTAATTTTCACTAATTTTTTCTTAAAATTAACATTGAATAGGCCTTAAGTGGCTCCAAACAATTCATGATTATGTTAAAAAACTTCTAGATTTATGACTCTAATTTACTAAATAATCTAAATTTATTGTTCTTATATAAATCTAGAGCTTTGTGTGAGCAAGGGAGAGACATTCTTTATGTATATATTCATAGCTTTATGTGGTTAATAGAGCTATGGTAAACTTGTCTAGATTAAGGTTTTATACCAAAATTGAGTTCAAATGCATTATGAACACAATGTGGAACAAATTAATATTCTTAAGAAACCACCACTATGTTTCTCAAATGTTAAATCTTCTTTATCATCATTGAAAAAATTTGAGGGAGACTTTTTGGTCTTGAGCACAAGAAGATGACAATTTAAGTGTTGACAATATTTGTTGATAGGGTTTATTGCCCACGTATAATTTACAAGTTAATCAGCACTTCAATGATCAATGATGATTTGAAAAAAAGTAAATTCCCATTAATATATTTTAAACTCTGCAAATGTATATATATATTAATATGGTAAAACTAATACTAATTTAATGCCTTCAATGAATTTTTTAATGTGATTTATTATATTATGCTACTCTTATTGAGGGGTTTTCTAATAGTTTCTTATTAGCTTTAGGCTAGTAAATGTCAAGAAGGGGTGGTTGAATTAACTTGACACTTTTCTTTCTTTGTGAGATCTCTATTTGAGAATTCTCTTTTACTCTCGTAATGGGTTTATCTTATAAATTGTGGATGTGGGCTCACCATTTTATAGTGGTTCACATCTATTTTTCAAGAATACTCTTTATTCTTAGGTTTCACTATTTGATTGTTCATATCACAGTTATTGACTACACAAGTTTAACTCCCTTAAGATTTTATATAGAAATATTCTTCTATATTTATGGCTACGATGCTCACTATTTTTCAATAGAACAACTTTTCAAGTGATTAATCAAAGACATAATCACTACTTAACTTATAAATATATAAAATAATGTCACTATGAGTTTGACTAGAAGATGAGCCTTGGATTTTCTAAATTTTAATAACAATAAAAGATGAAGATGTAGATGTTTTACTATTTATTTTTTTACTAATTTTGTTTGTTGACATTGTAACTAGAAGGTGTGTAGTTGATTTCATATCCAAGAGAGATAATGGCATGATTGTGTTCCTCGAGTTAATGACTTTATATTGAATGAACAACTAACACAATATCTTATTCTTCCTCTTTAATATACTATATAAAATACTTAGATAGAGGAAGAATATTGTGGGAGAATAGAGTAATCATTGATGATTAATTATTATAATTAGATATCAATTGTATTTATAAAGAAATATCATATGAGTTTTTTAAAAATTTTGTAAAATCTCTAATAATTAGATTCAATAAAAATAATTTTTAATTCTAAACTTGTGTGAATCTAATACAACATGTCATTTATCTAATTTATATATCCTCTAAGAAAATCAACATATGAGTTTTTTAATACTTAATGTTTGTATCCAATACAAGTCAGTTCACAAAAATTTGAAAAGAATTTGATAAACTTTGTCATAAAGTTTACTCTATATATCTCATAGAAGTAATGATTTCTCATTCAAATTATATTTGAATTTAGTCAAACAAAATATGAGATGTAAGTATACTTTGTAAATCGTAATCTCAATGTTTCAAATCATAATTTCTTTGTCAAGAGTTATTTATATGATTTTTAACATATATTTAATATTATTTGAAAAGATATGTTTGAGGAAATCAAGACTTGACAAATCATTTGACTAATTCAATATTAAAATCATTAAATCATTAAAAAGTAAAATCATATGAACATATGTGACTAAGTAAGCTTTCATATTCATATTTTATTTCACTGAAAGTCACTAATTTACTCATTCAAATCATTACTTTCCTAATTATCATGATTTCAATAAATAATGATAATTTACACAACAATATATAAGATAATGAATTCTTATAGTATATTGATGTGACTATTAGGTTCATGTCATGTGGCTTTTATGTATCAATTGACTTCCCATTTATGTGTATGAAATCACGAGTTATATGTTCTATGTATATGATATTACATATTGCATCATTATGTGTATTTCATGTGTGTCTAATACATTTATTTCCACTCATATATGTGTGTATATTCTTGAAGCATAATTATTTCATTTAATTATCCTTAATTGTTCTTTAATAATTTGGACATTATCAAAACATATTACTTTCATGGCTCTAATATTTCTAATAGCATACTTAGGTTATTTTAACCTTAAAAAACACCATACTTAATTTAACTTATAATCAAGATCAGCTATTAAACAACTATACTCTACATGAAGTTACTAAATACCCTTATACATATATGGTCATCATCAGAAGTCATTAGACCTACAAAAAGTCTATGAGCTCACCCAAACATTAACATGATAAACATACTCTATTTGGAATGAAGGAATATGTGTTTATATATTTGGAAAGTTTTATATATTTTTTGTATAAAAATGAATATATAATGATTAAAAAAATTGGACTAACCATATTAATTGAATATAATAAATATTATTAAGTTAATATCCTTGATTATCCTTGACTAAGCCTCACATGAGCTTAACATACTTGCCCACATTGGGATTGGAATTGGCGAATCAATAATTTTAAATGTCCATGTATAATAAATTTTTTTAAAAAAATGGATCTATATATTTTCGTTGACTTGTGGCCGAAACCGAGAAAAGCAATGAAATAAAAATAAAATAATTAATAAGTATTATAGAGACGGGAAATAACTAAATCTGTGATATAGACAAAAGTGTCCGGGCTCCGCCTTTTATCTCTTAAAGTCATGGGCCGCTTTGGCGGCCCGGCCCACGAATAATATCGGACGTATGGGCCTAAAAGTATTAGTAGGCTTGCGAGGCCACCGCCGACACTCACTCGTCCGCTACACTCCGACTCTCTCTCCTCTCTCTCTCTCTCTCTCTCTCCTCTTTCTCTCTCTCTCTTTGTCGCTCTCTCTCAGGGTGACAGTTCGGGGGTCGTGGAATTCTTCTTGTTCCATTCCGGCGGCGTCCGAAGAGCGGCGAGGGTTGGAGAGAGGGGGGGCGGGGATGGGGTTTGTGAACCTTCCGGCGGCAAAGCGGCTGCCGCGACAATGGCGATTGCTCGACGTCGTCTCCGCCATCCTATTCGCGTTCGTCGTGGTGTTCTTCCTGCTCGTGTTCACCTCTCTCGGGGACTCCCTGGCCGCGTCTGGCCGTCGTGCGCTCAGCCTCTCCTCGTCGTCGGATCCTCGCCAGAGGGAGCGATTCATCGCGTTCTTCGACGAGGACGAGGATCCCCTAAAGCAGCGCCGCGGCGGGCGGCGGGGGAGGGATGAAAGTGCGGAGTTGCCGGCGATCGCGGCGTGCTCGGCCGAGGAGGTGGATCACATGCCGTGCGAGGACCCGCGCCGGAACAGCCAGCTCAGCAGGCACATGAACTTCTACCGGGAGCGGCATTGCCCGCTTCCGGACGAGACGCCGCTCTGTCTGATACCTCCGCCTGATGGATATCGCATTCCCGTACCGTGGCCCGAGAGCCTCCACAAGGTACCATCCGTTGTGTCTTTCGTCTTGTTTCTCACTTTATCATGCACAACCCTTACGCTATCGCAGTTTTGTAAAATCACTGATCACGTTTCATTTTAATATTTTGATCTTATGCCTCTGGGGCCTATTTTTTTGGGTTGATCCTATGTTCTTCCTCGAAGGAAATCTTATCAACTTTGATTTTGTTTCTACACAAAGCTTGCTTCTCAATATGGGAGAATGTACATAAACATTGGCGTTGATTTATCACCCTATCTGTTCGAACCTTATGTCCTAAAATTATATGCACGTCTCACTTATCTGAATTGATATGTAAGTCTAAGGGAACTCACGCACCTGACACAAAACAGTTACTTGAGCTTACTGGGTGCGATGAATGAAATACATTTTCTACCCGTCCATTAGATGTCGAACGGCCAATTTCACCATTTTCCAGTTTATGCCGTCTTCATCATTTGGGTTTGATGTCCAGGATACCAGCTGTAGACCAACGATCGGTCTGGCATCAGATGATGCATTTCCAATTTTTAAAATGTTTTCCAAACGCAAGACAATGACTTTGTTCAATTGAATCGTACAGATTTCACTCTCCCCTCTCCCCTTTTTTCAATAATTCTCAGTCTGTGAGCCAGTATGCATCAGGAGCGTTGTGGATTGCGTCATTATGGATGTTAATTTGAGGCTGATGAGCAGTAAATTAGTTTTCTGTGAATTAATATATGAAGTCAAACTTTCTTGTCAAATGTAAAAGAAATTTACAGATTCTAGAGTCCTCAGGCCGGCGATACAAGATGGAACTGATGATCCGACTATGAGTGTGCACTTCAACATGTTTCATAAAGCCAAATTTGTGTTGGAGTTTATGAAAGCTTCAAATCATAGGATTACCGAATGAGGTCTTAAATTTTATTAATGTTGAAACTTGTACCTGATATCCTGCCTGATAATTTAAGTTCGCATATTCCATTATATATATATATATATATATATTGTAAAATGTAGTCAAATTAATGTAGACTTATATCTTCTATTAAGAAACGGATTAATATCTGTTGATGTCATGCATCGCCTGTGTTCCTCTTTTCTTGATATATTTATCAACAATCTGTGAAGCTTCATTTGCTTTTAATAGCTTTTTGAAAATGGTAAAAAAGCTAAGTAGGCATATTCCTTACAATTACTGAAGCCGTCATTTACCGTTAATCATTTTTCCTTTCTTAGAGGGTGATGGATTAGTTAGTACCCATCAATGCAGTACATTTGTATGAAATCTGAGCTATCTTAGAAATAGGCAACCATTACAGGAATAATTTCAAATCAGAAACGAATCGAGAAGTCTCTTAATTTACGAATTGGCTTGATCTTCCATTTCCACACGAGTTTTTTTGCATGTATTTAGTTGAATTGAAAAAACCTTGAGCAAAAGAAGACCATCATCTGCACGGTAGGAATTGATCTCAAGTGCTCACTTCGCTTCTGATGAAAAGTAATTTATAGGATGATCCAAAACTGAAGTCCAAACTGTAGTGTGTTTAAGTTGCAGGGTGTTATTGATGCAAGAGATCTCAACAAGGCTGCACGAGGAACAGAAGTGTTTTCAGATTTAAGAGGGATAGTGACGATCTGGATTGCTTTTGTTTTTCGCGAGGGAGGGTGGGGGGTGGGGGAAGTGCTGGATTTGTGCTCTTGGTTAACCTTCAAATAAAAAATGTGCCTCAACCACAGTTGAAGTCATCACTAGTTTTTTGGAAACGTCTGGTGTGGAAATAAAGATGACTAATTGTTGCTTTTTGGGTTTTCATTTGGATTTCTTGTGTGTCACGAAGAGGACAATGGAAAGAGTTTCGGGCTGCATTGTTTGGATACATTTAATTCTTTTTTTCTTTTCTATACCTCCTCTCCTTTTATCTTTTGTCAGAGGCTATCTTTGGTTCAATACTGCACTTTTTCAGAAATTGTTTGTTCTTTCATCAGACAAAGCCTTTGCAAGTTTCCCCTCAATGTTCATTCGTTTTTCCTGATCTTGATGTACAAGATTGGATTCAACGTCTGGTCTCTCTCAGTGTCCCTCCTCTTTGTGTGCATAATATAAATTATGTTCATACACAAGTGCATATCTATTCTCACAGTGACCTTGAATCGACAAGTTTCTGGCTCTTTCCGAACATTACCCTTATTGGATGAGCTCTGGCCTATTCTTATGCCTAATTTGGTTCCATGGACCATGTTTTTGAACAAAAAATGTTGCCCAAGTTTGGGCGTGTATCTGATGTATCGTTTAGGTCTGGGTTTGTTCGTTTCAAAATAATCCAGACAATCTTTTGCTCTTACTGATTAGGCATTCCTCACAAGTATCAAACCTTTGGAGTTGGTGGGTTTCTGGTGTGATAACGGGGAGAGAATACAGTCCTAGTAAGGAAGATGCACCTAATTTTTTCTACATTTTTTTAATGAGAACGAATTTTAGAACTGCTGACATTGGATTCTTGATGGATTAATTTTCTGGGCACTGTCTTGTGTGCGTGTAATGGAAACTGATTTTAGCACTTTCCTGCGTCACATTATATGAGACCTTTGATGGACAACAATGTCTTTATTGTAAATACAAGGCCTTAAATAGAGCTGTTCAATGTGTGTGTGTGTGTGTGTGTATGATGCATAATTTAAGGAGAAAAATTTCTTGTTTGGACAACCTCGGAACTTGGGACTTTGATGCATGTATTCATATATCTCAAAGCAACATCTAAGTTCGACATGCAACTATTATCAAATCGACACTTGGGACCGTGTGGTAATGTTTCCCACAGAATAGAGGAAGGTGACTGGCAGGATATTTTCTTTGATCCCATAGTGGAAGAGCTGTGGTTCTTGCTAGGCTAGCAAAAGCTCTCTTTCGCCTAATTTTACATCATGATGTTATGATGAAACACGGGGAAGCATCATACTGCATGATATTTGTATCTGAGATCCCCTTGTGCAATTGTCAACTATGCATTTCCTCTACTGGTTAATTTTTGGAATGTGACAGATCATGCTATTTTCATAATTTTACTACTTTAGGTACTATATTCGGTGATTTGGAAAGCCTTCGCCTTGGGGTTACCCCATATTCATCTTGGCATTAAAAAAAAAAAAAATTCCTCTCTTTGTAGATTTGGCACAGCAACATGCCCCACAATAAGCTTGCAGAAAGGAAAGGCCACCAGGGCTGGATGAAAGAAGAAGGCCCATATTTCATTTTCCCGGGTGGCGGCACCATGTTTCCTGATGGGGCCGTGCAATATATTGACAAGCTTCGACAGTATATCCCCATAAGCGGAGGTACCTTACGGACAGCCTTGGACATGGGATGCGGGGTACGAGCTGTAACTGTGTTTCTTAAGCTTCCTGCAGGGATTATTGCCCAATATGTCACTCTGGGATCTCACCTCCTCCGTGCAGGTTGCCAGCTTTGGGGGGTTCTTACTCAAAGAAGATATCTTGACCCTTTCCTTTGCTCCAAGAGACTCACACAAGTCACAGATACAGTTCGCTCTGGAGAGGGGAATCCCAGCGTTTGTGGCCATGCTGGGCACCCACCGGCTCCCATTTCCCGCCCTCTCCTTTGAACTCATTCACTGCTCCCGGTGCTTGATCCCCTTTTCCGCTTATAGTAAGGAATCTCTTGCCTGCTCACGTCCTGGCTTATATTCCATGTGTCTTGCCTCAAGCTTCCTCGACTGTGGGGATTGCAGATGGGACGTACTTCATTGAAGTGGATCGTTTGCTCCGGCCCAATGGATACCTTGTCATCTCCGGCCCGCCGGTGCAGTGGCCGAAGCAGGATAAGGAATGGGCCGACCTCCAGTCCTTGGCCCGGGCCTTGTGCTATGAACTGATTGTGGTTGATGGTAACACCGTCATCTGGAAGAAGCCATCAGAGGATTCATGCCTTCCTAATCAGAACGAGTTCGGACTTGACACTTGCAGTGATGCCGACGACCCCAGTGAAGCATGGTGAGGGTTCCCCAAGTGCTATATTTGGCGTGATTGCTCATAACCAGTCGATTTTCCTTTCCAGGTACTTCGACCTGAAGGGGTGTGTCAGTAAGCTGTCAGTGGCCAGAGCGGCTGCTGTGGGGTCCATCCCGAGTTGGCCGGAGAGGCTGGTCAACCCCCCCGCGAGAGCCTCACTCATCAAAAATGGATATGACGTCTTCGAGGCCGACAGGCGGCGTTGGGCCAGGCGGGTTGCTCATTATAGGAACGTTCTTGGTTTAAAGCTCGGCACTCCTGCTGTACGCAATGTTATGGACATGAACGCCTTTTTCGGGGGCTTTGCGGCGGCACTGTCGTCAGATCCCCTCTGGGTAATGAATGTCGTTCCTGCTCGAAAGCCGTTGACTTTGGACGTCATCTACGACAGAGGGCTCATTGGAGTCTACCACGACTGGTAAGTTTCCGCACCATGTCGTCTGCCAATTACTGCCCACCTGGTCGAGAATATTAAACGATTTAACTTATTAATTATTCAGTGTTCGTGTTCCTCATTGTTCTTCCTCTGTTCATCGTCACTATGCTTAGCTTGACTTTAACAGGATTCCAAGGACTGATCAGACTGTTCATGCATTGAATGATGATGACCGGTGCCGAATGAAATCTTTATAGTTGATCTCAACCTGGGTCACCCCTGATTTTTACTATCTAAGGAAGCTCCTCCCTTGATTATACCCAATTACGCTGGTTTTTGATTCACCATGATGCTTCGCAACCCATGCTTATATATATATTTCTAAATAGAGATATGTGCATCAGTGTTTCCTCCCCCCTTTGTGCTGGCAGGTGCGAGCCGTTTTCGTCATATCCCCGGACATACGACCTCATCCATGTGGACGGAATACTCTCCTTGATCAAGGAGCCGAGCTCCGGCAAGAACAGGTACGAATGCGCCTGATGATATCATCAGCCCCACCGCATCATGAACTTCTATTTGTGGAAAATTCTGGGGTCATCGAAGATTGAGTTGGTAGATAATAGGTGTGAGGGATATGGGGCGGATGATGAATGATGGGGGGGAAGGTTTTTGATTGGGGTCCGTGGTGTGGGTGCAGGTGCAGCATTGTGGATGTGGTGGTGGAGATGGACCGGCTGCTGCGGCCGGGGGGGGCGGCGGTGGTTCGGGACAGCCCCAAGGGGATTGAGAAGGTGGCCCGGATGGCTCGCGCCGTGCGGTGGGCTGTGTCGGTCCACGGGGCCGAGGCCGAGTCGAGCAGCGGGGAGAGAGTGCTTGTGGCGACCAAGGAGCTCTGGAAGCTGCCGCAGGGGGCCGCTTCCTCCAGGTAGGCCATCCTCTCTCTCCACTGGCCCCTTTTCTCTGTCTCTCTCTCTCTCTCTCTCTCTCTCTCTCTCGCTTAGGGGGATTGGAAGATGTGAGGGGAGGCTTTGTGGGCTGGTGATCCGGTCCACAGCTCTGCCTTCTCTCTCTCTCTCTCTCTTGTTGGGGGGAGGGGGGCTATCTCTGATGTCTTATGGTAGTAAAAAGTCAGCTCTGAGATTTATGCGAAAACTCGTTATATTATATGCAAATCCACAGTTTTGTGTGTGAGGAGTGGTTTGATGAAATGGAGTTTAGAGAGAGAAAAGAGAGAGAGAGAGATCCTTTTTTCCTGAGAACTTGATCAGATTAGCGAGTCATGCAGTGGACGGTTATAAGAGCACCGGAGCGCAAAATGCAGAGTAAGAATATTCCTGAAAGGAGAAACACACGTCTTCAATTTATATGACTTGGGAAGCTAAGGGCTTCCCAAATTTATACACAAATATGTGGTGATACGTGTAGCAGCAGCAGCACTCTCTCTCTCTCTCTCTCTCTCTCTCTCTCTCTCTCTCTCTCTCTCTCTCTCTCCTCTCTCTCTCTCTCTCTCTCTCTCCCCTCTCTCTCTCTCTCTCTCTCTCTCTCCCTCTCTCTCTCCCTCTCTCCAGCAATCAGCAATCAGTAACCCGGACACTCCCATTTCGACGTGGGTACACAGCTGAGGTAGTGGCACCAGCTGCAATGGTCGTTCGGGTTGACTTTCCGGTATAGCATCACCAGACCAACGGTGAACCTGCAAGTCAAACAAGCCAAGGACCCTCAGATTTCTAGCACCAAACCCGCCCATTTGACTTCCAATAACGGACCAAGGGGTCCAGCCAGGGTTTAGGGGCTCTGATCAGCGTGAAGCTACAACAAACGTTGACTTACGCCCCCCACAAATCGGTCTAGAGAGAGAAAGAAACAAGAAGATGAGACGGAAGATGATTTACCCGGCGATCAGCAGGCCTAAAGAAACGATGCAGAGGATGTACTGATAAACCATGTACTTGGATTTGACCCGAGATTCTCGGGGGAAATCGTGCCGCTCCCGCCAGCCGAACTGGGGGCGCATCAGCAGCACGAACCCTAGAAGGAACCCGGCCAGGAAGCCCCCGATATGGGCGAAGTTGTCCACCTGAGGAAGGATCCCCACGGCCAGGTTGATGGCGATTATGATCAACAGGGAGAACAAGGCGGCGGCCTGGAAAAACCCCATCAGATCGATCAAACCAAGAACAGTAACCCCAAATTAGTCACCATAGAAAAAAGTCAACTGGGTCGAGTCAGCTGGTGGTGCAGGCTCGCCTTGTTCGAGTAGATTGTCCAGTTGGTGATGAGCTCAGATAGCATGGCTCCGAGCAGCCCGAAGAGAGCGCCGGATGCGCCGACAGAGATGGAGTACCGACTGAAGAGGGATGAGAGCACGCTGCCGGCGAACCCTGATAGCAGGTATACTGGCCCGATGCGAACTGCCAGGAGCCCAGAAAAAGGTCAACCCCTTGCTCGAGCAGTTCATAAATGAGGAAGAGAGAGAAAATCTTCATGAAACACCCACAATATCAGAGATCTAAAAATAGAAACAGTGGGGGGCCATCCAACTCGAAAACGCGTCGAAAACGAGTGGAGCAGGAATCCATGCTGGGGAGATATTATCTCAAACAACGGGGACGATCACCCCATAATCATCCCCCCCATTATCGGTCAACGGTTGAAACAGGAGCTTGACTATAGACCCATGATCAGACAGGTAGCGCACATATATATGCGGAATATCAGCTGCGGGCTGCTATTTTGGAGGCAAGTACAGGGGTGCCCATGAAAGAAAAAAAATCTATTCTTGGCAAGCCAGGTGGTCTTACCGAACCCGAATTGCTGCTCAAGCCGGACCCCAATGATAACGAGACACAGCATGTTGATCACGATGTGGATCAGCCCAGCATGCAGCCAGATGCATGAAACAAGCCTCCATCCTTGGTGATCGAGAACGACTTCGTTCCAGCGAAGACCACCCAGCTTCCTTAGCCTGGATCACCAGAAAAAAAAGAAACACCAAAAAACGTTGATCCACGCATCAAGAAAATAAATCTGAACTCATGATTTCGGAGAGATCAACATATGATCTCTTTCAGAGTTAGGAATCAATAAAATTAATGATTTTTTTTAATCCAAATAATAAGTTATTCTCAAGGGTAGGCGCATGCCCCAGAATGGGCTGAGTGACATTTTTCTAGGGTTCTTTCCATCCCTTCATCCGCACCAAAAAAAGGAGCTCTTTTGCGGGCTGCATTCATGCATGATAAGAGGATGATGCTAGAGAGCTAATCTTCTTCAATGGGGTAGTCGTGATTCTTGCATGAACAGGGTGAGGGAGATGATCTTCATTCTAATCTTCGAAATTTTTTTGCTCCAGATTGAGAAACATCAACCCGGGGGCATCAAGGGCAATGAAAATGAAATAAATGAAGCAGCTCCCAGTTCTTGAGGCCAGCAGCCTCCCCCCACCTCCATCCACTGGGATGAAGGACCCCCTGATTGCTCAAGCTTCATGCAGAATGGTTTCTTCGATTGTTTTCTTTGCAATTCCCTTCTCTTGATCTTCTCTCAATCAGCATGAAATGATGGGCACGACAGAAAGAGAGGAGATCAACTTCCACCTCCGTCTTCGGAATTCTCCCATCCCCTTTGCTGCAACGGGGAGGTTGGAGCAGAGGAAGAGAAGAAAGAGAGAGAGAGAGAGGGCTCACGTTCTGGCGGAGGGGCCGAAGAGGGGGTTCTCCCGGAGGGGCTGGAAGGAGAAGCGGCGGAGGAATCGGGCGACGCAGTTGCCGTAGATCTTGGGGTGGCCGGGGCAGTCGTTGAAGTACATGGTGACCAGGAACATCACGATGTTCGCCACCACGAACGCCGGCACCATCCACGACGTCCACCGCCCCTCCGCCCTCTCCGCTTCTCGGTAGCCCACCGCCCTCCCGCTGCCGCCGACCGGCTCGTACCCCCTTCCGTTGAGCTTAGGGCCCCCACCGGCTGCGCCGCCGCCCCTCCCGCCGTTCTCCGTGTCCCTGTTGGCCATTTCCCCCAACCTCTCCTCCGCGCCTCCGACGAGCAGGCAGAGAGGCCGATCGACAAGAAACCCTAACCCTAACTCCCCTCCCCCTCTAGTTCACCAAACCTTCTTCACAAGATCTTCCTCCAATGGCCGCCGGAAGACCAATTCTCCGCCTTCGACAACCCAAATCCCACGGCAATCCAGCACGGCGGAGCTGAGCTGAGGAGGACTCCACCCACCACCGCCAACCCCGGTTTTCAACTCTGCAAAACCCTAGATCTGGGGGACGACCCCTTCCAGTTCTCCTCGGGGGGGTGGTGGAGGAGGAAGAGGAGCAGATGGCCTGACCTACCAGTGCAACCCGTTCCGCTTCCGCCCGTACGCGTTGTTAGCGTGTCTCGCTGGGTCGTCGTCGTCATCGTCATCATCGTCGTGGGCTGCTCTCCGACCGCCACGTGTACAATTGGCGGAACAGCTGACCATCCTTCAACATCGACGAGAGGGGATTATAGACTTGGTCAACGCCGCGTCTCCCCCAGCCCCCATCAGCTTCTCTCGCTCGCCACGTGGAGTGAGCAGACCCCTCCTCCCCGAGGAACAACTCACGATGGGTGGTGGGGTCCTCGCCAGCTGGCGAATGGGACCCACTCTGAATGTCAACGACATTTTTTTTACAGGCTTGGTCAACGGGTACCGTGATGACGTCATCCCCTGAGATGGGCCCAACCCGGCTAAATGCCAGTTTGAATTCGCTCCATCCAAATTACAGTTTCATTTGGATATCATTTATCCCGCCAGGATCAGTGTACGGTCTTTTTTTTGGGCCAACTACTGGGCCCATCATATCTTATGAAAGGAGGCCCATTATGGACGTCAGGCCCAAACTCCGGGGAGAGGTGGATCCCTGTCCGCCTCTCCACCGCGGCTACCAATTTTCTGGGCACCCAATCAAAATAGCATAAAAAATATTATATTTATTTATATTAACCAGATGTGAGCGTGCCCATTAGAGTTAGATGATGGCAACTCTGATCTGGCACATGTTGATCCAGTCAGGGGTTGCCACGTGTCGATATGATTGCTGGGCTTTTTGGGCCAAACACTGGCTTGACTTTTAAGGACAAGTAAAAATTAAAAATTAAATTAATTTTTTTTAAGCTCAACTTCGAAAATGCTATAAAAAGGTAAACCTATGCTTAGCTGACTTTTTCTTGGGTTAGATAAAAAATCAACCACGAGTTGACACAACAAATAGCCAGCGGGATGGCTACTTTAAGCTCAACTTGACACTACAAGGTTAAACTGATGCAAGTTCGAAAAATCACACATTTTTATGATGTAAAAAATATAAAATATTCATGTTATTCTATTATCACAGCTCATTTGACTTTATTAAAATTATTAAATAATTTATGCCCGATGGGACATAATTTTGTTTAAAATGTTTGTTCAACATAGTTGACTACGTGATCAACCTTCAGATTGCATTTTTCCCATATATATATATATTATTATTAATAGTGCTTTATAATCCCTATTTAAATATCAAAGCTGGTAGTTTATTGAAGAATATTTCCGTTATTATTATTTTTAATTATTATTTCATTCAAGATGAAATTATCTATGCCTTGATTTTTTGTCATATTCATTTATGATGATAATTATGAGGTATTTTTTCATAACATAAAATAGTGGCGTCGATCGGAAAAAATTATAATGCTAAGAACTATTAAAGATGTAATTTTTGGAATCGATGCTAATCTTTTTTGTTATGGAAAAAATATCCTCATAATTATCATAATAAATGAATATGACAAAAATAGAAAAAACCGTTCGCAGAAACTGCTGTGTGCTTTCCAATAGGAGGTTACGTGGTCGCCTTTTAGTTCGACACGTGGTTAACCCTACGATTCACACGAGTCACTATCCCGTTGACCTTCCTAGAAGACTTTTCTCCGCACGTATTCCTTTGTTCGTACTCGGAAAGACGACTGTGGCCGTTATCCGGTCAGAAGACGACAAATGGAGGAGAGAGAGAGGGGCAGGTACTGAGTGGCCGGAGGACGGCACTCCATCGCCGCCACGTCAGCCCCCCTCCGCCGCCAAAACCGCGCCGTCTCCCGGCCGAAGCTGCCCCTCTCTCCCCGGTGGGAGATCTTTTTCTTCTCCTTCTTCCTCCTCCTCCGTCCGCCGGCAGATCTGCTGCCGATGGGGAACTCGTTGGGCTGCTCGGCGTCGGGGGAGCGGCTGGTGTCGGCGGCGAGGGACGGCGACCTGGTGGAGGCCCGGATGCTGCTGGAGTTGAACCCATCCCTCGCTCGCTACTCCACCTTCGGCGGTCTCAACTCCCCTCTACACTTCGCCGCCGCCAAGGGCCACAACGAGGTCCCTGATCTCCCGGAATTCCCTCCCTCTCGCTGTTTTCTCCCTGAATTGCCCCGTCAATTTGATCGGCATCCCTTGATCGGTTGCCGTTTTGGTGCTCAGATCGTCCTGCTTCTGCTCAAGAACGGTGCGTGCGTGGATTCGAGGAACTACTGCGGGCAGGTAATCGCCGATTAGGGCTCCGTCTTTCCCCCCAACTATTTCGTGGATCTACCGCTTCACCCTTCCCGTAGCGTCCAGTTAGGTATAGCAACGTGCTTGATTTCGCTTTCCCCATTGCCGCAGACAGCGTTGATGCAGGCGTGCCGGTACGGCCACTGGGAGGTGGTGCAGACCCTCCTGCTCTTCAGATGCAATGTGCGTCTCCTTGTTCTTCCTCGTACACTGAAGATCCTGAGAGATCGGCCATCCCTTTGAAGTAGTGTTCCTTATCATCTGATCTGGTTTGAAGGTCACCCGAGCCGACTACCTGGGCGGCAGGACGGCGCTGCACTTTGCGGCCATGGACGGGCACGCCAGATGCTTGAGACTTGTCGTAGCCGACCATCTTCCCAGCGGTCCCCCGGAATCGCACATCTCCTCCGGTGACTGTGAGCTGGGTGACGCGAGTTCCTCTCCCTCGAGGCAAAAATTTAATCCGAGGTGAGCTGCTTCCATTGTTTTTCGCTGCCCCATCGGGTTAATCTGGATGGATGATGAAATCGATCTTGGGTTTTGAAGAATCTGAGTGATTGGATGAACATTGTGTGGGATGGGATCCAAATCCGAAGCACTGATAAAATAATTGAGTGGCTATCTTTTTTAATTAAATGGTAGTCTTCTGTGGATGATGGAATCAGACCGACAAACGAGGTTCCATGCATTTTTTTTCCCAATTTTTATTTGGATCACTGGATACGATTCGACTATGGTTTTAGATGGACCTTTCAATCTCACATAGGCTTGAATTGGGCTGTAATCATCTTAATCTAGTTCGACGTAAGCTCAGAGAGGGAGGATTGGGAAAGTCTGCTCTTCCAGGCAGTGAATGGAAATTTCTTCATCGGGTCAGGTGGGAGTAGTGCAGGTAAGGTGAAGACGAGAGAGAGAGAGAGAGAGAGAGAGACGCAGACACACACAGGCTGATGATGGTGCTGCGGCTTGTGAGCATGGATGGCATTTTCTTTCATGATTCCAGGAGATGAGGTAGGGAGATGGAGGATAGGGAGGGAGAAGAGAGCATCTCTGCTCGCCCCAGTTGACAATTAGTGGTCAACGCCAGGAAATAGATATCTTAAAAAGGAAAAGAACAGAGAACGCAAGTGGCAGTCCAGATGAGGAGTCCGCATCCGGTTTCTTCCCTTTTTTCTGATAATCCACACTCAGAGAAGGCTTCTCCGTGTCTTGCCGCAGCGCATTATCAAGGCTGATCAACAAAGCAGCTGACGGCGGCATAACCGCTCTTCACATGGCGGCGGTGAATGGGCACTTTGACTGTGTGCAGCTTCTCCTCGATCTCCACGCAAGCATCTCCGCCGTTACATTCCACTACGGCACAGCCGTCAGCCTGATAGGTATCATTCTGCAGTGCCACGTGGCTTTTTCCCCCCCCATTGCATGGATTATTTTTGCCCAAGGATAGAAATAAACCTGTTCTGTAACAGGGTCTGGAAGCACTCCTCTGCATTATGCTGCATGCGGCGGGAATCTCAAGTGCTGCCAGGCATTCACAGACCCTCTCCCAAGCCTTTTTAACTGTTCTTTAACTCTTTTTTTTTTATGCAATCTTTCTTATTCTGGAAATTATCTTGGCACTTATTCTAGATCCTCCTCGCCCGGGGGGCCAGCCGACTGACATTGAACTGCAATGGGTACCTCCTCTTCTCCCCGTGAAGATATCGCGCCTCATAGAACCCTAAAAATGGAAGGTTGCCAGCTTCTCATCTGCCTTTCTCCTCAGGTGGCTTCCACTGGACGTGGCGAGGATATGGCGGCGCCACCAGCTGGAGCCCATACTGAACCCCAACTCTAAGGAGACCCTGCCCACATTCCCTCCATCGAACTACCTCTCCCTCCCCCTCTTCAGCATACTCAACATCGCCAGGTAAATAAAATCGCCGCCTTTTTATTTGCTAGAGGGCATTAGATCTTTATTATATGCACCTCTGAATATAGATCAAAGTCCGTCGGCTTTTCACTGGTGTTCTTACGTGCCCACTAACCGCGCGCATCTCAGGAATTGGTTGTGAGGAAGATTGGCGAGACCTTCTATTATCATTTGAAAATTTTCATTTATTTTTACCTGAAGACTCTGATGTTCCCTCTGTTGGTGTAAAAGGAGGCGGGACTTTGGAGAATAAATGTGGATGGAATGTTGTAGTGGGGAGGAACTTTTGAGATTGGGTAATTTGATATTTTCCTAATTGAGTAATATGCTGGCGAACATCAACTATATTCAATCGGGTCATCAAGAAAAGAGGCCAATCCATAATGCAAGTAGCTTCAGTGAGCCGGATGAAACAACCCAATACAAAAACTTCGCCTGGGAAGAAATAAACCGTGATCTGGTGTTTATCTTGCAGAGACTGTGGCCTCCAGTCCTCAACACCCGCCTGTGATGATAAAGAACCATGCGCCGTCTGCCTGGAAAGAACTTGCGCAGTGGCTGCCGAAGGTCCTCTCCCTCTCTCTCTCTCTCTCTCTCTCTCTCTCTCTCTCTCTCTCTCTAATAATCTCTGATGTGCAGGTTGTGGGCACGAGCTCTGCGTAAGCTGTGCGCTGAATCTCTGCTCCACCGGCAGCATCGCCACCGAAGCAGCAGGGCTGCCCGGCTCAATCCCCTGCCCGCTGTGCCGGCACGGCGTAGTCTCCTTCCTGAAGCTGCCGACGGACACGGTGAAGGAGCCCAAGCCGAGCCTGGCGCTGAGCTTCTGCAACCCCTGCCTCCAACCCTGCGACGCCAGTACGGCGGCGCAGGCGGCGGGGCCGCCGCCGGTGGCTCAGGAGGTGAGCTGCCCCGTCTCCTGCGGGCCGTTCCCGTCGGTGTCCGTGGCCGCCTGCGGCCGCCGCAACGGTCCCTGCGGGTCCGTCGAAGAGGAAGGGGAGGAGGAAGAGAGAAGGCTACCTCGGGGCTCAGAGAACGACGCCGCCGAGGGGGGCAAGCTCGACGGCGGCGGGCGGCTCGACAGGGCCAGCTGCTCCGGTATATTCTGGAGCAGAAGAAGCTGCCATAGAGAGCAGCAGTGTGATTCAGAGATCAGGGTCTGATCTATGTACACGTGTACTCATATATATATATATACATATATATGTGTTAGATTAACTAAAGATCATCCGTGTCTTTGGAGAGAGAGAGAGAGAGAGAGAGAGAGAGAGAGAGAGAGAGTGATAGTTGGCGGCGGGTCTACATCGGAGGAATAAGCTGAGGTAGAATAAATTATACATAAGCACTGCTCCTATTTTTGCTCCAATAGAAGATCCATATCCCTGTTATAGATATATATATATATATATATATATATATATATAGAGAGAGAGAGAGAGAGAGAGAGAGAGAGAAATTTTGAGCAAGAAGAACACAAGGCAATGGATCGAGGTAATAGAAGGAAATCTAGAAAGGAGAAGTCTCCCCAAAACCACGCGTTTCAGCAGGAGTTTCAATAGGTCGTCTAATTGGGGAGCAGCAGGAGGGGCATACAGCAGCACATCAGAATGATCCACCTGGCTTCGCCGTCTCACGAACTAGAGCCAGCTTCGCCAAGAGCCCAGACAGCTGAAGCAGCGAGCCCACGCCGTCGCAGATCCTCATGTGGGCGAACCCGGTCTCCTGTGTGGTCTCAAATTTAAAGTCAAAGATAAACACTTTGTTGAAATAAAAAGGAACCCAACAGCAAGATTGATCCGTATGAGCATGCTACCTTCATGAACTCCAAATTCAAGGTCAAAAGATAGAATCAAGTTCCAGCTAATAAATCTAATCTCAAAGTCAAAGGCATCATACTAGGGCCAAATAAAAGATGCCCACGAAAGACAATGATACCTTCATGAACTTCAATTTTTCAAAGTCAACGATAGAATTAAGTTCCAGCTAATAACTCTAATCTCAAAGTCAAAGGCATGATACTAGGGTCAAATAAAAGATGCCCAAGAACGACATAGATCTGCATGAGCACGCTATCTTCATGAACTGAAATTTCAGACTCAAAAAAAGAAAAAAAATGTCAAAATGCGAGGAACCCAGGAACGTGATCGATCCCATATGAGTATGACGTCTTTATGAACTCCAGTTTCAAGGTCAAAGATAAACTAAGCTCAAATAACAGGAGCTCAAGAACGAGATCAATCTGTATGAGAGAGAACGCTACCTTCATGAATTCCAATTTCAGATACTCCTCCATGTCGTAGTTCTTGATGACCCGGAATAGGGTGGTGATGATATCTGTCGGCGAGTAACCGAGGTCGTACAGCTGCTTCAGCCCCACGCAGGCATCGTCAAACCTCCCCTCTATCACGTTTCGGATCATGTTCTTGACGTGCAGCGGGTGAGGTTGATCACAGACCTGGAAAACAAGTTGGGAAAATGATACAAACCAATGAAACGAAGTAATTGAAGGATAGCGAGTGGTGGACATTTCTGGTAAATTTTTGTTTACCTTGAACACATTCTCCTGATTGACGAACCGGAAGCCACTGTATGTAGCTTGCAAGTTGTTTAGAGCCTGCCTCATGTCGCCATCAGCAGTGAATATAATGGCTTCAAGGCCTTCTGGTACATAGGGAACCTGGCAATTGTCTCATGGAAGCTGAGGGCACGGAAGAAAATTCCCAATGTATTTATATATTAAAAAGTGAACAAAGATGGGACAGCTGTTCTTGAAGAATTTTCACGTTGGTTTATGCTAACCCAATGACTAACATGCCGGTTCAAAAGGGCTGCCCGAAAAAAGAAAAAAAAATAAATGGATCTTAAGAAAAATGACCATTCTTTCTTTATCCATTAAATAGAGAAAGCCGAGAGAGATGAGATGCACCGCCACTCCAGAAGTATTGTAGCTGTTCCTCATAATAAAACCACAGCATAGAGAAGACTTTACCCAGAGCGAAGGGAATCGAATGAAGAACTTCCGAGAGCAAAGAGTGACTGCTATGCCGCTCCGAAACCAGAATTTAGGATCATTTTTATCCCTAAATTCACTGTTCTAGCCAAGATAGTCGAGATGCATCAGACAATCATCAGGGCCAACTCCCAACCTAATACATGGTAATAAAGAGTTCCACTTTGAATCGCCATCAGAATGTGCTACCAGCACTGGAGTTGCTAAGTCAGAAGGCTAAGTCAGAACCCTGGAATTATGGGTCAGAACCACCCAAGCCCCACCAAGTTGCTGTGAGGTGGCACAGTTCAAGGCAGCCGGCCCTTTTCCCTCAACAGTTGGCTGGGAAAAGGTTCTATGAAGCAATTCAGGATTAGAGAGGATCGTGCAAAACCGACCCCCAAATGGCATCGATCTATCTTGGGAAGAGGACGTGGGAAAAGAGAAAACAAATGATTTTTATTTCATTCAGAAACTAGGCTGCTGTTTGGGAATCCCCAGAGCCATCCAGAAGAGGGGAATGCAGCTATCAAATATCTTAATGGTATTGAACAGAAGGGAGACAGATTGCTGCTCAACAAGTTTTATTGTGCTTCTGTTCATCCCACAAGGATTGGTTGGACCATTATAAAGTTGTAGGAATGAATTATGCAACTATATCGATTTCTTTAGGGATCAAAAGTAAAGCTGCAGGAATTAATGGTTGGAGATTGAACTAACCATATGAGATTTTCAGGCTCACTAATTACTACACATCATTGAAATTAAGAACCAAGATAGGTTCACACCACTAAAATGGAAATGAAAACCAGTGGTTCGCCAGGCAACTTTGCAAATCCTACGCCTTAAAACCGTTAACATAGTTATTTAACTAAACAGCCATATGAATGGGATTCTTAATCACCTATGACTTGGCCCAACCAGGTAAAATCCACTGGACTTGCATTTTGATGAGAGATGCATCATATGAGCCAGGGGAATACAACCAAGTAAAGACTACCGGATCTGGGATGGCCTCATCAGGCTCAGGCCATCATTTAAATGAGAGCATTGATATCCTGAAAGAATAAAAATAGAAGAGACCAATTACAGCTTCTGTACCCTGAAGCTGTTCATTTCTAGTGGGAGATTCAAGGGCCGACAGTGGCTACTGACAGCAGAGGTAGGTAATAGCAGGAGTGGGAAGCTCACTTTCCTCTCCATTTTCTACTCTTTCCACTGTGTGTCCAGGGGATGTCCAAAAGGCCATTAATTCCACCTGCGTTTGAGCCCAATCGGCCAGAAATCGGTCAATTGGAGTAGGATGAGTGAATTATTGACCAATCTTAGTACCTGGACTTGATTATTCAACTCTCTTTTTTGTGGGTTTTACCCGACAAAGCAAAAATCTCAACCGAGCAAAGAAGAATATGGCTAAAACATTAAAATGTTAGAGATATCAAAAAGTTCCAGCATTTATGGATAATGACAACGGAGAGATTCATTTATTTGGATGAAAGGAAATCATCTACGCGCATAACCAAACTGCGATTAACATAGGTACTTCACATCTCCACAGCCCTCAAATCAGTCTGAGAGAGGCCAGAGAGGATGAGCGCAATGATTCCTACCTTCTCAGCGTCAACCACCACCATCAAGCGGCCCAAGATTTCCTGATCTGACAACCTGGAGAAGCGCACGAGCGCGCATCTGCTCTGGATGGGCTCGATGATCTTCGAAGAAGTGTTGCATGCCAGGGCAAATCGAGTGGTGCTCGAGTATATTTCCATGGTCCTCCGAAGAGCCTGCTGTGCTCCAGACGTCATGCTTCACTCCCCCCGCAATCACCACAGAGGCATTTTTCTCAGGATCAATATCCAGGCCCGGGCCAGCAACAGAGGCCGAAATCAGAAACAATACCTATCCGCTTCGTCCAGGATGATCAGCTTTTGCCGACCGTGGGGCAGTGTCACCTTCTTCTGGGCGAACATCTTGATCTTGTTCCTCACCACGTCGATCCCCCTGGGGGGGATACAACGAAGCAGGAAGAGTCGTCAAATCGTGCGCACTAATTGACCCGATTGCTCTTGAATTCTTCTTACCTGTCGTCGGAGGCGTTCAACTCGAGGACGGCTTCCTTGCAGTTGGCGCCCAGGAGCTCGTGGGCTAGGGCGAGAATACTGGTAGTCTTCCCGGTTCCCGGAGGGCCCTGAGGAACGACGGCAACAGCTTCTCAGAGCCCAAATCTCCAGTTGCAGAGAACGGCAGAGAGACTAGTGGAGCTTACGGAGAGGATGAGATTGGGCATGTTCCCATCTCGAGCGATGACTTGGAGCCTGGAGACGGCGTCGACGTTGCCGACGACTTCGGAGACTTTGGTGGGCCTGTACTTCTCGACCCACGGGATCTCGTAGCCCCCGCCGCCGCCGCCGCCGCCACCGCCGGCGGTCGAGGAGGGAGGACCAGAGGAGGACGCCATGGAGCTTCCCCCTTCGCGTAAACCTTTCGCCCGTTTTGTGCTCGCCGGCGGGAAACGAGAAGGAAAGGCCGGGCGGGGTTTTGACCTCCTGCATTTAGTCGTCGTCTTTAGAGAAACAACCCCTTTAAATTTAATGCTTGCAATTTAACACCTTGTATCAGCTCTCTCTCTCTCTCTCTCTCTCTCTCTCTCTCTCTCTCTCTCTCTACACCTTCCCACATGGAAAAGAGTAGACTTAACTCTCACAAGTTGAGAAAAATAAAGCAAGTTAAAGGTGTGTATTACAATTAGGCCTGAAAAATACAAAAAATTAGGCATTATCTACATTGCCAAAAAATTCCAAGCAAAATAGGTCAAAAAATTAGTCAACTCTATTGGTGACACACGAAATTCTGGATAGTTTATTTAGTCAACAGCTGAACTGACATCTAAGTCACTCCATAATTAGACTTAGTAAGTGACTCAAACACTAACTCAATGGTGCTTACAAGGTCATCAGTGTGGTTTTAAAAGTCAAATTCTTTGACTCAAACCCAACTTGTGCTGCAAGAAAAAAATGAGAAAAATTGTTATCAAAACTTTTCCAAGAAATACTAGTAGTTATAACTAAAATTAAACACAATTAATATGATCATCTATAAAACATGAAAATGTTAGTGTGACTTTTTCCAACTTCCAAGGACAACATTTTTGTCTGGTTGACCCTCAAGTAGACATCCATTCTAAAGTAGTCAATCAAGGAGTGGAGACCTAATCTTTGTTGTTTCACCGGCGACCCCGCAAGTGTCGACAGAATAGACGACCAATGACACGGGCCGATTTTTGGTTCAATACCAACTACAACTCTCCTTTGGAGACCTTGCCATCCAAAATTGTCTAACATTTTTTGCCAAATTAAGCAAATTCTTCCAAGAACGAGACAGAGCCCTTGACCAACTCGAGCAACACCTGATAAAAGGGACCAAACCTGTGTAAGGGTTGACATTGACTGCAAGTGGTGCCACAATTGAGTTTGCAAAGGAAGACCTCGTCTGCCTCTGGCTCTCTGTGAAATCCATAGAAGTCTTCCACGTGGAGAGTGTATCATAACTTGCCTCATGTTAATTCGGCCCATTAAAGCCCATTACTGTTCCTTTGGCCCATTCATGTTATTTCGGCCGTGCAGTTAACCAGAATCCTAGCCGTCATGGTCACCTGCGCCCCTTTAAAAGGTGTGACATGAGCAGGTGCCGATCGATGGTGCCCGACCACCGCGGAGCGTTCGGAGCTCCTGGGAAGCGCCGGTGATTAGGGCTTCTGTAAAGTATTTCTCGCTCGGTGATTGGTCGACGCTGCGGCTCTGTTGCTGGGGGGAGACGGCGGGGTGCGTCGCTCGGGGCGAAGGCCGGGGACGAGAGATAGAGTCAGATTTCGGCGCCGGATGAGCGGCCGCCGATTGCTGCGGGAGCCCTCTCAGACAGTGAAGGAAACGGCGGTGGAGGAGCGGCACACGGGCTGGGCATAGTCCCGGCCCGCGATCCCGATGGACGATATATGCAGTCTCGTCTTCATCATTGTTTCGATCCTGGCTCTGAGTCGGGCCGAGTCGCCCTCCGCGCTCCATTGGATCTTGACTGCAGGCTACTCTCTCCGCTGCGTCCCTCACATTGGTCGTTTGTGCATCGAGCTCTGGCGGAGGCGCCCTTTCGTCGAGGGGAATGGAAGCGGCAGTCCCCGCATGAGTTCTGGTCATGGTCCACCTCCGAATTTGGAGGTGGATGAGATTTATGCTGAGGAGCACGGCCAATATACGGAGACAGCCAGGTATATTTGATGATCCTCTATTTTTAATGATACCATATTTGGAAATTTCAATCAGTTGCTCCTGGCACATTTTGTGTAATACCGAGGGTAATTTTTCTTGTTCGTTCCTCGGACAAGATGCATTGCATTGGTATGCACAAGAGATAAGTCTCTCGAGAAGAGAATTTCCAAGAAAGATACCTTAGTTTCATATGCCTTTTTATCAATCATCTTGTTGGGGAGGGGACATTCTTGAGCTATGCAGTAGATATAAGATTTGTATCCACTTACCTTCAGATCTTAATGCTTATCGACACAAGCTGCTAGAGAATTCCAAGCAACATTACCATATCAAGCAGATGTAGTTGGTGATCACAAAAAAGTGTTGAAGATCATCACCATGTTGGCGATAATGATGCATTATAAAGTTTGCTTGGTTGGCTTTGACTTAGCATGGAATTGTAGTACCGATTGGCCCAAGTGACTAGCGAACTTCGAGCAACACTAAAATGGAAGAAATTTGGTGGCAATGTGTCATGAGCCAAGATCCTGGGTGATATCCATGGAAACAAATCGATGCATCTTGAAGCAATATTTATATATCAAGGGGATATAATTTTTTTGCCGATAAAATGAAATCAGTCCCAGAACTCACTCCTCTCTGATTCTATCAACTGTCTTTATCACTTATGGTTTTTGGCTATCAAAGAGAGAATCACTCATCAAGGGTAGTGGGGCAAACGGCTCAGCGGCATTACAGACGAATGCTGAGTCTATGACTTGTACCAATGAAATAAAGCAAATGCATTGCTTTGGCTTTCAATTTATACCCCGTTTCGCTGGATCTTTCTTTTTAATATTTCTGCCAACTATATAATGGTAATGGTAATGCCACACGGCACAGAATCGATCGCCATTCCTTGTCATTGTACTGGGTACATAATCACTAATTGAGAAGCCCTTTTTAAGCTCGCTGACATATTTGCTTTGCATGTGAACCCATCTCCAGCACGTTTTGATTTGCTCCAAAATCTCAAGTTATCTTATCTTTTTCGAGTTCGTCATTGAGTTTGAAGTTTCAATTCATAAAAAGGTAGAATATCTTGTGACAAAATGACTGAACCTTCCACCGATCATGAAGATTTAACGGTTGTTTTTTTTTTTTCTCCCAAAAGAATTAGCGCCTTATAGAGTTCATCCTGTCAGTCGTCGAGCATAACAGCGTTGCTACCTCGGAAAAATAGGTGCGCCAACCTGAAAAGACCTCAGTAAATAAATAGTATATGAAGCGCACCCTCTTCCCGACCGAAACACTTGCGTCATTCTGTATTGCCATCACTGTCATCTGGTGCATCGCTTTTTTTTAAAATAGGTTCTGAGCAGCACAGTTGTGCTGTAAATGCCTGTGCTTATGATTAATATTTTTACAGACGTTCATAATTGATTTTACTTTTCTCACATGGTGAAACTAAAAGCGCTGAACCATATTTGGATTTGTTGACAGGATCACAAAGCTCCTAGAGTCCATCTGCAAAATATGGCCATTTCTACAGTGGACCTTTAGATTTTTTTGGCAATCTGGTGGCGGGCAGGACTGGACCCGCGACGCACCCCTGCTAGATCGGTCTGCCAAATGCCTTCCTGTGCATTTTTTTTTTGTTTCATCGTGATTTCTCGGGTCTTTTTTTGTTTCATCTTACCTGATCCTTGTTGCCCAATTGGCCGCATTTTGCAGGCTCTGCATAGTCCTCTCGGCATTTTATATGTTCCTTTTGGTTTTCCGTGTTGCTCTGGCCTGCCTCCTCGGCATTGCTGTTCGCTGTTGTTTCCCAAGCACCATCGGAGATTCATACGCTATGCCAGATGAGGTAACACTACTTGTTTATCATCATCTCGCCATTACTTTCCGTATGCCAGAGATCAAGCTTTTTCCATTTTTACTTTTACCACACCTCCCTTGTCGCTGTTGCATTCTCAAAGAAATCATGGCATCCTATGATCCAGAATACGGCCTGAAAAATAGACCCAAAAAAGGAGACAAAACGAAAAGTCAACGCGGCCGATGCAGCGAGCAAGCAGGGGAAAAAGTAAAAATAAAAATGAGCACGTCCCTTCTTTATTCTCCATGGGCCTGAGAACCATGGAGAGTTGACCAATTAGTCACGTTAGCCTCGTTCTGGATAGAGTCTTCATGGTTCCGTGATAGTCAAAATTCGTCAAGAATTCCGTCCTTTTCATCCCATTTCCACATTGCTGCCGAATTATCCTGATCCGGGTCAACTCAGCTCACCCATCTTCAGCAAGGGAGAGAAACCAACCAGCCCTTGATGGTGGTAACCTTGGAAAGATTTATGGGGTCAACGGGGCGAATCAACCAAGAACATTGGACCCAGAAAGAAAAATCATTCGCATCAATAAAGTCGTTCTGATTACATTATCTATAGTCACCACGATGGTTTTGTCTCATTCGGGCAGAACGGGGCGACCGATGAAGACATCCAGCTGCTCCCGAGGTACAAATTTACAGCCGGCGTCGACGCCGGCGCCGGGGAGGGCCCACTTGGCGGAGTGATGACGGAATCCGGCGGCGGCGGCGGAGCCCCCACCACAGAGCGTTTTCTCCTCCCGGAAGATGCTGTAAGGAAGAAACTGCGACCGTTTCTCTCTCCTCCATCGTTTAAAATCTCGCGCATTCATTCTTGGAATGGATTCTGGTGGCTCCCCGTTCGCAGAGCTGCAGCGTCTGCCTGTTCGCCTACGACGACGGCGCCGAGCTCCGCCGCCTCCCCTGCGGCCACCACTTTCACGGCGCCTGCATAGGCCAGTGGCTCCTCAAGACGGCCACCTGCCCTCTCTGCCGGCGCATGCTCGCCAAAGGCGGCGGCGCCGCCACCAGGTGCCGTGATCTTTAGATCTGTATATCTAATTACAGGTGACTACACCGTGGAACGCATTCTGAGAGCGCGTTCCCGGAAGCAGCGGACTGGAAGGGGGAATTGCGGTCACCGCGGTGTGCTCACCGCATTACAGTGACCGGAGCTGGCAGATTCTGACTGAAAGGGACGACCTTTTTCGATGTCTAGAATTAAAAGAAAAAAGAAGAAAAAAAAATGTTATGTGGGACGAGCCTCCAGCACGCGCCCGTGCCGACTCGCTTTCGAGCGATTCAGACTCGCTGGGTCGGGAGGGGGAACCCGCCGCCACCTGCAGCGGCGGCGCCGCCCGGGTCCGCCGGCTCGGGATTCTCCTCGTCCGCCGACGGGCATCCCCTCGCGCGCTTGGCGCCGATGGGGACCCCGAAGAGCCGGGGATTGTCGCCCTCATGGTCCTCCGATTTGACTCGGCCCTCCCGACTCGACCCGGCCGCGTCCGACTCGCCGGCAAGGCGGGTTGACCCGTTCTCCGGCCGCCGCCTCTGCTCCGGCTTCTGGGCGGCGTAGCTCGACATGAGGCAGAGGATGTCGTCGCAGAGGCTCTGTAGGTACGATAACTCGCGGCTGAGCTTCTCATTCTCCCTCCTCAGGCGGTGGTTCTCCTCCGCCAGATCCGCCGCCGCCGGCCCCCCGCCGCCGTTGCCGGGGGACGAGTTGGAGGAGGCGACCGGTTCCTCGCCGGAGTCGGCCGGAGAGGAGGCCGTGGCGGCGGTGGCGACGGCCCTGCCGGTCGGCGGCGGCAGGAGCACCTTCCGGCGGTGGATGTCGCAGAGGAGCTTCTTCTCCCCCCTCCGGAAGCACTCGTTAGCGAATTCCCATCGGTCCGCCACCACCTTCCGGAAGCCCTAATTTCGGATAAGAAACTCGATATCAGACGAAGGAGAGGCGGAGATGGCTGCCGGAGAAGAAGCGGAGAGAGAGGAGGGGGCTCTCTTACGTAGGTGTTGAGTTGGCGGACAAAGCTGGAGAAGTTGTTGTGCTTGAAGAACTTGGGGAGAAGATCGCGGGCAAACTCCGGCGGCCGCCAGACGATGAAGGTGGAACCGTCTTCGTTCCATGATATCACGTCGTCGACGGCCGGATCATCCACGAGCTGGTAAGTCTTCGTGAGGAACGGCGTCGGCAGCCCAGCCGCCAACTCCGGCGCCTGCTCCGCCGGCGCCGCCATGCTCCGTCCTTCCGGCCGATGATCAGCCAGTGAGAGACAACATCGAAGAACCCCAAAATAATTTTTCCTGCAGTTCGACAGAGGGAGGGAGAGAGAGAGAGAGAGAGAGAGAGAGAGAGAGAGAGGAATATATGAAGTTTCTAGAAGTTCTTCGGAAGAACAGAAGGAAACATCGACGATGAATTGAGTCAGCCGGCGGGGACGGAGAGAGAGAGGAGCTTCTTCTTCCAGAAGTTTCCAGGAAGCCTGCCGATGAACACGTGCCGCGATTCCCCGTCCTGCTCTAAGCGAAGAAGAAAATTTCTCTTACTCGCCTCGAACATAATAATTTGCACTTGTACCCTTTTAGGTACAAAAACAGTTCAATATCCATGAGGGATAATAAATAATTAAGCTCTCTGAAGTAACCTACCTATCTACTAGCTACTAAAATTGGACCAACTGTAATTACAGTCTAGTCCCCCTGCTGGTTTTATTCTTCCTCAAGCCCTCGAAGGATTGCCCGTTTACCGCGGCGAGATATTTCTGGCCGCCGTCTTTATTGCCGTTACCGGGGATGGGTCTTCTAGAAGGAAGAAGGTTCCGGGCTCATTGGACGGCCAAGAGACGGCGTTAAAGAGAGGGAGAGAGAGAGAGCGGGAATCACAAAGTTCGGTCTTTGGCGTTAGAGAGAGAGAGAGAGAGAGAGAGAGAGAGAGAGAGAGAGATGGGCTTCCCAAAACTACCCTCGCCTTGGTGACGGTCATTCGGTACGGCCCAGTTGCTCCGGATTTGGGCCGCGGAATTAAAAGCCAAATCTCCAGCTAAAAAATAATTATATTTTATAAAACTTCAACTATATAAATATTTAAATTAAAAAAATCGCCCATACTAAGAAGGCTCCCTATAGAGATAGATTGCTGACAAAAACCAAGAAGCAATTCTGTAACGGAATTTGTCCCAAAAAAAGTTTTTTTTTTTAAAAAAAATGGTTGAGAAGAATCAGACGGGAATTCAAAGATTTTCAGATTCGCAGGAGAAGAGAGACGTGAAGAAAACGAATGATCATTGTTCGTGATTCCAAGACAATCAGAGCGCCATGATCATTCATCTGAGATGAACAGAAATTTTCCTGGGAAAGAAATTGAATGAAGAATTCGGGGAGGAATTACCTCAAGAATCGCAGAAGATCGATCAGGAGATGAGCAGGAACCCGCAGCGGAGGAGCGCGAGCGTGGAAATGGTGTACAACGCCCAGACGAACGAGATCCACCACGCGAGGAACAGAGCCGTCTCCTTGGCGGCGGAGGCAGGGTCGGCGAGAGGAGCCCCGCCGGATGAGCAAGCCGCCGTCGCCGTCGTCGTCTGAGAAATTCCTAGGAACAAGAGCTCCAACGCTGGTGTGGCGAAGAACTGGAGCGCCACCAGGCAGAGGTTGTGGTTGTGCAGGAAGACCTTCGCTCGGGCGAAGTCCGAGTCGGGAATCTTGCTCGAGTGTAGCATCTGGTACCAGGAGAGCACGGCCTCGTTGAGGTAGGTCTGCAGGTTAGGGCGGACCGCCAGGAGATGCAGGGCGGAAGATGCGGCGAGCAGCCAGATCCTGAACTGGCCGAATTTCTCAGGAGAGGAGTTCCTCGCAGGGAAATCCACGATCGGCTTGATCCACATCAGAGGAGCGGCCACGCCGGCGACGAATGCGGCGGACAAGAGGACGGGGTAGATCTTGCCGGAGGACATGGGGCCGTCGAGATTCCATCGGAGCTGATCCGTCCCCAGCCACAGAGATCGGGCCGCTCGGATCGCTGGCACGAAGAGGAATCCCGCCAGGCAGCCCGCTAGGCCAGAGGACGCGATCCCCCAAATGCCGATGGCGCCGCCGGGGAATCGGAAGTCGAAGATCGAGGGAGAGAAAATGTACCGAATCAGCAGCGCGGAGACGAATCCGATGAATCCGGAGAGAGCGGCGAGCTGCCTCTCGGACCTCTTCGTGGCGGAGCGCTCGAACGAGACCTTGGCGAGGGACGAGAAAACGTGCGCCGCTGCAATGAGCGACGAGAAGATCGGGACGGCCGCCTCGGCCACCGACGGAGGATCAGAATCGGAGGAGCTTCTTCTCCGGGAGAGGAAGATGCTGAGGAGGAGACAGGAGACAGCAGAAGTGGTGGAGACGAAGCTCCGCCGGTACTCTGGGAAGTAGAGGCGGGTGCGAAGGTGGGAATCGACCAGCCGGAGGCGGAGGAGCTGAGCACCGGACTCGTCGAAGGGGGACTTCCCCTTGGCGGCGCCCCCGTCCCTCTCCGATCTGGACCTACGCTTCAGCTGCGGCTGCTCCGGCGACGAGGCATCGTCGGAGGGGCGGCGGATGGCGGCGCGGACCCCGTCCCCGGTGCCGATGTTATCGGGGTGGATGTACGTGTGGATGCCCTCGAGGAGCCTCGACGGAAGAAAGAGGTACGAGCAGAGAACGGCGGTGGCGGCGATGACGGCCGCCTCGCCGGCGAGCTGAGCTCTCCCTGTGATCGACGCCGGCAGCGCTGGCATCGTCCCCGCGGATGTAGGTATAGAGAGAGAGAGAGAGAGAGAGCTGAGAAAACCAGAGAAAGCGGAGCCCTGGCCGACGAAAGAGAGGGTGCAAGAGGGAATGGCATTTTTGCATTGTAGTCCTTCCATAATCTATATTATGAAAATCATCCTCAATTCGCCTTCATTATCTTGTGTTATGGAATACGGGAGATAATTCCAATTTCAATATTTATTACGATTCATGTGATTTAGGCTTATAATATACGTGAAATAATATTTCAATCAAATTTAATACAAAAAATAAGGGTTTCTTCTCATTTTGCGTACACAATCACTGGCCATTTAGGTGGGTGTTTTTTAATTACATAAAAAATATGGTTTATTTTCCTACACATTTCATAGAAAATGATAAAAAATGGAAACCCCAGCGTCTAATTTTTGAGAAATGTTGGATTCGATGATTCATTAAGAAGTTTAATTCATAATATAAAAAAATCAGGTGCATATTTAAAATTATAAATGTTGTTTTAGTGCATGGATTTGCAAAGGCCCAAACCCATTCAGCGTGGCCTTGTCTAAGAAAGGCCCAATATAAAGTGGGCTCTCTGTGAAATTGGCCCAATATAATGCCCAGCAATTTTAAGATGAAGAGAGGGGGAGGGAGGGGGAGAGAGAGAGAGAGAGAGAGATGAGGAGAGATGAGGGGAGGGAGATGAGGTGAAAGAGAGACATGGGGTGATGAGACAGAGAGAGAGAGATGAGGAGATGAGAGAGAGAGAGATGAGGAGATGAGACGGAGAGAGATGAGGAGATGAGGAGATGAGGAGATGAGGAGATGAGAGAGAGAGAGAGATGGAGGGAGAGAGAGGGAGAGAGAGAGGACAGGACTGGACACAGTGATTACATGGTAAATAATTTTAAATTAAAATAATTCACTCAATTATGGTATTTTTTTAATATAAAAGGACACGTGTCGACCTCTCGACGAGTGTTCGTAAGCAAATGAGGACAGCCTTCTATTTGGCCTGTGGAGAAACCATTTTAATAAACGCCTACAAATTAGCAAAATTATGAAAATAGGCGGTCTACGATATCGTCACCGCAATGACAAGTGGCAGCCCCCCTCACGGGAAGAACCCGGCGGGCACGGCCGCTGATATCCGGCGGTGACATCATCTCACCTGCCACCCCCCTCGCGATGAGGAAAGGGCGAATTCTTTTATAATAGAAAAATGGGGTTTTCCAAAAAAAAATGTGCCATTATCCGGCGAATAGTCAGTGTCCGCCGCCGTTGACATTTCATAGAACGAAGGGCCCAGGGATTGTAACAAGGGTCAACTCTTTCACGGTCAAAATAATCCTGATTTAGTAAATAAAGCCCGTAAGTGATTACGATAGAGACCTTTTTGTCGTGGTTGACTTCATTACCTCATGAGGATTTTTTTAAAATTAATACTTTAAACAATCTTGTTTTTTCTATATGACGTAATTAGAGGGGATTTCCATACGAGTTGGAGAGTGGAGGAGCGTTGACTTTGGTTTGATAATAATTTTGACGATAAAGTATTTTCTCCCATTGAGCATACAAAATAAAACGTAGGTTTTTGTGGGGAATCACATATATATCTTATTTCTGCGAATTTATTTTGGGGGTGGGGATGTATATAATTGAGATAGTTAGGGGGTCTAATCGCAACATCAGCGCGCGCACCGAGGAAGGGAGTAAATCTGACGGTAGATCAACTAACTAACGGCGAAAAGCTGCCACGTATTTTCTGGTACTACATATATTTATTCATTTTACGGAAATATAAAACTAGCCTCGCCCCTGATTCCTTGTTAAGCAGGGGCACGTGCGGCTCCTACGTGCGGCGCGTGAGGGCTCGTGCCGGAGTCGTGGGGGCGCGCGCGTCGCACGTGCCCAGCGAGGACGTTTGCGGCCTTTCTGCCGTTGCCTGTGGCCCGGCCTGGTATGCATATATAAATACATATAAAGTTTTAATATGGCGTGATTGGGAGGGGATTGGGTTATTCTGAGAAGAAAGAGGGGTTTTTTTATTATTTCGTCTCCCAAGAGAGGAAGTCATTTGGCGTGCGGAGTTGCCCAACTGCGAGTAGAAAGCGAGGCGGTGGCTCCGTCGCCTCCGTACGCCGCGCCGCGCCGCCAAGGAGTCAACTCGAGCACCACCACCGCCGCCGCTGCAGCCGTGCCGGAGATGGGGTGGCCGCCGGAGGGCAGCGCCGCAGTGTGCGAGGTGAATCTGGGGGACACGTTTGCCGGCGGGGAGGGCTTCGGGTTCTATCCGCCGGCGATGATGGCGGCGGAGCCGCCGCGCGCGGCGGAGACGACCATCCGGTCATGGCCGACCTCGGAGGAGTCGTCCACGATGAAGAGGAAGCAGAGCCACAACGCTTACGAGCGCGACCGGAGGAAGAAGATGAACGGCCTCTACTCCTCCCTCCGCTCCCTCCTGCCGGAGTCCGAGCACAACGTAGGTTCTTTCCGCCTCCGATCGGATTACAGTAGATTCTTGATCACCACGGGCTGATCGATGGGGGATGGATCTCCGATTTGGTCTCCCGCAGAAGAAGCTGAGCATCCCGAACACGGTCTCCAAGGTGCTCGACTACGTGCCTGATCTGCAGAGGCAGGTGGAGAGGCTGGCGAGGAGGAAGGAGGAGATCGTGGCGAGGATTTCGAGGGAGAGAGAGAAGGACGGCGATTCTCCGCGCATCGGCGGCGGATCCGCCGCCGGTGTAACCCCTCTCGTCTCCGTCGCCGATCTCGGCGGTGGGGAGATGGCGATCCAGATATGCGCGTCCTCCCGGGGTAAGAAGGGGCTGGTCAGTACCGTCCTGGAGCACCTAGAAGCGGAGGGCCTCGCCATCGTCAGCGCCTCTTTCCTCGCCGTGAACACCAGCAGGGGCCTGCTCAGTCTCCACTGTCAGGTCTCCATCTCCATCTCCATCTCCGAGTTCGGATCCGGGGAGAGAAGAGACCGTCTGTCGCTGATCCCATCTCCGGCTTCTGACAGGTGAAGGATGCGACTGCGAAGGTGGAGCCGGGGAAACTGAGGAAGAGCCTGCCAGCCGTCCTCAGGTGACCAGGGAGGGTTCCCTTCCGCGGCTGGCTTCCCTCCGTTCGACGGCGTCTTCCTCCATGTCCATAGCTTCGCAGAGAGACCTCCAATCACTGCTGACCTTGTTAGGGTTTCGACCAACCAGATGAAGAGTGGCGGGAGGGGTCTCGAGTAAGCTCTTTCTTTCATTTTCCGCCCCCAATTTTTAATATTGATATATACATAGAGACCTGAATCAATGAGAAATTCCTGTACGATTTACCCCCTGCTCCTTCATTGGGCGGCAACATCATTGTAAGAACTCGCTCTATATTTAGAACTTCATGCGGTTCATCAAATATGGTTTGACGAACATGGTTTGTCAACATGCCGTGAAACATGGTTTGTCAAATAATGAATTATTTTTGCGCAGCTTAAATTAATGTTTTTGGTAAACCCAATGATTTTGGAAAATGAGATTTACATTTATTTGATCACCTGATCATGAAAAAACTTTCGACATCCCATAGATTCAAACAACCAATCAAACATTTGTGAGGTCGTCTGGACATCATTGATGATCTAAATTTGACTGCTCAACTGTATCTGCAAAGGAGTAATATAATATGAAAGAAAGTATTAAAGAATTTCAAACTAAATATTTATATAAGAAAATTAAGTAATAAAAAAATAGAGCATCTCTACATAACAAAAGCACATAAGATAAAGTTTTGGTTTTAAATCCACAAAGTTCAACACTTGGAGAAAAATCAACTTATAAATCCACATATTTGGAGCCTTCAACCTTTAAATCCACGAGGGGGTAATAAATTCACAAGTAAAAGGAGAACTATCACAAAAGAGAAAATATAATATTTCAAAAAGATGTCTTTCTTAGGTCACAATGAAGTCCTTTTATAGGCCAAAAAGAAGATGGGACACTCCTAAAAGTAGGCTTTTGAATAGGTCATAGGGTGGAAATTATGAGTGCCCCAACATGACTAGAAATAGACTATACTAATATTGAAAGTGGAACCTAAGTTATATTCTAGAACTAAAGAGAAAGAAATGACTATTTAGAGATGAAGAAGTGACATAAATTAAGGAGCATATTGATATCATTTATTGTTGACACTTAAAGTACATTTTAGAAGGAAGTCAGTATAAAGTAGCTTTAACACCACAATGTTAGTTTTAACTACTTGGGCCTTGAGGTAACTTTCCCCTTATGGCCCAAAGTCAAAGTTGTGCCATTGACATCTCTGTCTTTGGCTCTCTCACCATAGTCACTCTCATTATTGGCTACATCATTCTCATCTTTTTTAGAAAAATTCATTCTCAAGTTTTTATTAGAATTTGCATAATATACGTATATATCATTGATGTTAAAAGTTGATGAAATACCCATAGTTGGTGGAAGCTCGATTAGGTATGAGTTATTATTTATCCTCTTTAGAACTTGATATTGTATATATTTCTTGGGGTTAACTTAGTTGTGGCTATATGCTGGAAGTCGTTCTTTACAAAGGTAAATCATAACTTGATCCTCAACATCAAATATTTTCTTTCTTCTTCTCTTGTTAGTTACTATTTTATACTTTACATAATTTGACATGAAGTTTTTGATCATAGTTTCGTGTATTGCTTTGACATGGTCTGTCATATCTAAATGAATTTTTAGTAGAAAATAATACATTATTGAAAATGAGGATTAGTTAGTTGAACGATTAGTCATCGAGTTATAGGTAAACTTTACTTGAGTCAAAGTATAATATCATTATTTTGACTTTTCACTAGAAATATAATAAATCAAATTACTTAAAATTTTATTCACACCTTTTGTTTGACTGTCAATTTGAGGGTGACTAGTACTATTGAATTTCAAAAAAGTATTAATATTTTTTATAAAATTCACTAGAAGTGAGATATAAATTTAGAATATTGGTAAGAGGTAATTGATTCTGAAATGCCATGTAAACAAATAATTTCTTCTAAAAAATGATTTACTACTTTATTGTCATCATTCATTTTTCTTGCATGCGAGGAAGTGAATCATTGTTAAAAAATCTATTAACCATGATAAACACTGAGTTAACTCCTCTTTGTATTCGTGGTAAGCCCAATATAAAGTCTATAGAAATATCAGCCTTGGACATTGTGGAATTGATAAGAAGTGAGAGTTTGAACACATAAGCATCACAATCAATGACGAAAGATATGTCTTGTGGAAAAATGTAGCAAGGAAACTTAAGAAAAAGTAAACTCAATTTATAACATAGAAAAGAATAAATATGAAATTAGATATAAATACCTCTAGCATGATCTAAATTATGAGGATATTTTCCTAATATTTTCAATAGTGAAAAATCATGATTAGAGTTTTTAATAAATCTGAAAATTTTAGTTGAGTTTTCCTCAAAATCACAAGAGGATTTTCTACCTTTTGTTTGCGGAGGCTTTGATTCCATTTTTGGTCTTTGCTCATCAGCATCTCACGCCAGGGTGGTGGGCTAAGGAATTTCTTCTCTCAAAGGAGCCCTAAAATCAGGTAGCTACCTATATTCACACTTACTTCTATATTGTTTTTGTTACTTTAAATTCAAACTACAAGAAAATTGAACACTTCATTTTACTTTTAGCTTTGAAAAAATCTATTAGACCTTTGGGCATGACATATAAACTTCCGCCTAAGAATGACTAACCTATTAAAAAGATCAGGTAAGAGGGTCAAGTATTTGAATATATAAGAGATAAGTATAAATGAATATATAATTATGATGCTTATGAGAAACTTTTGGTGGAGGTGGATGGAGTCTTTTGCATCCTCGATTAATATTTTGTTCTTCTTTCTTGTTTTCTACTCTCTTATTTTCTTTTCTCCCATTCTCCTTTAAAATATAAATTGCTTTCCTTCCAAACATAACCATGCACCTCTCTCTCTCTCTCAACTCTCTCTACTTGTAATTATTACATTTGGTATCAAAGCTATCACCCCATTAATTATGTCATATTATAATATGAGAATTAGAAGGGCTGAAAAATTACATCAATCACCAAAACAACATCTCAACTTTATATAATGAGGTCAACACTATTTAAGGCAACATAGTCCAAATCAAGTAAATTGTGAAAAATCTCATTTGCCAAGTCTTGTAATAGTTTGATTATATATAGAAATCTCTAGCTTCATCCTTATTCAATGAGCCTATCATAATATTCTAAGACATATAATTAACATATCATATTCGAGGTAACATTAGTCCAAACATTAGGGTTATATCAAGGAACTCATGGTGGGCACAATCATGATTTAAATTAGTGAAGACATTTCATAACCAAACATTTCTTTGTTCTTTGATGACAACCTTACACAATGAGCTGTATCATGTTGAGCTCTTCTTCAAGCTAAACAACATATTAGAGAAAAGTTATATCATCACAATAGTAATAAGGATGAAGGGAGAAGCCCTAGGTGAGTAGATCAACATGGTGGTACAACAATCATCTCAAGACTAAGTCAACTTCTCTAACCAACTATTACACCATTTTTTAGATCCTCATATTAGCAACTATTATGCTCAATTATTTTAGTTGAAGTAACACAACATAGTGTTAGAATTTTAAATAAAAATTCAAAGTAATTGTTGCTTGTGTAATTATTAATAATTTAAAATCACAAATCATCAAAAAAATTTAAATATCAAACCTTTTAACATAGAAGAAGTTTTAGAAGTAACATAGTTAATTTAAACTTATGTAAACACAATTGAGGTAGTTGTCAACCACAACATAATGAAGCTAACATTAATTGGTCACTTGAAATAATTCGAGCAAGTGATAGATTGACCCCTTGACCAACATACTGTGACAACTAATGGCAAACCCCCTTATATGAAGGCTACATTAGCTCTAAAATAAGTACTAAATACTAGATGCACCTCACATATATAAAGTTCAATGGGTGGAGGATGAAAGAGTTGTGCTTTTATTGTGACAAGAAGTAAAACCCCATCCATTGTGATAAGTGAGGTTTCCAACTATTACCAATGTATTAAGAAGACAATGATGAAGAGATTGAAAAATACAAAATGATAATATTTCATTTTTTAGATGCAATGAGTTAAATTGATAAAATATTATATTAATTTATTTGAAAATAAATTATAAATGTTTTAGAAATGTTTTAGGTATTTTCTTATTTTAGATTAATTTTACCTTATTTTTAATGGTTTATTTTAGATTAAATGAGTTATCTATTATTTTATGAAATAAATAAATATATTTAAAAACTATAAAAAGTTATTATATCACAGAAGAATTAATATTTTTAGGTCAAGAGGTAAGCATTTCAAAGTTTGTTGAGTTTCCCATATGTCAATCTAGGTCATCTCCTCAAGAATCAATGATGTAATCTTGTCACTTATTAAGGAATGAATACTTGATAAGTACAAGAGTTTCCTACATATTAGCTTGAAAAATCAAGAGAAATAATTGATGTGAGACTAAATTTGTCTCACATGTTTTATAATAGAATCTTTATTGTTGGCTTTTTGTGTCTTTTGTTTTGATGCCATAGAACATGCCACATCATTTATTTTTGATAATAATCCTAGAATATATAAATATTTAATAATTTTTTTACAAAAATGTCACTTACCCCTTAGGTATCACTAAAAAATATGACAACATGTGATGCTTCAATATGATGACACACATAACATCATGTACCATATGCACAAATGATCTATCTGACGACAATCAATGCGATCAAGTCACTTAAATCTTGTTGAAGCATATTAACAATAATTGATTATCATCAAGTAAAATTGACATTATCAATTATTGTGAGTAGAAACAAAGTTAGGCGAGAGATATCACCAAAAAATGTTCCATCTTTTCCCACTTTAAATGGTCATGGTCTTTGGTGAGTACCAAACCCTATTCTTGTCTCCCTTAGTTGCATTATAACATCCAATGAGCGGCCACAAGTCTTCCTTCCTCCTTAGATGGTGGTGACATCAACATCAACCCTTCATTCTATAGAATCCTTATAATGAGTAACATGGTAAAGCCATTGGATGATCCTTGTGTCTTTTGGCATGAGGGGACACAACTAGATGGTACAAAGCTATTGTACTATCATTTCTTATTTTTCTAGAAATGAACCCATCAAAAAATAATATTAGTTTTATATTTTTTATTTATACTTAATTTTTTTCATAATTAATAATTTTTTTAATATTTTTCAAAAATAATTGATAGAGCTTGAGATTTGATTAATGAAAATGATTCCTTTCTATCTCAAATCTTTTGTAACTTGTATTGAATCATAAAAGTGATTTTAAATTATTTTTCATTTATTTATGTTGAAATATTGAGTTCAAAATCCTTCTCATTTTTCTGTGAATGTGGATAGAATTTATGCAATATTTTTCTAATTTTCAAACAAAATAAGACTTTTCTATTTTGATTCTCAAAGTTTCACCTTAAAAATCAGTGAAAAATTGATTTTGACATTTTTTGGTGTGATTTCACAGCTTTCTTGTGAGTTCTCATATGTGTATTCATCTGAAAAAATCACAATCAACATAATGTGAGGTGTAGTGACCCATGATCTTCTCTCTCCTAATTATCATCTTTATTCTCTCTCACTCTTATTTTATCTCTCATTTTCTCCAAAAAATTCTTTTAAAAACTCTTTCGAAACTCCAAATCTATCTCCCTAAATTCTTCTCTCTAAATTCATTTGAAACCCCATGTCTATCCTCCTCTTCTTAGTTTATCTTTACTCTCTCTCTCTCTCTTTCTCTCTTCTTTTCTCTCCCCTATTACTTTCAAAATCCCATTTCTACCTTCTAATTTTCTCCTCCAAATTTATTTTTATTTTATTATTTTTTTACTTTCACCGAAATAATAAGAGAGAAATCATAATTTCATACTATTCATATTTATATTTTATTTAAACCATTGGAAATATAAAAATATTATAAAATTTCTAAAAATTTTATAATTACTTAAAAAATAAAATAAAAATTAATATTCATGATAGGTTATTTATATTTCATGTTTTAGACCTGAAACTCATTTTTATATTAAATTTTAGTAATTTTCATTTATAAATATTATTATATAGTAGATATTTAACACTGACAACAAATACCCATAAGAAAATCAATGACAACCCAATATTATAAGTTAGACAACTAAACCTTATGGTCATAACACTTACTAATAAATAAAAAACCCTTCATAACATTGAAGATGATTAGACGTGTAATAAGAAATTATTGGTACTTGTTGACCTAAGATAAATGAATAACTTTATCTTTGCAACATTAACTTGAGAACTAGTCTTACTATTGATAGGGTAGTATGCTACACTATTACATTAGGTGATGACTTCACAACTTGTAGTTGAGACATTTACAAGGAGATTAATATTCAAGTATAAAGAACATATAATATTGAAAGTTTATGTTTGGTTGAGAATCATATCTATGACATCATATTCATAATACAATAATTGCGGACTCTAGGCTACAAGATGATACATTAGAGATGGCTAATAATACACTACTAAGTAGGTGATAAGACGGTGAATCTTAATGATGATCCAAATTGATAGAGTACGAGAATTTTATTGAAATTAATTACTATCGAGAGAAGGTTGGTAGAGATTGATAATGCATATCAATTCTAATTATATGAAGTTTTCAAATAATTAAAAAATAATTTAACATTAATTAAAGACTTACTTAAAAAACTAATTTTTGACAATATTCAAGGCTCAAGAAGTATCACTAGCAAGAGAAGTGGACTATTTTATACATTTGAAGGTAGGGGATAAAACCAATTAATGTGAGACCATTTTAGTATTCCAACAAGGTATTGAAAAGTTAGTGTAAGGGATGATAGTGACAATAATGATATGGTCATCAATTAACCTTTTTTAACTCACCTTATTAGTATTTAAGAAAGATAGGAGTTGGTGATTTTATGTCAATTACCGAGAGTTAACCAATATAAATGTTTTTGATTATTATAAGATCAATTGTAAATTAATATATCATAAAATATAGATTAAGTCAAAAGACATTCATAAAATGACATTTTAGATGCACAACATGATTATAAGTTCATAATTATGTCCTTTGGATTGAGAAACATAAGCTCTCATTACAACCTTAACATAACAACTACAATCTAAACCTTCAAAACTAAATATTTCAGCCTCACCTCTATAAATTCATCTTAATATTTTTTTATAATATTATAATTTATAGTAAATCTACATATGACCACACTGACCACATAAAAAGGATACCTTTGTTAAAAACACACAAACTTTAATGATAAGAAAAGTTTATTCAAGTGCCAAACGATTGAGTTCTTTTGTGATCATCATCACAAGAGATAGAAGTTGATCCATATAAGAATACAATGATGGAGGATTGAGTCACACCCTCTAAAATTAGAGACCTTCATTGATTCTTCAAATTCACAATAGATTATTATAAGTTCATCACCCACTATATAGGTATCCCAATATCTCTAACACAACTATTCAAGAAGAAAGAATTCAACTAGATTACACATCAAAAGATGCTTTTCAATGAATTAAGAAGGTGATGTTCTTTGCACTTATTTTACATTGTCAAACCTTTTAAAACCCTTTGAATTGGAGGTGGATGTCTTCATATATGACTTTGATGTAGTGTTGAGGTAGGAAAGAAGACCTTTAGCTTATTTCAATAAACTCTTATCACTAAATAATTATGTAAAGAATCAATGAGTGCAAATTAATGGCCATTATACTAGTAGTCAAAAATGAAAATATTATCTAATGGGTCAATATTTCATTATATTTATCGATCATTATAACTTGTGCTTCATGTTGGAGTAAAAATATTATTTACCTCAATATTAATGGTAAATCATGGTTGACTATATTATACTTTTGAGACTAAATGTAATAAAGGGATCACAAATGTCACAACTAATGTAATTCTCAAGTTACCACTCTCATCTCTTGATGGTTTTAGTGACTCAATCAATTTTTGATATGCAACATATAAAAAATGATTTGACAATTAAACTAAAATTTTACCAAATTATTGAATATTTACAAGAGGATACTGAAAAAAATTTTCAACTACATTTTGATTAATAGATTGTTGCATTCTAAAAAAAAAATTGGTCCTATTCTTATCATTTACCTTAATTTGAAGAGCGTGTGAGGAGTATCATGTGGGAGTAATTGGTGACCATTTTAGGTTTTTTCAAATTTATAAAATAATTATTTGAGATCTCTTTTAATCAATTATAAAAAAGTCATTTCAAGTTCATATTAATTGTTTTTCAATCTACCAATAGTATAAGAATAGTTCTTTTGCATCTGTGAGACTTCACCTACTCATATATCCAAGAAAAAGTTTGGGACAAGGTAATTATGGTTTCATAAATGGGTTGCTTATATATTTTCATAAAACTTCTATTTTTTGTGGTGGAATAGTTTACCAAATATGTCTATTTTATTCTCATGTGTCACTATTTTTCTATACAAAAGATTATAAATATATTTGTTTAGGAACTCATATAGGTGCATGAGATTTTCAAAATCATCATATCAAATCAAATAAACTATTTTAAAAATAATTTTTAAAATAAAATTCATTAGTTGTACAGTAAAAAAATAAAAACACTATTTTCTATTCACAAATTGATGATCGTAAAAAGTAAATGAATTGATATCTAGAAACATATTTATGTTGCTACACCTCTAGCAAACCTAAGCAAAGGTCAGCATTGATTTATTGACTAAAGTTGTGATATAACACATCATTCTATAAGCCTCTTTTAATAACATTATTTCATACATTATATAATATGAAATTTCTTATAATTATCCACTTGAGTTCACAAATGCACACCATCAAACTATAGAGAAATAATTAGTGTAGATGGATGTGATGTTATATACACTCTAAGAACACTTAACCAAGACCCATGACTACATGAAGTCTTAGGTCGACAAACATATGTGAGAGGTAGAGTAAAATGCCGATAAGTTGGTCTATAATAAGCTCCAATAGTATGATAAAAAATATGGATAACTTGGTCTATTGTGTAAAATTTATAACTTCTTCTATTTGTTAAATTCCTAATATTTTTCATGTTTTGCAATCAAAGCATGCACTTAGAGGGACTCAAGAGGGCCAATGCTTCCCTTGGCTCTCATTGATGACTTCACATTAAGTGTTTACTTATGAAATCTTTGACGTGCTCCACTCCATATGTGGACTAGAGGTGTTGGCTCATTAGAAAGACACAACTATTTTAAATTACATGAGAGTTTTCTCAAGACATCTAAAACCTCATATGTATCACACAATTGAGGGACAAGGTGTTTATAGCAACAAAGAAGATTTTAGGACTAACCCATTAAAACCATTTAGTGAGAGGGTTAAGTGTTCTAATATAAAAGGGATAAGAGTAGACAAATAGGGGACTATGAAACTTTTGGGAAAGTTTTGATGAAGGCAAAGGGAGTTCATAATAGTCCTTATTAAGGTTTTGCATTTCTTTCTTCTCTCTCTCACTCTTCTACCATCCTTTAGAATACTAGAATACAAGTTATTTTCCTTCTAGGCAAATTCGTGTATGGCTCCCTCTCTTCCACAACTCTCTTTGATCCAAGTTGTTACATAATCTTATCAAAACACACAAGTATTATTCACTATAATTATTTTGAATTATATATCATGATTGTAGGCCCAATTCTTATTTTTCTCTTCTTAAATTGATTTTTATTGGAATTCAGTGTTCCATAAATTATTACAGCTGAAATCAATTTTTTTTATGTCCACACATTTGAGCTATTGCTCAAGGATAGATTCTGAAAAATATCATACTTACATGATTGAAATGTACATTTTTATGCAATAACCTTAATAATCAAGAAACAATATAAAATTAACAACCATTTTTCCTAACTTATAAAGGCCACCCAAGCTTCTTGATTTATGGAGATGATCATCCAACTCAAGATATCAAATTTCTGGAATTGAGGAATCAATTTTTGAAAATTCATAAACTATATAACTAGATAAATAGTAAGTATTAACTTCATATTGAACCCCAAGGACATTATAAAGCATTCAATGTATATCACAAAATCAAGTTTATGCATAAAAAGTAATTCTTTTAGAGAAATGAATAACTTGAGGAAACATAAAAAATAAGAAACCAACATGACTTAGAATGAAGATTGGTAGTGCACAGTTTCCTTCTATATGTGAAAAGTTTATTACTTGATTTGCTTGAAGAGGTGCCAAAATAACCTTAAAATAGACAAGAACCTATTTCAAGTAAAAAAATTGAATAAAAAAACCTAAAAATGCCCTTTTTATGGAGAGGAAAATCTAGGATAATTTTTTTTTTGTGGGTTATTTGGTTTTTACCACATCACAAAAAACTTCAATTATATATACAAGCCCCTTCTCTCTTTCACTTAACCAATTATCTTATCACACATCATGCAAATATTGGAATTTAGTCTCTCAATTTACTTTTCATTAACTAAAAAATATTCATAGAACATTATGTTCCTATCATATAGTTTTGTTCATTGCAAATTAAACATAATATTATATCCTAATTAGAAATGGAGACAAAATCTTTCATGATATTTCACATGAATTATCATTTTTTATACCTTTATTCTTATCTTCAAACCACTTAATGATCAACAACCCCATATTTTCAGATAATATTGAAAAACTTTGAAGATGTTGTGTCAATTTAGATTAAAATTCACAATAATAAGAAATGTATTTTCATCAGAATCATCAAGAGCTGAAGCCACAGAAAGAAAGTGAAAAGAGTAGCTTGTGTAGGATAGGTTGTTGAAAGGACTAAACTATCATAAGTATGAAATTTATCTCAATTGTAAAAATAGATTAAGAATTTAAGCAGATTGATTAGAGTAATATTGTGCTCTCTATCAATTTTTAAAAGAAATGGATCGACTTGATTAACAAATCACTAATGATTAGGGCACCCCTTGATTAATAAATTGATTATATACAAATCAAGTGGATTATCACTCTTTTCCAACCATCATCTATGAGAATAAATGGACATATCTAAGGATCACACAAGTGACAATGCAGGGAGATAATATATTGAATAAACGTTTTTAATATGAAAGAAAATGTGATTTAGAGATAACTTTTGTCATCAAAATAGGTGATCAGGTGGTGAACATAAATTTAAGTTGGACCGTACTTTGCTGATAGTTGACATGAATCGTTGACCGCATACTTTTATCATTGACCCGAGTCGTTGACCATTGGCCGGTCGACCTGACTGACCGGGGGGGGATGGGTCGGATCAGGTAAGGCAGGCTACCGCGGACCAGGCGGCCCGGATTGGTTCGGACCAGCGAGATGGTCTGGTGCGGAACAGCGCGGGTCCAGAATGGTTCCGACCACCGAAGCGGCCTGGCTCAGACTAGGCATCTGAGCGGGTTTGGGCCGGCGGAATGGGCCGTTCGGGCCGGGCAGATCCGGGTCCACGAACCGGAGAGATTTATCCCTAAACCGGTCAGACGCGGAATCGTCCGGAAAGGGCGGAAAGGGGGGAGGACGGAGAAAACGACGGCGGCGGCGGCCGAGAAAGGCGGCAAACTGTGGCTGAAATATGGCGACTGGAATGGCGGGAGGTGGCTGGAGGACGCCGGATCAAGCCGGCGAACCGGGACTGAGTTACCGGTCCGATCTCCCGGTCCGCTTCAGGACGGCCCGAACCGGTTACGGTCCTCTAAAACCCTGGCGTTCTGCGGCGGCGTTCTTCGTCCCCATCGCAGCGTGTGAAGAAGGAAGCCCTAATCTCGGTCTCTTCGCCGCTGGAGAAGAGGGAGCGGAGGAACCGTCAGTGGATCTTCGCCGCCGACTCTGAAGCTCTCGTCTCGCCTCCTGCTCTGCGGTTCTTCGGGGCTGAGTTGCGGTCAGTATGGCGGGAGGGAAAATCCGGAAGCAGAAGCGGGGAGGGACGGGGGGCGGCGGGCACCAGCACTACCAGGGAGGGGTGCCGTTTGAGAAGTCTAAGGGGCAGCACATTCTGAAGAACCCCATGCTGGTTGAGACCATCGTGCAAAAGTCGGGTATCAAGCCGACCGACGTCGTCCTTGAGATCGGGCCGGGAACGGGCAACCTCACCAAGAAGTTGCTCGAGGCGGCGAAGTCCGTTGTCGCCGTCGAGATTGATCCGCGCATGGTCCTCGAGTTGCAGCGCCGCTTCCAGGGCACTGCGCACTCCGCTCGCCTCAAGGTGTGTGACTTTGAACCTTCCTCTACGGCTATGATGAATTCGGATGAATCTCTTCTTAAATTCTTTGAAATATCTGTGTATGCCCATCTAGATTCTGCATTTTTTATGACAAGAGTAATGGACTCTTGACGAAAACGATTGAGTTGTATGTACTTTTTGAGTTTTGGTAAGATAAAATCAATTGAAAATATAGGGTGTATTTTTTTCTCATACATGCATGATCGAATTTGGGTCTGATAAATAACTGAGCCAATATTTTATTCTATGCATTCCCGTGTAGACCGTGGATTGTTGATTCAAATAGAAGTGCCTAGTTAGTTAAAAATCAAAGTATCCATATTTTTTCTGTATTCTAATAAGAGAAATTGAATTGAAAGGACAAGGTGGAATTTTTTCGTAATCATACCCGCTATATAAATTATAATACATGTTATTTAAATTATAAAATTCCTGGGATTTTAACGATCGTCTTAATCATTCAGGTCATCAATGGAGATGTTCTCAAGTGTGATCTGCCCTACTTCGACATCTGTGTGGCAAATATTCCATACCAGATCTCATCACCTCTCACATTCAAGCTTCTTTCTCACCGGCCAGCCTTTAGATGTGCTGTGATCATGTTCCAACGAGAATTTGCAATGAGGCTGGTTGCAAACCCCGGTGACAATCTATACTGTCGCCTGTCAGTGAACACACAGCTTCTGGCGAGGGTCCACCATCTTCTCAAGGTGGGTCGCAACAATTTCAGGCCCCCGCCCAAGGTCGATTCCTCTGTGGTCAGAATAGAACCAAGGAAGCCTCTCCCCTCTGTGAGCTTTAAAGAATGGGATGGCCTGATACGGATATGTTTCAACAGGAAGAACAAGACTCTGGGTTCGTTATTTAGACAGAAAACAATTATTTCACATCTGGAGAAGAATTACAAAACTTTTCAAGCTCTGCAAGCCTCATTGAAGGGCTCTGTGGATGGGAATAAGGAGGGTGAGGATGATGTATCTGTTTTGGCACGTGCATTTGAGGATCAGGGGATGGAGCTAGATGGCGAGAAGGATGATGAGGAGATGGACCTAGAGGATGGCGATGCAGAGGGAAGTGGGGATGGATCCAGTTTCAAGGAAAAGTTGCTTGATGTACTGAAGCAGGGAGATTTTATGGACAAGAGAGCTTCGAAGCTCACGCAGGTGGACTTCTTGTACCTCCTGTCCTTATTCCACAAGGTGGGCATTCATTTCTCAGGGTGATCATCTAGTCTGTGTGTACCAATGAGTTGATTTTTGCATTCTTTTTTTAATCTTGACGGTGTCAAAATTTTGGTAGCAGTATATTTTTCTTTCTCCTTGTTGTGAAGTTGTTATATGGTTCTACCTTACATTGAATGAAGATTATATCCTCTCATCTGCTAGAAGGGGGCAGGAGAGTTCTTCTCAGTGATTTATGCAGAATTTTCTCATCTTTTTTATGTATCAACCGTTGATAAGTGTGATAAAAAGAAATGCCTGAGAGCATGGTTGCATGTTGCTGTTCCCCAAAATAATATTCACTGTGTGTGTGTGTGTGTGTGAATTGCTGGTTTCATCGGGGGTTGACTTTTTGTCGACTGTTGAAGGCATATTTTTTGGGCCTACGTGGCTTGAGAGCTTTGAATCTTGCAAATTTATTTCATTTTTATCTCATTTTATGAAGAGATCCCCAAAACAAAGGCTAAGAAAGTGGTGAACAGTTTTTATGAATCTATTAGATTGCGGTGAGATCGAGAGGTGCTTAATTTCTCAGCAGAATGAAGACACCTGTCCAAGACGTCTTAGTCTCATTCTACTATTATGAGCTGTTGAACTTGTTTAGAGAGTGCTTTCAAGCAACATACTCGTTCAAATCCTTGAATTCCTTAAACTTTTTCAAAACATATTAGTATATAAACACATTATAGAAATGTAGTTAACAATATATATAAAGTGTAGACTCATATTATATCATTGAACAAAAATATATGAAAGTAGTTTATATAGTATGTTATTTTAGAAAAAATCACTATAACCTAACTAACATAATATGTGAATGTAGATAATACATTTTATGATTTAAATATTTAAATATATTAATTAATGAGCACAATAATTGAATGAGAATAGTAAGGTTTAACACTAAAGAAATCACATTATATTTATGAATCAAAGGGAACAACATATATTTAACAAAATGCTCATGAGCAAAATAGTAGACTATGTTATTATCCAAACTCAGAGTTTACTAGCTTGTCAATTGTTTAAAATATAAAAGGATCTCTAAAAATAAATATTTGACAACTCTACTTGAGCAAGAGTTTTTTTGAGGTCCAGAAGGTTGTTCAAGAACTAATTTAGCAAGCTTGCTATGAAGATCTAGAGCTTAAGTTGTTTAAATGAAAATCAAGCAATTAAGATCTAATGCGCTCTCTCATGTTTAGGAAGAACAAAATGGACATTATTTAAGAGGGGATGCTGAATAGCCTTCCTTATGAAATGATATAAGAATTTCATTTATTTTTAATTAACTATTTATTGTTTTATGATACTCAAAACCCAATCTAAAGTTTTTAGAGTGGATCATTCAAAGATGTGAAAAAAAATAAAAATGCATGTTATACGAAAAAGAGAGTGGCGTTTAGTAATTAAGATTCCAACATTCTTTGGCTCTCAGGGAAGCACCGTTATAAACTTCATATGCTTCACTAAATCACAAATACCAAGAAACGGTGTTAGCTGATCTCAAGACATCCAAAATCCATCAATTAACTTAGCCAGCCGCTAGACGCAACAAATTTTTCTTAAAAAATTTGGGAATCTTTACGATCACTCAATTAGAGGGAGTGCCATAGGATCATATCTACAATTTGGTGTATTTTGAGAGTTAATTTCTTTAAATGCACGCAACCTTTCCTATTGTTGCATCCACGGCTCACTTCAAGAATGTTTATTATTTTTAATATTTATTATCAATTATAGAATGACAAACTTCATTTCTTCTTTTCTTACTTAATGTTAATATAATTTTACTTATTTAGCATCAACTTTTCGAGGGTACATGTCAGATTTATCATCCTCCATCAATGATTACCTGGGTTTCAAAGATCACCACCTCCCCCAACTCTCAATTTCTTCCAAAAATGCTCCATTTTCTTGGGATGAAGATCAGTTCTTGGCTCTGGGAAGAGAGAGAGAGAGAGAGAGAGAGAGATGGCAAGTTCATCGAATCCAGAATCGCCCCATTAACTTAGATTGATGATAATAGATAAGAGATCTAGAGAAAATGCTGAGTTGGGTACTCCTGTTCATACCCATTGTAGTCATAATACAATCTCTCGCCTCTGCGAATGTCTCTGGACGCAATCAGCAGAGCCCGGCACTCGCCGTCCACATCGAACCTCACGCATTTGAGATTCTGCTTCTTCTTCCCTTCCCTACGCCACACAAAAATTTGTTCTACATGAGATCAGTCGGAGGCCAGATTCGGAGGGGGGGCGATCCAGAGATGCGCGAGGTGGAGGGAGGAAGCAGGATCGACTCACGGGGTGTGGTTGTTGATGCCGTTGATGAATCTGGCGACGTTTCCGCGCTTGTCCGGGCAGATGACTAGGGTTTCCGCAGGATCCACGGCCGTCATCAGAGTCATCATGCTGTCCCCGTCGTCGTCCTCCCGGTTCTTCAAGAAGTCGACGTCCCCCGCGTACTCCGCGATTATCGTCAGGTCCCTGATGAATCGATCTGCCTCCACAGTGAACCTGATTCCATCCAGAAAACTCTATGAATCGTCATTGTCGTCGTTCTTGGAGAAGAGGGAAGCCCGGTGGGGGAGGAAGCCAGGACCCACCCTTCCTGAGCGTCGAACGCCACCATTAGAGGAGGGCACTCCCCCCTCCCCATCATCCGCTTGCAGAGATTCAGGGTCTCTGCGTCTTCTCTGGATAGGACCTGAAACATCGAGCAGGAACAGCCATTGGAACGGGAAGATCCGGCGATCGGAAGGAGAAAGAGCTCGTCGGAGGGGAAGGATCCGCGGCGACCTGCATCCCCTCCCGTTCGAGGGCCGCGCGATTGGCGGATCTGGGGGCCATGCCGGGGACGTAGGTGAGCTCGTCACTGAACTTGGCCCCCGTCGCTGTGAGTGCCGTGGCGAGGGACGCCATCTGTGCCATCCTCCTCGCCGGATCCTCGCTGGGGATGAAGGGCAGCAGCTTCCTCTTCCTCTTGACGACGATGCGGGGCCCCGCTCGCTTCCTCCGCTGATGCTTCAGGCGAGACTCCCCGTCGGAGGCCATTGAGCAGCGCTGGATCCGGAAGAAGTCCACGATCTTCGTCTGGACGAGCGGAAACTCTGAAACAGGCCCAAGCGAGCCGATTAAGCAAAACCATGGACGGATGCCCCAGAGAGAGAGAGAGAGAGAGAGAGAGAGAGAGAGAGAGAGAGAGAGGAAGAGGGACATACGGCGGGGCCTCTTGTGCCTCGAGCAGGAGGGGCAGAACCAGGAGCCGGAGGGGACGGAAACGAGGATGGGACGGAGGCAGAAGGTGTGGAACCCGCGGTCGCACTGGTCGCAGAGGAGAAGCACCTCGGCGGCGCCGCCGCACCCGCAGACCTCGCATACAATGTCGGAGACGGCGTCCCCATCGGCGCCGCCCCCCTGCGAGCGGGGCGGTCGAGCGCGGGTCCTCTTCCTCAGTGGAATCTTGGGGGACATCGAAGGAAGCGGCGCAACGCGAGAGAGAGAGAGAGAGAGAGAGAGAGAGAGAGAGAGAGAGAGAGAGAGAGAGAGAGAGAGAGAGAGAGGAGTTTTACCTTGTAAAGCGGAGTACACGAGGTAAAGGAAAGGGGGCCGGTCGAGGCTTCGCGCCAAATTATCGTCCTCCGCGGACAAAGAAGCCGGGATTTTACACATATACCCATTATTATGCAGATAACGCATTTACACCCGAAAGTATATAACATATTTATCCAGGAGCACCACACCCATCATAATATTTAATTTTAAAAAAACCCATATTGGACGCAATTTATTAGCTATTTTATCAATATAGTTCCTCCCTATTATAAGCCACCACACACTAACGACAGTACTTGACAGCTCGGTCATATCCATCGAAAACCGCCAAAATTTCTCCAAAATGTGCATCGACCACCAAATTATATAATTTATAAATATAACCTCCTCCCCCTCTACTCCCCCGTCTCGCCCCTTACTGAATCCATAGCTTCTCCTCCCACTGCCGTACAGACCAAGGTTTCTACACGAAGGGCATTAAACCAAATAAATTCTACACGAGGTTCACGGAGTTCCGTGCAGCTCCACATCCACATCCGGCTCTCAGATGATCTCATCCCACGACCTGCTGGATACCGTTAGATTTATGGAATTTTCTAGAAAAAGCAAACTCAGGAATTTACAGTAGGTTGACGAATGAACAGTTTGACCGTGCACGGAAAGTCAACGGGAGCCCCTTATTTTGGATGCGCCCCATCCCATTTCATGGTCTCTCCCAGTCCTGCGGAGGTTCATACAATTTTCTTAAAGGAAGAGACCCATCACTGGAGAGACATCAGCTTCAGATCTAAGCCGTCCACGTCCCAAACAGGGGGACGATCTGGAGAGATCTCATCCGCTCACGATGAGTTGACTTCCGACGCAGACAGCAGGGGCAGATTTCCACCGATTTCTTATTGGCAAAAATGGGGAGGTAAGTTGGGAAGAAGAAGTTGACAGAAACATAGTCTCCATCTACTGAAAGCTTAAGACAAACGTTTGCTTTACTTAGTAATCCTCTGTACACAAGCCCAGCAGATGGTAGATGGACCACGGAGAAAAACCCTTTCCTTTTACCTCTCTCTCTAGCCTCAGTCCGCCTCCTCCCCCCCAGGTAGAGCTGACCATCGGACTAGGTCAAGGGCGTTGACTTTGGACAACCGGGCAGCGGTCAGTTGTCGGCGTTGATTCCGAAGATGCGTACCTTGTGCATGTTGGGGAACTTGGCGATCACAAGCACGGCGACGGCGAGGGTGTTGAGGAAGAGCATCGGCTGTTTGTAGTCGGTCGTGTGCGAGGCGATCAGGTACCTGGAATGGATGGTGAGAACGATCAAGGCGAAGATTTCTGGGGGCCATTTTAGGAAAATGCTGAAAATATTCATTGGGTTCCTGGATTAAGATCGTAATAGCAGTGATAATGAGCTCCAATGCGTGTGTGCTCGCAGTCTAAATCATGATACGAAGATTCTCGATAGATTCTTTTGGAAAAATGCTGAAAGGAAAGGATTTCTATTTTCTTACAGCACTTGCGACATTCGGGGTTGACTTTTTCTCTCTCTCTATCTCTCTCTCTTTCTCTAACGGATGATAAAAAACAATCAAGTAATGCTTCTTAACGGATAATGCTACAAGAAAGTAAAAAAAAATCTAACAGTGGACTGGAGGCTCTGACTTTTAGGTCCAAATAAGTCAACGTCGTTGCCCATACTTCTGTATGCCTCACATGTCAAGAACAACTCAAGCCATGTTCATGGTCAACTTAAGGTTCAGCAGCATTGAGGCTAAATATGCTGACGACTTTTTTTTTTCAAAAAAAAAGGAGAAAATGAAGGCGGTGCACGGGGCTGTTTCCGAGGTCATGGAAGGACAGAAACACTAGAATATCTATGGATTGGAGGAAAAAAGAAGACGAGGCTTAGAGAAGGTTGACTAAATGCGGGGGGGACACGTGGGTTATAAGCATACTCACAGTACGACTGGCACAACGGTTAGAAACTTCCTGTTACGAGTCAGCTGCTTGCCATTGTCCATCTGCTCCCACCATGTCAAAGCATTATAGATACCCTGGTCCTCCGCGAAGGGGGTTCCCTTCATCCAGTGGAAAAAGTGATACGTAACCTGAAAATAAAGCGAGGTCAAGCGGCTTCTATAATCCTTATTTTCATTAATATCGGTTCACCTTTACATTACTAATAATAGATCACGTTTTCTTCTGAAGATCTAATCTGATGCCGTCCTCTTTTTTTTTCTTTTTTTTTTGTTTTATGATGGTAGAGCAACCCACCATTGATGAAAAAAATAATGAAAATGATGGTAGCTCCAAAATAGCTCATAGTCTCATTTCACAACGGTAAAGAATCACAAATTGGGTTTTGTTACTATCTACCAGGAACATTTCGGCCGGGAACTGAAAAAACACTGGAAATGGTAAGAGTGCCATGAATGTTCCAAAATCTTGTGGTAGTTCTGAGAACTAAAATTATATTTGCTAGAACAAGCATGGTCAAGGGTACACATGATAGCAGAATGCCCTTTATAAAACACAGAACACCATGGAAAAGAAAAGGCATAAATTAAAAAAGGAATTATATCATTTAGATATCGCCTCGAGGATTAGCGAGACACTGACAAAGGAAACTTAAAAAGGTACCAGAGTTGCTACAACGCAATAATAAGGATGGATGGAATATCTGACCAGGATGTGGCAGGTACAGATAAGAGGGTTTAGATTATATTACTTTGAACATTCAAGTAGGGGGACAGTTTGTTTTGGCTTTTATATGAACCACTGTCTAAAAGAATCAGTAATAAGATGTCAACTCGGTTGCGATCTATAGATGGAAAGTTTTAAGATCCTGAAAGAATGGTAAATGGAAGAAAAACCTCGCACCAACACTGCAAGTCCTAATAGACATGTTCGTGTATATGTTCCCTGTGCTTCTAGAGACTCTCCCTGTTTAAGCCGATATGGGGAGGGATATATCTGTCACCCGTCCTGCACAGAGTCACTGAGCAGTCCTCCCCTCTACCAAGTCAATCAAAGATGAATGAACCATATACAGCACAGTGCTCTGCAATCCCCTGTTGGTAGTCACCACCGGCTGGAACATACCCTAGGGGGTAGCGCCGGATACAAATTATTCCATGAAAATGACATCCAAGGTTTTTCTAAAAAAAGGTCCAAAGGCTCATCCTTCGCTCCACACAGACAGATGTACTGTAGGGATTAATATTGTCTATAAAAAGAGAGAATTATGCATGTCCATGCGAAATCATGCCCATCAATATCATCACTTTAACTAAGGATGAGCAGAATAATTCAGCTTCTACTTTGCCCGAGGTTGCCAACAGGAACAAGTAGATGAATGCCTTCTTGGGGTTACAAGATTGCTAATATTAAAAAAAATCACATATAAAAGACTGATCTTGAAGGAAGAAAATAAATGAAGTGAATGAACAACTAAAGTGAAACAAGTCATGCCAGAATTTTGATAGCATCTATTTTTTTAGTGAAAAATTAATAACTAGACAGAAAAGAAGTAACCTGTGGCAAACACCAAGATTAATGACTATTATTGTGGGGTGCCTAAAGTTCGAAAGAACAGATGAATCTCGTGGTAACAATGTTTCTTCCTCATTTTGCTTCTTTGCGAAGTCTCTATTGTTTAGAAAAAAATGCCACAACAGCATGCTACAGTAAACATCATGCAGATAAAAAGGAGTCACGAATGACGATAACAGAGACATAAAAGGAACAACATTTGCAGAAATAACCCCAATGGGACCTTGTGAAAGGTGAGGCAGAGTGAGACTTGACGAAACTGGAAAAAAAATTAAAAAGGAGGAAAAATATGCGAAATGGAATGAGACTGAAAATTTTTAAACCGGAGTAAGGAATACATTATATACGAGAAATTCAGATGGACGAAACAAGTAATGGATTTATGGATCAGAAAAGTAGATCAAATAAAACTTAATTTTAGGCAGTGACAAGATCATAAGAAGTGGTTAAAGATCAACGATGTTAGAAATGAATATAAAAGGGAGGGAATAACATCAAAGAGACATTCCGAGCTTTTTTTCTGGAATTTTTCTCAACGAGAAGGAATTCTTGCTCTAAATATCAATGAGGTAGTCCCGAATACAATAGAAAAAAAAATCTCCAGGAAAATAGTCTTCTTTTTTCGGTATCTTTGAGCAGTAATAAAACATGAATTAATGAGCGATCTAAACAAAATCAAATTAAACTTAAAACATTGCCTCCTAAAATCAACTTTTGAGGTCCCAAAAAAAGCTCGCGTGCTCAATCAGTTTAGACCCATCTTTTGTTAGTTTTTAGAGGAAAATAAGAAGGTACTAGTCAAAGGATAGAAAAGGTGATGGAACAAGCTGACAAAAATTTATCCACATCTATGGCAAAATAAACATCTTTGATAACTTACGATGGAATATGACGCCATTCATTATCAAAAAGGAAAAGAGGAAAAATGTGTAGAAGATAAGCTTGATTATGAGACGTTTACATTAGAATAAATTGGAACTGTGTAAACAAAACAATACGTTTGATGATGTTCAGTTGCCAATGGACTAAATGTGTTACAAACTCCACCTCAAAAGAAAGGTTTTACATTCTCATTAATTACAAACCGTGAATACTTCAAGCATTCAAGTGATCTGAGACAAGGAGACCCTTCACTGCCATTTATTTTCTAATTGATAAGACAAGATTTCAATTCAATGAAGAGAAAGACATCAAAGGGATCACCGAAGGAATTCAGGTCGGTAAGCACAAATTCACTCTCACTCGCCTTCAATATTCTTTGGAAACTAAGTCAACTTGAAAATCCAATCGTTGAAGCAGTTTTATTGATCTTGAAATGGTTCCAGGTTCAAAGCACTACTTTGAAAAGTGAACTAGTAGCATTTATTCATTTAAAGTGAAAAAGTTATATACATTAACTTTAATAAATCAAAACTACTGGGATTGATATTCAGAAGGGTGAACGGTGTCTCTGTTGCAAAACTGAGCTGTAAAGTGGTCAGCCTATCAAATACTCGGCACTTCATTTGTCACTGGAAAATAAGAAAAAAAAGATTGGACTGATGACTCCAGGCTGGAATGAAAGTCGAAGCTTCTTTAAGGGGGGGAGGTAGATGAATTTTCTCATGAACAACAATGCCAAGTTCAACCATATACTATGGTCATATTCAGGATCCTTAACAATTAAGATAATAATTAACGCCATCAGAAGTATACTTTAATGCAACTGTAATCCGAGAGGAGTAAGCTTTACGAAATGGGATAGCATTTGTAGACAAGGATTAAAATGGAGTTGGTTTACCCGAGAATGATACATCCGAAAAGGACCTTACTTAACACGAATAAATGGTGTACTGAAATGGCCATGAGGTGCAAATCATCAGTGACAGATGAAAAATTGTGTCTGTACACTGAAATGGTCAAAAGCTACAAGCCAACAATGATACATGAGAAATGGTCCTCGTCTACTAAAATGGTTTAAAGTTCAACACGTCTGATCTAGGAAAAAAATAATTTCGCTCATTCAACTGCTCGCCTCTCTAGGAAGAAACGAAAAATTCCTCACTAAATTCTCTCTCCTTATTTAATATCTGAAAAGGATCTTTCGTGTATAAGAATTTCGGTCAATTTCAGTATATAAGTTGTAGAAGACTGAAACTTGAAAGATAAACGTCTTCAAGGAGTGACACCTGCTCTAGTGTACTCATCCAATATATAGATGATGTAATATAACAACGGAAATTCCTAACTTAGAAGAGTATCACATGTCACATTGAAGGATATGATCAGGTTCAACGTATGCAATATCACATGAAGGAAAAATAAGAACAAGAAGAAAAAAATGGAGATGGAGTACAAAAGGGAGTTCTAGTGTAAGATATTTTGTTTGAAAATATAAAAAAACATAGCAGGTGAGTCTGGCGGAAGAATAAACCTTGACAACATTAAAAAAAATCAACTTGACAACGACGCGCCACTACCTGTGATGAAATATTCAGAAATTCAATAAAAAGTGAGTTTTTTGGAGAGTTTTTGGGGGACAGCAGAGGACAGCAATTATGTGCAGGGATCTACCTTACAAATAGTATAACTCTTGCTGATGATTATACAACAGTTACGATTTGATGAGAGGACGTTATAATTTAATGAAAATTATCGACAAAAATAGATTGGTGGATGGTGCTTCTACCGGTTGTGCTGCCAATAGATGATTCAACACGAATTTGAAGACTTACAAAACATCAACAACAAAACGACCGTGCATGTGGATCAATTTTCCTTGGGCATGGATAATAGAGAACCTCAGCATCCTACCTAATGATAAGGATCAAGGATACAAAGAATTCTCCGGGTTAAATCTCCTGTTACGCAATGAGCATACATAGAACCTTTACGAGGGATCCAGTATTACGTTTTTTATTTTAATTTAAATGTTTCAATCATATATCCTATCTTTGTGTGTTTTTTTTCTGATACCAGATTACCTTCAACCTAGAGAAACAACAGTAACGTCAATCGTAAAGAGAAGTACTGGACCCGATCCATGAAAATGAGACATAGACGTTCAATTATGAAAAAAACCAAGACCTAGAAATCTGAAGATAGCGGAATGCTGGAGCGAGAAGGCCGCATCATCTTACAACGAAGTGCGAGAGGTTGACGATCGTCCAGGCCATCCCAGGCGTGCAGCCGGAGACGGACAGCACTATGAGCCAGGAAAGGAAGAGGATCAGGATGTAGGTCGTCCAGACGCCGGGGTACATGAACCACTCCGTATTCTTGTTCAGATCCGGCGGCGGTGACGTCTGCACGTACAGCTTCGCCATAGCACCAGAACAACAGGAGCAAGACGAGCTGGATTCCAATCCCTTTCAGCCAAAAGCCTCCAAATCTACGGCAGCGGCCTCCTCCGGCGGATTCCCCCTTCTTCAGATCGAATCCGGTGCAGAGACGTCCCCCGGGAGATCGAATGAGGAAGAAGAGGGAGAAGACGGCGTTCTTCAGAACCGCGAGGGAAGTGCCTATAGAGGGAACATAGTGAGAGAGACGGGGGGAGAGAGAGAGAGAGAGAGGGGGGTTTGTGGGCCCCACAAAGGACCAAATCATCATTCTCATCCTGGCCGTCCATTTGTGGATGGACGAGCATCTCCACCTTCCACTGTCTTCTTCCGGGACTAAGATGATCGATATTTATTAGACCTAGCGCTTATGGGATACGACCGAACCGAAAACCATTACCTTTTTTCGTTCAAAACCCACGTACCCCTTATTTTACCGTGAGCGCCCAACTCCTGAGAATGTAGACCGTCCGATCTGGAAAGCACGGTGGGATGAGGAGCGGCCCGAGATCCCCGTGGTGGGCGCGGCTCAGCTGTCACGTGCGAAAGACCGGGCTGGCCCATTCATCGCCCCCCAACCTCCCAAGGCCTGGCTGTTCCCACGTGCGAGCAGTCGTCTCTCTAGGGCGCTGTTGGGTTACGACCAATTGGAACCCCCCGATTTTGAATGCATAAATAGCCCGACTTTAACTCGATTTGACTGGCCCCAAGTTACATGGTCAAATGAGTTTGATATGACTTCTTTATAACTTTCCTTTGAAATTTCGTTGACCGATATTTTGTCAAATTATTTAAGTTTAATGTTTGAAAAAAGCCAAAATAAATCAAAATAAGAGCTTAAAACCAAAGCTGTCAGTTTTTTTTTATGTTTCCCATTTTGGTCTTGCGTAACTTTAAAGTAATTCATCTTTTCCTTATCTAAGGAGTAAATATAAACCCTATTTTATATTCTTCTGCACAGAAAATTGGATGAGAGTAATCAAACACCATGTAATTATACAATATTTATAATTTATATATATTATGGATTAAATTAATAAATAGAAAATTTTCAGAGATATTCACATCAAAATCCATAATTTTGTGATGACATCATTTTGCCTTGCTATTAATAACATCTCAAAATTTGTTTTGATATGTTGAAATCAATTATTGAAGTCATAATCATGCAATTTGATGACAAATACATTCGCCTAATTATAGTAATCCTTCAAGTTTCCAAACAATCCCATTCAAACATAAAGCCAAATAATATTATTGAAGGGTGGTGTTATCTTCAAAACATATAAAACTATAATTTATAAATGATGGAAAATATAATCTTTTAATATGGTCGTTAAGGCATGTGAATACTTGCCTATCGTTGTAAACGTTTTTAGAAGTGTGTAGAAGATTTGATCATGAATTGTTGACCCTAAGGAGTCAACAACTAAATTAATGTTGATATTAATTTGAGTTGAGCTAATATGAGGGTTATGTCAAATTTATTGATTTTGATGTTAATAAATTAATTACCTAATTTTAATTGTGAAAGTTTTCTAGAAAGTAGGTCAAAATACATTAATTCCTATTTTAAGATATAAATATTTAGTTATATATATATATCTATTTTTTAATTAAATATATTTTTTAAGCCTTAAATGAAGAAATGCATCAAGGAAATCATATCAGAAACAAAATAAATTATTTTAGATAAGAAACATAGGAGAGAGAAGATTAGTTGACCTAGGGAGCAGAAAGAGGCACGTTGACCAACAAAAGTGTGTCACCAATCTTTTTTCAGTAGAGAGAAAATGATAAAAATACAATAATAGAAACTCATTTAACACATGTCAAATTTCAATGATTGTGCAATTGATGTGACTTTAAAAAACTGACAACAATAAGTCATGTAACATGTGGCAAAAATCTAATAAAGATGGTAGATAGTGAGAACAATAAAAATGATACATTATAATTATCCAATTCAAAATTCATATGACAAATGTCCAAATCAAGAAAACACAACATAGTGACATGTGGTGGAATTTTGATTAGTGCAATAACAAGTGATAAGAGTCAAATATAAAGTTAAGGCATGGAAAGATGATCAATACTTCAATTTACATATGGTAAGATTTGAATGCTCAAGTGGCATATCTGAATTGAGCCATGCAAGACTACACATGGTAAAATATTTGCTAAGCACATAACATAATGGTAATGTTTGACAACACAAGTGACACATTGCAAAAGATTTGACAATGAATATGATTCATTGTAAATATTTGAAAACTTAACTAACATGCACAAGTAAATAATCAATATATCTCTAGCATGGACAACATGCTCAACATGTGGTAGAAGCACTTTTAACATGCTAGTTGATATATGGCAAATGAACCTAAGGTTGATAGTGTATCTTCACACATCAGAAGAATGACATGCCAAAATATCATAAATTAACATATAAGTTTGAGTTGGTCAAACTAATGAAACGCAATCTTATTGTCTACCAATAGGTTCATTCACATGTCAACTTAGAGAATCTTTGACTGATCATATCTCATGTATTAAATTCTAACAATCTAGATATAGGACTCTATAAAAGTTTTTTGGACAAACTTTCAAATAATACCTCAAATGACATGAAATCTCATTTTTCTCATCTTTCAAATCTTTATGAGAAAATTTTAATGTAAGCTCATACATGCTTAATCTTCTTCCTTCACTTAGATTGTTTACATGATCCAAGAAGCTACCTCTATGCATTTAAAGGTTAAGGTAAGTTCATTGTACCTCTTGTTATACATTAATTTACTTTAAGAGTACTTACAATGAGGAATGACTAAACATCATAAATATATGTTTTACACATGTTGGAACTTAATGTGTTCGCTTAGTCATGTTAATTAGTGTGTTGACCTAGTAAAACTAGAATTCACCTAAATTGGTTAAAATTATTTAAAAATATTATAACAAACTAGTAACAAATTCATCCCTTATCTTATTATATTTTTTCCAACCTAACAGAGTATAACCAAGACTTCATCCTACATAAAAATGGAAGGAGAGGGAGAGTCACAACGTCCATATGTACCCTTTAAGTAATTTATAAGTGAATTGAATCCTTGAAAAGGTAGAAAACAAAAAAAAGTGATAATTACAACATTTAATAAGATGATTGTCTCCAACACTCCAAGTTGTCCAAACAATCAAAATAAGGTTCTAACTAACTCGATGATGGAAGATTGCATGCTCTAACTAAATCAAGGTAGAAAATAGATAAATCTAAGTCTTTTTGATATCAATCTTGATTGACATATTCAAAACTTAGTGACTGCACTAATTAGTCGTGGCATGGGTTTAAATTATAGATGTTTGTGCATTCAATTGTTCATAAAAATCTTAAGTTATTCATTTGGTGAGAGTTGCTAAAATTGGTGGAGGATTGACAATATCATAATTGTCATTTGATACGATGGAGTTAATAATCATGGTGGATGAGTGCCAACAACTTAACTATTTTTAAGGGAACAAAGTATAGTAAATAATAGTATAATGATTGTCCCTAAAGTTGTATGATTACTCATTTTTCAATAAAAAAAGTGACTAAAAACTCAAAAAATTATCTAACTCCTAAAGAAATGAATACTCAAGATATAATCTTTGTAGAAGATTAATGAAACTCATAGTCTCTTGAGATAATGGATGTAAGTTGAGGACCAAACTATTCCTAAGGTTATATGTGGAATTCTCTTTTTTTGGTTTCTACACAAAAATTATATTCTTTGAAATTTTAGTACTTAAGATTACTTTTTTTTTATGTTCGTAATGCTCTACAAAGTATGAATATATCATACTTTAATTAACATCATAAAGTATAATATCAAACTATAGGTTTAAATTTTAAGATTAAGGCTTATCAAATTAGAGCAGTTATCAAGTGATATATTCAATCAAGTTTTTTCCCTCTCCCTCCTACATTACATAAATCTCCACTAGAAACATTCAACATTTTCTATTCATCTATCTATTGGTAAGTGATAATATCTCATTTTTTAGATGTAATGTGAGTTAAAATAATAAAATATTGCATAAATTTCATAAAAATAAATTAAAATTATTTAATATTTTTTAAAAGAATTTTGAATTTTTTTTTAATTTTAATTAATTAATATAATTTATTTTATATTAAAATAAATTACCTACTATTTTATGAAATAAATAAATAAATAAATAGATAATATCTATTATCAAGTGTAGTTATATAATTTTCGCTTGATCTGACGCCCCTTAACGTGCCACATCACCCTTTCTCGTGGTGAATCGGTGGCTGATCGATACCTATATCACACTAATGTTTTGTGATTTTTTAAGACTTGCCACGTACCCCAAGAGTAAATAGATCAAGTGGCATAGAGCGCATTACATAACCAGTGTACTTAAGTCACATAGAAGCATATCAACAATTATCAATTATCGTCAGATAAAACTGAGATTATAGATTATCGCCTACGAAATAAAAAGGGTAGAAGTTTGCCGACGATAATCATTTCATCTTCTCCCTCCTTCACATGGTCAGAGCCTCTGATGATTGGCGAACCCTCCTCTTGACTCCCTTGGCTACACCTAGAGCCTCCTGCGAGTAGCCAAAAATCTTCTCCTTTACCCCAGACAGTAGTGATAGCAGCATCAAACCCTTCTCTCCACTAAATTTTTTCGACGAGTAATGCAAAGTTATCAAATGATATTTATGTGCCTTCCGATGTGGTGTGACATGACCAGATGATACAAAGCCATTACACTAGTGTCTCTTGCTATTCCATAGGCTGACCCATTTAAAGACAATGTTAGTTTTAGATTTATTTTCTATTTTATTTAGTCTTTGTCACAAAGCATAATTTTCAGACATTCGCCAAAAATAATTGGAAGAACACATGATTCACTTGATCAAAATGATTTCTTTCTAGCTAAAACCTTACGTAACTCATATTTAATCATCTATGAATTGATTTCGAATTTTATCTATTGAGAAATCTAGCTAAAATTCCTTATCATTTTTCCACAGGGAGGAACATTTTCCAACAATTTTCTAGTGATTTATCTCTGATTAATCATCAGTTTGTTGATTTTATGGTTGCATTTTAACCATTTAATACTTATTAATTGATTAGAAATTGATTCAGGCATTTTACTGTGATTTCACATCTTTTTCGTGAATTCTCTCTTACATATTTGTGACCACGATTTTCTCTCTCCTAATTATTGTTTATTTTATTTTCTCTCTCCTCTCATCCACTTAAAAATTCATCTAAAATCCCTTCTTAACCCCATTTATATCTTCCAAAAATTCATCCAAAAGTCACTTCGAAATCCCACATCTATCCCCCAAAAGTTCTTCCTCTAATCCCTTCTAAATCTCACATCTATCTCCCTTTTTCTCTTCATTAGTTATTAAATATTAGTCTCTGCTATTTAATTCATAAAATTCTAAAAAAGTATAGAATCACTAAAATAATAAAATCAAAATTAATATTTATAGCAGGTTATTCATGCTCCTGTGTTTGATTTTGAGACTTATTTTTTACTAATTATTTATTAAGTTTTAGTTATAAATATTATTACATTATGAGTATTTAAATCCAATGACAAATGCTCATTGGTAGATGTTATTGTAAAGACATAAGCCAAAGATTGACAATGCATGTGCAGAAGTTAATATTTTATAAGTGTATAGGATGAGATAGGCATAATTATCAACAATGTATAGAAAATAAAGTTCAATGATAATAATATGATGTAAAATTTAAAATTTAACATGCTTTATTACTACAAAATTTATAGTGTTTACAGATTATTAAATACTTAAATTTGATCAGTCTCAAGATATGATCGTTAAAATTATAAAACTAAGTAAAAAACCAAAAAGTGGAAGGGTCAATTAAGTATTTGGAGGTATTTAATTATTTTTTAGATTTATATGTGTATATAGATGTGTTGGCACATGTATTGTGATAAGACCACTCAACACTCTCTCACAAAGATCATCAAATTTTTTATATTATTTGTCCTCAACTTGGCTACTTCTAGTCATAGTGGAACTACCCTCCTATATTCACTTATTTTCCTAAGGAATACCTATTTATATTCATGAGTTCGACGACTAAAATCACACAAGTTTATCTCTTTAGAGACCTAGTCTATCTTGGGCCAAATACCACTATTAGCACCACTTGCCTTCACCTAATATAATTTTTCCTCACAACCCCTTGGGGTCTAGTAGAGAGCAATAGTTGAATTGATTATTTGTCAAAATAAATTGGTCAATAGGATGCAACATTTTCATGTATCATTGATGTATGCAATAGAATGGTGATGATAAACACTGAATTTTCATGTATTCATTCAATTTTTGATCAAGAATCATTCTCCTGTAAGTAAAGCTTTGTCTTGATCAATTCAGCCCTTAAATTTCTAAGAAAAGATTTGATCAAGGAAAAAATGTATTAATTTTCTTGTTTTATTTAATTTTCTAAAATATGTAGGAATGATTCATAGACCTTCCAAACTTTGATTCTCTTTATCCTTGTTGTCATTTTAATTAAAATTTGAACTGAAATTTTATACCTTGACGAAGTATAGTTAGGTTTCCACTTGGATCATAATCATTAAATTTATCTTCACTTTTTTTACACGTAAATATACTAGTCTTATCATCAAGAACTCTATTCAAAATTTGAAGATCTGATCCTTTTCTTATTTTTTTGTTGACTTCATTAGTGTAGTCTTTTATAAAACTTGTATAAAATTATTATGAAATGATAAATACTCTAAAATATGAAAAAATATTGTATAATCAATGGTGAAATATTTCACATGATTTGTGTTAACCTTTTCCATATAAATATATGTTTAACCTTTTTTACAGATTATTCTTCAATTGATAACCTTTTAAACTTGAAGTATTCTTAAGATACGTAATCACATAATTTGAAGGATTAAAGTTTTATATTTGATCATTATTGATAATATCTAAAAAATTTAATAAAATTTTTATATATTAAAATTATTGGACATATTACATGTTTATTAAATCACCTAATATAGTATCAATGGTTGTCCCTAAATAAATTTGATTCCTTGTTTCATGAGCAACAAAATGGCTAAAAGCCTAGAGTATCATCCAACTCCTAAACAAATGAATACCTAGATATAATCTTTGTAGAAGATAAATGAAACTCAAAGAGTGTGACTCCTAGGATAATGAATGTAGGTTGGGGGGCCAAACCATTCTAAACTTTGTGTGTGAACTTCTTTTATGTCATTTTATATAGACCAAGTATAACATTTGAACTTAACTATTCTAGTTCTCTCAATTAGATCACCTATTTTAAATATATTCTGAATGGTCTACTAAGTATCAACAAATTGTATTTTATTTCAACTGCATAAATTCTAAAATAAGTCTCTAGGGTTAATTTGAAGATTCAACCTTATCAAAATAGAGTCATTATCCAATATAATTAAACACAATTAAGTCTATTCCCTCTTCCTCTATTACATTAGCTGCCACTAGATAACTTGAACTTTCTCTATTTATCTATCTATTAGTTAGATGTTACAATGTGCACATAAGCCAAAGGTCAACATTACATGTGTGGAAGCTAATCTAATAGAGGAAGAGTGATGACGTACACACAAGTCAAGTATCAATGACACACAAAAACCAAGGTTTAAAGATAAATATATGGTACAGAAGTTGAGGTTTAATAACAAATTATTTGTTGTTCTAGAAGAATATTATCATGTTGCTTTTGGATTTTGAAACCTACAAAATGGAAATATGATGCCAATTACCCTACATCTCTAGGTGTTGGAGAGAACAATCTAGAGATTTTGAGAATTGTCATGTAGATTATGAATTGAATTAATATTTCTCAAAACATTTTTTAGAGCTACCCTCATTGATGCGCTATCTAATTTTGAATTTGAAGTCCCTATCCTTATAGTTGACTTTAGACAATGAATCATAAATAAGGGTCTCACTCAAGATGTTGAGATGTGGGGCCATATGACGAAATGGGCTTTGTTTGACTTTCACATTCACACACAAACTATAGGAGAGAGAAAGAGAGAGAGATTTTGACATATCATGTGGGTGGTTGTGAAATATAAACTTATCAAGATGCAGCCTTTTCGTAAAATTATGTATGGCCTCGACAAGTGCCATGGAAGCCATCCTAGCTCATTCAGAACTCTTGACAATACCCATTGACCGTCTCATGTACAAGCAGTAAGTTCAATATATATCAAAAAGAGTCAACTCCAGATAAATCAGTCCACTTTATTATGACGACTGGACGAACCAAGTTTAAAGCTCAATTTATATAGCAGGTGATAACTACAGCAAAAAAAAACATCATTTTTACTGTAGTCATACGATCACAGTTGGATAAAGGCTTTGAGAATATCTTATGGTTGTAGATAGGATATGGAGGGAGGGTATTTTCTGAATTAACGGGAATTTTGTGTGGGGGCTGAAAAGAAGAAGCGTATAATTCAGACTATTTTCGCGTCCTTTGGAGGGCGGATGGGCGTCACCCGTCAGACGAAACGCGTCTCTACCGACTTCGCCGGAATAGAGGATCAGCTCTGACAGCTAAGCTTCTCCGCCGTCGCAACGGTCGATTTCCCCACCTCGTCCCCCCCTTGACCTCTTCCCACCCAACCCATGTTCCCCGCCCTCTTCCCCCCCTCCTCTCTCCACCGCCCCATTATCGCAGGCCCCTCCTTCCCCTTCTCCCCCAGCACGCAAGACAGACACAGAGAGAGTCTCTAGAGAGAGAGAGAGAGAGAGAGAGAGAGAGAGGTTATGGACGGCTCTGAGATACCGCCCTTCTTCGTTTGCCCGATATCGCTGCAGATCATGGAGGATCCCGTTACACTGTGCACCGGCGTGACCTACGACCGGGAGAGCATAAGTCGATGGCTATCCGCGTACAGGCAGGCGACGTGCCCCGTCACCAACCAGCCGCTCGCCGACAGGACGCTCACGCCGAACACCACCCTCCTCCGCCTTATCCACTCCTGGGCGGCGGCGGTGGCGGCAGCGAAGGCTGCAACCAGCCACCGGCCCGCGCTGGTGGCGCCGGCGCCGAGCGCGGCCGTCGACGTCTCGGCAATCCTTGTCCTGGCCGGCGAGCTGAGGCGGCCGGTGGGGCAGCTCAGTGCCATGAGGCGGATCAAAGAGCTGGTTCAGGAAAATTGTGCTTACAGGGAATTCATGGAGGAGACCGGGGTCACCTCCCTCGTCGCGCAGCTGGTGGCGAGATCTCCGCCGCCGGAGGGCGGTGGAGCCCTCCTCAACGACGCCGTTGCCATTTCCGACGAGGCCACCTCCTTGCTCTACCTGATGAGCCCGCCCGCGGCGAGCCTCAAGAAGCTTGCGGAATCCCGAAACGGCGAGCTGATAAGATCGCTCTCGTCAATCTTACAGAGCGGTTCTTACCAGGCGCGGGTTCACGCCATTCTGCTCCTCAGAACCATTTTCATGGCGGTGGACGGCAGCTTCAAGGGGGATATCGACGCCGACCTCTTCGACGGGACCGTGGAGATCCTGAAAGACCAGAATTGCGACCGCGCGGCGTCCGTGGCGGCGCTATCGGTCCTCGCGGAGGTGGCGCCGCACGGCAGGAACCGCGTCAAGGCGGTGGAGAGCGGCGCGGTGGCGGCGCTGGTGGAGCTGCTGGCGGAGGAGAAGGGAGAGGGGAGGAAGTGCGAGGCCATGCTGGCCCTGCTGGAGGAGCTGTGCAGGCGGGCGGAGGGGAGGGCGGCGCTGGTGGGCCACGCCGCCGGCGTCGCCGCCGTGGCCGGGAAGCTCCTGGCCGGCTCCGCCGCCGCCTCCGGGAAGGCGGTGCGGATCCTGCTGCTCCTCTGCAAGTCCTGCGGGGGGAGAGCGCTGGTGGAGGAGATGGTGGCGGTGGGGGCCGTGGAGAAGCTCGTGGCGGTGGCGCGGCGGCCGGAGGGGATCAGCAGGACGAGGGAGAAGGCCAAGGAGATCCTCGCCATGCATCTGAGCTCGTGCAGGAGGTCCCCCTGCTTCCCTGCAGACCTCGTCATCTGAGATCATCGATTCTCCATTGTTCTTTCTCTGTCGTTCTGTGGATTCACAGAATGACAGAGCAGTCAAGTTTCTGCTCATCAACAATTGCAAACTACTACACCCTTTACAAAGTCGTTGCCCTAATCTTTCAGAAAATATAAATATTTGGATACATTTAAATAGCAAATGGCCAAATTACTGGCTTTTATTATTTTAATGTGTAATTTATTTAATTAATTAGATAAAGCTCGAACAAAAATGACTCATGTGATCGGGTGGCTCAAGTCTTGTAGCTCTTCTAGCGTTTTGTGAAAATATTTAAATATTAAGTAAAATGAGAACACAGGTCGGCTTAAGGACAAAGATAAATAATAATATTAATTTATATTATTATTCTTATGTACTACTTATACAACATTAAAATACTTTCACAAGAAACAACCAGACTTATGTCAGCCCATTATCTTTGCTCTTGATTGGGCTGAGCTTAGGTTCATAGAGCCCACAAGAGCCATTTTTCGACTTGAATGATCCAATTTATCATATAAATTACACAATAGAATAAAAAAAGTTAGGAACATATTGGGTTTAATCTTTAAACAAAAAAAATTCAAATCAGATAAGAGTGGATCCAAATAGTAGGGGAAAATATGCAGTTCACATTGGGACGCACCGGCCTCAGATTCCTTGATGCTTTGGAGAAAAAAGATGAGAACTATATGATCTTATCCCCAATATGGGGATGGGATTCTTCTCCGAATTATAATTTCTAGTGGAATTCCGTACCAATATCTCCATATTATCATAATCCCACCTTGTAATAAGTGGGGGTGTCACAGTCATGAGGCTTCATACCAAACAGTCCATTGCTCCGTCTTTCTGACACTTGTGGGGGAAAAAATAAATTCCAAATAAGGAAAAAAATAAAGGAACACAGATTCATGAAATATCTGACGCCCAGCCCACTTTATCTTGTGAAATGAAATCAATCTATATTTTTTAAATAAAATATACAGAGAAAAAATACACATTAGTAAAGAATATGAAAGGAAAGACGGCACCCGGCTTCTCAAATTTCCATGCTGAGGTTCATTCTTGAGATACCAAAGAGCAGGCCTTCGGACTTGGGCTTGCCTGGTCAACAAGTCCAGTCAGTCCTCCCGCCACTCGTATCGACAGCTGGCATTGCAGCACATGTAGAAAGTGGTCATGGGCTCATCAGCAGATCGGATTTGCATCTGTCTGAAGTATGCTTCTCCACCTTGGCACCTTGGACATGTCACTACATGGTGAAGAACTTCCATTAAACAAGCGATTTGCCTATCGGATTCATGAAGATAGTCAACCATATAAATATTTATATCAACAAAGAAATACATTTCCTATCGAAGTACAGAAGCTCCAGGGCTTTTATGTTCACCAGAAAAAACTGAGGGCTGTCAGAATTTTCCATCAGCACCTATTTTTCAGGGTGAAGCATTCGAAGTAGCAACAGAGATTTCCAACTAGTTCATATTTTTCTTGTAAGCCATTAAATAAACTTCAATGATTTCCAAATATATACTGGATTTCACAAGAGTACGCATAACATCAATGAAACTAAGACGTTCAGCAATGATTTTGATCTTGAGTGGTTTCCTGCATGAGCGCAGAAATAAAATCACCAACTTTTCTCAAAACTGTGTTTCCGAATCTTTTCACCCTCGGAGAGAGGTGAATAGCTGCCTCAGATCAGGCTATAAAGTAGCTCCGCAACTCCGGGACTGTTACTCATGGTTCTTCTCCACATTCCTCCATCATGGAAGGAATAAGACAATGGCCAAAAATAGCTATTACTGCTGGCATATGAAGCAAAGGATTTCCTCAAAAGAACAAAAAAATCTTGAGGCAGAAAAGGGTTTATCGCTTAATCACCTCCTTGCAAACTATATGTTTCTGAAGGTATAATTAGAGCATATCCATAGTTTTCAATCTCACATTCGAGTTTCTCAGCGTAACGAACAAATATTTTAAGATGCATCAGGATTCGCGGAAGATATTTTTTTGTGTCAAACTCAGGAAACTCTCATCAGAGAAGCTCTCTTGATCAATACATTATATATCCACGGATTCTTATTTCTGGCAACCACAGGTATCTCCATTTTGGGGTATATAAACAAATAAACTCTGAGGATCAGGAGAATAACATCCAGGATTTAGTCAATCAACGAGGATCATCCACCACGGGTTATCCGAACGACTGAGACTTCACGGAAGATAACGACAACCAGGAATAGGGTTCTGGATTTCTCACCCTGAGTCTTGGGAGCTGACCTCATGGCCTCCTCCCAGCTGAAGATGGCCTCCACCTCCTTCTTCTTAGGCAATCTCTGCTTCTTCACGATCTGAAACCACAACTCAAGATGGGAATCAAGTAACCGTCGAAAGCGGGGAGGATGAACGAACCGGCGGTGGTTGGGGAGTGGGGGAAGGCCGCCGTGGATTACCTTGGCGTTGATGGGGTAGACGTAGGGGCAGGTAGGGCAGAAGAGCCTCGACTTCTTCCCGGACCTTGCCGGCTCGTACTGCAGCAGCATGGCGCACGTCGGGCAGAACTCCATGCCCGCGAGGAGAACCACCGTCGCCCTCCGACCGAGGTGCCCCTCTTCCTCCGCCTGACCACCGGCGCTGGCCTCCGAAACTCATATTTATAGGAGCGGGAGACACCTAAGAGGACTGGCTAGGACAAATGGGCCGGCCCATTGGATAGAGAATGGAAGGGGATTGCTGAGGCCCACTAGATATGGCCCTGTGGGGAGGGGGGGGGTCCACCGGAGCATACTAGAAAGTTGACTTTGACCAAGTCCATGGGTTGGTGGGGCCATCAGGTAAGAGTAAACCCATTAAAGAGTAAGATTTAACAACGTCTACTAGAATCCCACGATGAGATTTCCATGCGTTTTGTATTGCTTCTGAATTGAAGTGACTCTAATCACTTCCTGGAAAATACATTACCCTTTGCTGGCGCTATTGAATAATTTTTTCTCTGTCATTTTCCACCACTCTTCAAATAATGTTCATATATTTATTTTTGAAAATTTTCAATTCATAACATTCAAAAGTTTGATAATTAAAATATTTCTAATAATGTGTTTTTTTACAAAAGAGGGTCAATGAAAACAAATATACTCATCATGATGTTTCAAATAGTGGGAAGCCAATGAGGTAGTCAAGTCAATGCCTCCACTCACCATTCGTTGACCAATGATCATGAACAACTCACTAAGTTTCTATGATATTATTTGATTGGCCAATTTGAATTTTTTTGTAAATTTAGACACTTAATAGAAGCTATTGTGAAGTATTTTTTTATTTTTTAAAATAAAAAATTATCTTGTATATTTATTAATCAACATAAAAGGGATATCCATTTGAATATCAACAAGAACACTTCAGCACTATATGCTCACACAATGGTACCATTCCTTGTACATTTTAGATAAAGATCTCTTCTTTGCCCATTTCCTATAGACAAAAAAACAAATTTCAAAATTTCATAAGTAAAAACCCCGATCTCTCTCTCTCTCTCTCTCTCTCTCTCTCTCTCTCTCTCTTTATTTCATGTATATGTATCCACTTCAGAAATACTTTTGGCATTTCTCAAATTGTATACATAGAAAATAAAAACTATACCTACATGCATACATATTTACTTCTAGAATATGCACTTAGGTATGTACCATAACACTGTTTACAGTTGCATTATGACATAGATAGATAAGAGGCCAATTGACTAAGCCTAGTTCTCATGAGATATGTTAACATTGAGAACACATTGCACAAACAAAGGATCATATTATAATTAAATATCTAGTTTAGCTAAAATACCCATAGCCCAACCAACATAGGGTTTCTGGGCTTGGGTCTGAAAATTAAACAAAAAAAAACTTGGCCTGCACAGCCCAATTCTAGATTTGGATAAACCTTAAGAGATAAATATTGGCTCTTCATTTTTGCCACATTTCAATCCCAAGGTCACATGTTCAGCTATTTATCACACCTAGCTACATAGTCTACCATAAATACACTCAAAAGACCAAAGTTGAAGAAAAAAAATTGGAATGCACAAAAAGTTGCTGAAAACAAATCTTAGAAGTATTTATATCATACGTGAACCCCGAACACAAGCCAAAATATGATATGACATAAATCCTTCCACATAGAGCTCTTAAAAAATATGATGCATGTTCATACACAATGAGCTAGCTGGCCAAGTTGACCATGATTCTGACCTAAACTCCATAAATTTTTTTTATCAGATTTAGCCTCAAAAGTCAAGTTGAAAACTTTAAGAAATGCCAAAGGTCATTAAGAGTAGTCATGTTGACCATTTTTTCTTTCCCCCCTCTCTATTCATTTAATCTAGATTACTTATCAGTTTTTATCTTTTTGTTCACTTGTCTAAATGTGAATTTTGTTGAGATCTTAGTTGTAGAATGATATCCATAGGTTGGATTGATGTAGTTTTCTTTACTGTCCAATATCAAATTTCAAATAAGAATCATAACAAATATTATGGATAAATTTTTCAAAAACTCTATCCTTAAACTCTATTAGAACTTAGTGTTTACATGCCAACTCCTAGGCATAACAACTTATCAGATTTCTCAACTTCAACAACCAAATATTTTCCAAGTATTTTTATAGATTATATAGCTCAAGTTAGCCAAAAGAAGAGGGGCTCCCCATATCTTTATTCTAGATTTCAAGGCTCTAAGAAACCTTACCTCTCAAAATTTAATATAATAAGATTAAAATAAATCATTCAATCATATTGCAGTGGTGTTAACTCAGTTCGTGTTGACTTTATCTGAATGGTATGTTTTGAATGAAAGTAGGCTTGTTCAATTCAATAGATGTAGTTTTTGCTAGATAAATTTGATGCAATATGTATTCAATTTGTGAATAATGGTGTGAATGCATTTTAAGCCATTATCTAATGTTTTGATTTTTTGAAATCCCCTTCCACAAATATTATTTTCTTACCTTTGTGAAAGTGACCAAGGGATGCAATGCATGTTAAACATTTCTCAATCTCTTTTAGTTCTATGTTTTTCTCAAAGGCTTTAGTAACTCCTGTTTGTCTTTTCCTATTGTGATGACCTTCACACACGAGAGGAGAGAGATCACAAGACTCCTCTTTCCACAAAATCTTTCCAACAAGCAACACATACCCATCAAATGATCTTCATGCACCTTCTGAAGTGGTGCGACACAACTAGCAACACAAAGCCGTTGCACTAACATAACCAAACAATGTTAGTTTTAGATTTGTTTCATTTTTATCAAAAATGATAATTTACCAACATTCACTAAAAATAATTAGAATAACTCATTGAAAATAGTCAAAATTATTCCTTTCTATTCTATATCCTATGTAACTTGTCGTGAATCATCTTAAGAATTATTTTAAATCATTTTGCTTTGGTTTTGATTGAGATATCCAGTCAAAAATCCTTGTCATTTTTTGAACACTATGAAATGATTTTTTTGATGATTTTATATTAATTTTCTTTGATTTATCAATGATTTAGTGTTTTATGGTATTATTCTCAGCATCTAATCCATACAAATTAGTGCAACATTGATTTAGGTATTTTCTGACATGATTTCATACTTTGTTTTTGACTTCTCTCTTGCATATTCATCCAAAAATCACAATCTATACAGTGCAAGACACGTTGAACACAATTTTCTCTCTCCTATCATTATCTATTTTCTTCTTTTCACTCTCCTATTTTCTATCAAAAAATTATCTAAACCCCTTTTAATTCATATATCTTCTAAAAATTCCTCCAAAATTTCTTTCAAAATCCCACATCTATCCCCTAAAATTATTCCCTTTAATCCCTTTGAAATCTCATGTCTATCTCCCTTTTATTTTCACTATGTATTAAAAAAATCTAAAAAAAATTTCTAGTATTTAAATCATAAAAATTAATTTAATAAATAAATAATATTCATGGCAAATTATTCATACTCCTTATGCTTAACTTGAGACTCATTATTTACTATTTATTATTTAGGTTTTATTTATAAATATTATTAAATAGTGGGTATTTAATAACAACAACAAATACCCATTATCACAATATTTTTAAAATGTGGTATATTATTAATAAAAAGCTATTGAATGTTATTGTTGATTCTAAAAATCGGTCAACAAATGTCCAAGGCAAGATTGTGAGGTGCCAAACAATATAATCATGTTAATTGACAAAAAACAACTTTTTAGCAATTTGGATCATAACTTTGAATTTTTTTGGCAACAAAAGAGCTGAGTATAACACTTCAGTCTACAAATCTTATACCTTAAAAAGTGTCATATCACTTTAGTATCATACAATATTTACCTAGTCACCTTCTAACAAGGAGAAATTTAACTTTATATTAACTTCATTATGAGGGAAAACCACTCAAACTTAATCCACTATAGGACAAATCTTGAGGAAAATAAAATTTTTTAAGAAAGTAGAACTTTTAGCAAAAAGGTTATTTAGTGAGAGTATGAACATGCATTGTATACACACATTATTGGTTTCAAACATAACCTAGCAAATATGTGTAGATTGTATGGCTTGTGACTAAAGTCATTGTAAAATATAGTTTATGGCTGAATGATACTTTTTACAAGCTCTCTACTTCTTAAATTAGAATATATGTAGACGATGAATAAAAATTACTTATAAATAAGAACTTTATGAATAGTTTGTGATGATGTTTGAAGTGTGACACTCTTGGTATATTCATGAGGATAGTGAACCAATTAGTGAAATCATAAATTAAAAAGACATTGTCCTTTATTTTGATGATAAATTAATTGACCACATTAGGAAAAATAAAGATATCTTTCACTTGAAAAAAGTGCCGAGTTTTACACAAAATGAGTTTTATTGCTGCCAAATGTTTCCTTAGGGTTCTACCGAGGGATAAAATTTGATGAATAAAAGGTTCTACCGTTCAAAGAATTGCCTATACCAAAAAGTATTAACCAAGTGTATAGTTCCCATATAATAGCCTTTTCTTGCCACATATTCATCAACATTTTAAATTATATTAGTACAGTTAGAAAAAATGAAATTTCAATAAAGGTGAGGAAGCAAATATGAGATTTAATATCATTAAGGAGAAATTATGCTCTATTCCAACATTAGAATTACCAAAATTTGAAAATAAATATGAAACACCTTTTCACTTTTATAGTAAAAAAGTTATTGATCCTATAAAAAAATAGATCAATTATGAATTAAAATTTTATGCAATAATCAAAGCGTTACAAGCTTATGAGCAGTATCTTATTCAACAAGAACTTATATTATTTACTAATCATTATGTATTGAAATGTGTTTATAATAAATGAGTGTTAATAGAATGTATTCCAAATAGGTTTATTTTATTCAACGCTTCTTTTTTCTATGAAACACAAGTCAAGAAAATTAAAATGTTTAAAAATATAGGAAGTAGAAATAGTGTTTTTGGTCAACCTTTATATTGAAATAATTAGTCTTGATTATTTGAAAGCTTTGTACAAAGATCATGAATATTTTGCAAGATGGGGTCTATTGATCTGGATATTCATTTAGAAAAAATTTAAAAAGTTGTTATTTTCTTCTTCTTGCTATTTCCTTTCCCTTATATTTTCATTCTCCCTTTTCTATTTTTGTTTCCTCTATTCTTATACCCTTTCTATTTTCAAATTTAGGGGTTCAATCAACAGATTTTGTGAGTTTCTTCCTCTTTGATGCACTATCTGTTTATTAGTGGACTCAAATGCCCTTGTGGACTCAAGGAACCTGCCTCCTTGATTATGTGGATTCAAAATCACATATTTGTAGAGTTAATGGACACGTCTTCTACAACTTGTGGATTTAGGGCGAAATAACCATAACAAGAGCAGATTTTTTGAAGATTCAAGACATCATTTCAGTCTCCACAATGTTAAAGCTATTTGCAGCTCACCCAGGCCATCCGTCTTACAAGTTTTGCTACATCAAAATCTTATTCCTTTTCCAATGACCCAAAAGAAGAGAGCAAGCATGCTCCAACAACCATGCTCTCCTCCTCCATAACCTTAATATCTGTTCAGATATCAGCAAGTATTTAGATCTGAAAGTAGAACTTGGTGGGACTAGCTTAATTTCTACTAGTGGTTTTAAGAGATTGACTAACCTCTAATTATAATAATCATTCATCATCTTGAGACATAAAACAAGCTTAAATATAACTCTGATTTAAAACTGACTACAATATCAAGCAAGACAGGAAACTAGGGGGAAAAAGAATACAGCATTGTGGGAGGAATGGAGCTTCCTATCCTTAGCAAAGGGAGAGGATGTTTCATAAAGAGGACAAAAGGGATGTCTTGCCACATGGGTAGTAAGCCTTGAGAAGTTATAACAAGGCAAATGGAAAGCACACTCTGTAATCTACTCCCACTGCAACGTGTTATCTCCAACAAGCTCAATCATGAAATCCACAAAGAGTTCCATTAAAAAAAATAAAAGGACAATAGAGAAATAACAGTTTGGCTTCACAAAGAGCAAATTTGTTTCTATTTGTTGATGAGAACATAGAGGGTTCTCCAGTTTCCATGGGGGAAAACTTTAAGAAGAATTTGGCTGGGAGGATAGTTTTTTCCTTTTCTTCTAAGTTCGAGAGACAACAACACATAAGTCAAGCATAAGGGACAACCTTCTATCAAAGTGTCCTCATATTTATGTTTTGTAAGATATTTACAGCCACAAGTACATGAAGGATCATCGGAAATGGAGTCGAATGAATATACATCACTAAACATGCACTGGACTTTTCAATTGACTGACCTGTACAGTACGAACCAATCCCAGCATTGTGGCAACTGAACAAACCTTGGTCAATCTGGAGCCCCTCCTTCATCACTGCTACCAGTTCTCCTTCATAATCTTCGACTTCTCGAGTATGAACTTCCCTTCCTTATACTTTTGCGTCTCCTCATAAGCTCTTTCATATTTCCAGCCCAGTACCTCATGGCAGTCTTGACAATAGATGTCGGCAACAGTGTGCAGGCCAGTCATCAGCTGCCTATCTTCTTTTGGCCCGACATCTACGTTCATGGCATGTGAGAACAAGAAGGCTCGACCATGTCTGCCCTGAAAACAGTTGAACAAGTATTGGGATCACAAGCAATAATCGACGGGGAATATAAATTTAGGCTATTCAAGTTAATTGAAATGTTTTTGTTAGGAAACTCTTGAGAATCACAGGAATCGATAATGTCTGAGCTTAGAATCTCTCATTCATGTTGTTCTTTAGAACGATCTGCCCATGGGAAACAGAATGACAGAGAGAAAATGAAACTCTGAACGAGTTATGGCTTGGGATCTTGAACACATCACAGGCGGAGGACGCCATGCAGTTCAGGTGATGGAATCAAACTACGCGAATCAAGCAAGCACAGAGATACACCTGAAAGGCCTTGGAGATGACGTCGTCGTGAAGAGCAACCTGGTTCTGGCAGTTGCAGCAGCTGTAGATTCGAGGGCCGACAAGCTCCGCCATCAGAACCCTCACCTCCGGCTGTTCCTCAAAGGCTAGGGTTGGAGAAAGAAAAGGAAACGATATCAAATAAAAAACGAGAGATCCCAATGGCGCGCGGTGGCCGAAAGCAAAACGCCAAATTATCTCACCAGGAACCCCAGAAATATCCGACACTGGCAATCAGAATCCAACAGACCTTCTAAGAGAGCTAAACCACTAATCCATGACCTTCCTATCCGCCTTCCACCATCTGATAACGGACCTCCGGCGGCAATTAAGGAAGCGGAAATCAGATTGCAACAAGCAGGGTGAACAAAATCATAGAGGGGTTCTGCGTGATCGACAACTAGAGGAAAGGGGAAACGCAGAATCCGGCCTCGCACCCAAGGGGGGATCCCTGAACCAGGAGAGCGGATGAGGAAGGAGAAAGCGCGGCGATGGGGATGTCGATCCGCATCCTGAACCAAGGCAGCTCGCCTGACAGCGACGCGGTCGTACGCGCTGGGAAAGGACGAAGAACATCACAACACCCCGCGATTAAACTGACCGCTGACTCTCCGACCAGCAGAGAACTTCTCATACCTCAAATAATGGATATTTTAAATAAATAAATAAATATTTCCCCCAATAAAGACCTATATGTTTTCATTTTTTTGGCTATTTTATATAATTTTGATTAATCTGGCGTGGAAAATACCCATTGATTTTCTATTATGGTGAATAATTAGTGAAAACGTAAATGGGCTTGCCTGTACGCGGGCTTTGGCCTGAAGGCCCAATGGGCTCATTTTAAGGCTAGTAACGTATGATTAAATACGTCCAACTCTCTCTCTCTCTCTCTCTCTCTCTCTCTCTCTCTCTCTCTCTCTCTCTCTCTCGCTCTCGCTAGATTAATGAAGGGTTGGTGCCCAATGTTGGTCCCGAACAACAAGAATAAGACAACGGGTATTATTGAATCTAAATAAAAAATTACATATTAATTAATTAATTAATTAATTAATGATATCCTGGTATCAACTCGTTAGAATAGTGATAGAATATCCATAGAATATCCATCGCAGCAGTCTGGTGGGGCACTTCCATAAATTTTAAAACTATAGGGTATGCAATGGATCTAGAGAATTGGTTTCGGATAAGTCCACGTGTATGGACGGCACCGTTGATCCCTGCTGTCTCTCTCTCACTTAATTGTTGTCGCTTATCGGATCCTAAGGATTGGGTACGGGGATCCCGATTATTGGATCCGGGGCTTAAGGCGGTATAACGGTCGTAGACTTTCGTCAGCATGTGGACGGCTTCTCGGGGAGATTCGAGGTTCGTCGTCGTCAGGGAGCGTCTCCCCTGCCGTGGCGGCTTCGTCTTCCCCAACTCGACAGGAGGAACAGAAGCTCTTCCCCTCCCTCAGATGGGAGCACTCCTCTGGAAATGGATTCATCTCCTTGCCATGGCGGCGTCCGGGAACCCCTGCTGCAGCGTGAGTAGCCCCATCTTGCTCCCTCCTTATCAGTTCTTCTCTCCTGCTGCTTGCTACGGCGGAGTGATTTTTACATATTTGTGGTGCTGCTGGTTTTGGTGGTGAAAGATTACCTGAATTAGGGTTTTTCATGGTCGCAGCGTCCCCGGAGGTCGTGGAGGAAGGCTTTGCTTCATTGAGATCTGAGGAGAATTCCCCAATCGAGCAGGTGGCCTTGACGGTGCCGGTCACCGATGACCACGCCCTCCCTGTGGTCACCTTCAGGGTGTGGATCCTGGGGACGCTCTCCTGCGCGTTGCTGTCCTTCCTCAACCAGTTCTTCTGGTACCGCAGGGAGCCGCTCTCCATCTCGGCGATCGCCGCTCAGATCGCCGTGGTGCCGCTGGGCCACCTCATGGCGAGGGCCCTCCCCGCCCGCGTCTTCTTCAAGGGGAGGCGGTGGGGGGAATTCACACTGAATCCGGGGCCGTTCAACGTGAAGGAACACGTCCTCATCACCATCTTCGCCAACTCCGGCGCCGGCAGCGTCTACGCAATCCACATCGTCTCCGCCGTCAGGATCTTCTACCGGAAGAACATCACCTTCTTCGTCTCCCTGATCGTAGTCTTAACGACGCAGGTGGATCGAATTGGGAGCAGATGCCATTGACGGTCTCAGATCCCCTTTCGCTTCAGTCGCAGTCGAATGACAGTTTCCCTGTTTCCGGGGGCTTTTGATTGCAGGTGATGGGATATGGATGGGCGGGAATATTCCGGCGGTATCTGGTGGATCCGGCGGCGATGTGGTGGCCGTTCAACCTTGTCCAGGTCTCCCTCTTCAGGTAGGAACGATACATGACGCTCTGAAGCTTCTCACTCCACAGTCTTCTCCATCCTCGCCTCCCGTTTTACAGAGCTCTGCACGAGAAGGAGGAGAGGCCGAGGGGAGGCCTGACCAGTAACCAGTTCTTCCTGATCGCCTTCGTCTGCAGCTTCGCTTACTACGTCTTCCCTGGCTACCTCTTCCACATGCTGACCTCCATCTCGTGGCTCTGCTGGGTTTTCCCGAGCTCTGTCATGGCGCAGCAGGTGGGATCAGGGCTTCACGGCCTTGGAATCGGCGCCGTCGGCCTGGACTGGTCCACCGTCTCCGCCTACCTCGGCAGCCCTCTCGCCAGCCCCTGGTTCGCGACGGCGAACGTCGCCGCCGGATTCGTCCTCCTCGTGTACATCATCACCCCCATTTCGTACTGGAACGACGTGTACAACGCGAAGACCTTCCCCATCTTCTCCGACGGCCTGTTCACCTCCTCCGGCAAACCCTACAACATCTCGAGCATCATAGATCCCAATTTCCGACTGGACATCAAGGAGTACGAGAAGAACGGGCCTCTCCGTCTTAGCACCTTCTTCGCCATGAGCTACGGCATCGGCTTTGCATCTCTTTCATCCACTGTCGTCCATGTGCTGCTATTTCACGGAAGGCAAGCCTCTCGATCAGATCCAAATTGTATCCATGGAAGTCATCCCTTTCCTCCTCCAATCTAAAACCCTAAAAGAATCTGATACAAATTCTGCAATCATGCAGCGAGATCTGGGAGAGGAGCAAATCGGCCTTCAGAGACACAGAAATGGACATCCACACCAGGCTGATGAGAAGGTACAAGCAGGTTCCCGAGTGGTGGTTCATCTGCATCCTGGTGGTGACAGTCGCCCTCACCATCTTCTCCTGCGAATACTACATCGATCAGCTCCAGTTGCCGTGGTGGGGAGTTCTGCTGGCCTGTTCCGTGGCCATCTTCTTCACCCTCCCCATCGGCATCCTCGCAGCGACGACAAACCAGGTGGGTTCCTCTCTCCCCCCGCTCGTCTCCCCGACGTAGAAAAACTCCATTAATGGCGTTCTCTTCACCCTGGCAGACTCCGGGACTGAACATCATTACAGAGTACATCATCGGCTATCTGTACCCCGGTCGCCCCGTCGCCAACATGTGCTTCAAGGTGTATGGATTCATCAGCATGAAACAGGCGTTGAAATTTCTTCAGGACTTCAAGCTCGGGCATTACATGAAGATTCCTCCGAGGGCCATGTTCATGGCGCAGGTCAGCTGATCGTCTTCTTCTACTACTACATTATCATCTTCCTCTACTACTACTGCTATTAATACGACTGTTACTATTATATCATCATCATCTTCTTCTTCTTCTTCTTCTTCTTCTTCTTCTGTGATTGGGCAGGTGGTGGGGACCCTGGTGTCGGTAGCGGCGCATCTGGGGACGGCGTGGTGGCTGATGGAGACCGTCCCCAGCATCTGCGACAGGACGCAGCTGTCGCCGGACAGCCCCTGGACCTGCCCCGGCGACCACGTCTTCTACGACGCCTCCGTCGTGTGGGGCCTGGTGGGCCCCCGCCGGATCTTCGGCGACCTCGGAACTTACTCCGCCATCAACTGGTTCTTCCTCATCGGCGCCGCCGCCCCTCTCCTCGTCTGGCTCGCCCACAAAGCCTTCCCCGAGCGGCGCTGGATACGCCTCATCATCTCCCCCGTCGTGATCGGCGGCATGGTGGACATGCCGCCAGCGACCGCCGTCAATTACACCACCTGGGTCCTCGTGGGCTTTCTCTTCGGCTTCGTCATCTACAAGCGCCGCCGCGAGTGGTGGCGCCGCCACAACTACCTTCTCTCCGGCGCCCTGGACGCCGGCTTGGCGTTCATGGCGGTCCTTCTCTACGCCTGCCTGGAGATAAAGGGCATCAAGATCTCCTGGTGGGGGAACCGCCCCGACGGCTGTCCTCTCGCCTCCTGCCCCACCGCCATAGGTACCATCTCCGACCACTGCCCGGCTTCATGACCAACCTCCTCGTCACAATTCGTAGGCTCAGCAACAAGAACAGGAAAAAAGCTCCATTATTCACGATTTTGTATTTCATTCATGAATCTGTAATCTTTTGTGCATTAATTCTTGTAGTGAAATGCAAAGTTCTTTTCTTTAAATATAAGAATTGTTCCGGTGCACAATCCATCGGCTTGAAATTACCAGCAACCTTGGAATCATCAATGGAGAACCAGGGATGGCGGGCCATTTCCGGCCACTGCGCCGCCGCCGCGGCTGGCCGCTTCTTCCACCTGACCGGCCAGATTGTGGCTGAATTGGTGACCGGAGAAACCAGTCGGGTGGCGGAATGGAATATAGGAAGAACGGAAGAATGAGATAAGGCATTGGAGCGGCCTCAGCCGCAGAGGGAATGGAATAGCAGCGCGAGCAGCGCCGAGGCGGCGGCCATGGGGATTCCGGCGGGTGGCGGCGGCGCCGATGAGGACGGCGGAGTCGGGCCGAAGACGGTGGGGTACGCGGCGGAGGTGCCGGGGAGCGCCCCCGCGGGGGAGTCCGCCGCCGGGGACGACGTGCCGTTGCCGCCGCCGGTGGAGATGCGGAGCCGCTGGTTCTTCTCACAGCGGCCGGCGACGCCGCTGGTGAAGTAGAACTCCCCGGGGGAAGTGATGTTGAAGAGGGAGTTGCCGTCGTCCATCTTGAGGATAGGGTCCCCGATGCTGCAGCTCTCGAAGGCCAGCGCCGTCACCTGGACGACGGCGTCCTCGCTCGGCGGGTAGAGGAACACTGGAAGCGGATCCACAGATTAGAGCTCCGACGAGCGGGAAGGAGTATTCCAGAAAACCCTAGCCCCGATCCAGAGGAAGAAGAAGAAGAAGAAGAAGAAGAAGAAGAAGAAGTAGGGGGATGGTTACTCAGGGAGTCGCCGATCTGGAAGCTGCGGGTCTGAGACCAGATGGAGTAGACGTCGGGCTTGCTGGAGGGAGGAATCCCCCAGGCATCGAGATCCCCGACCTTGTGTTCCAAGGCGGCCGCCACATTGCCGCCGTGAGGCGCAAGGAGCACGGCGGCGCAGAGGAAGACGAAGCCGATCTGCAGCGGCCACCGCCGGCGACGGCGGTCGTCGTAAGGCGCCTCCATCTTTCTTCGCCTCCTGCTCCTCTTTTGATCAGTTGAAGCCCGCTCTCCCTCCGCTTCTCTCTCTCTCTCTCTCTCACGTCGTCTGTCTCTAGCTTCCCGGAGAACCGGGAAGAACGGAGGATGAGGAAGAGTGAAGCTGACGGTGAGTAATGGGCCGCCGACAAGGCTTAGTGGCCACGGTGGACTGTTCACGTGATTACAGCTGGATGACTCGAGGCATATCTCCGCCATGTCACGTGGCGCTGGGCGGTTACCCGTCGGATAAAGAATCGGGTCGCCGACACGACAGCTGGGCTCGGTCTGCCTTTTTACGATACCGGCAAAACTTTTTTAATATTTATTCCGATATTTTAAAAATTATTTTAGGACCGGGCTCGCCACGGTCAGCTTATGGCCACAAGCTGTGTGCAGATATATGTATATATTATTTTTAATTCAAAACATATTTTTTAATATAGATAGAGAGCTGACTGAATAAATAATTTAACCTCGAAAATTTCATGAAATGGGATTAGCATTTTAATTATGGTCAAATTACCCTAATAAGTATACGAGATGGGCCTGGACCATAATGGACATTTTCCTTTGTCCGAGGCCCAAAAACAGGGGGCAACGGGGTCGGGCCGGACAAGTTCAGGACCGGCCGGCCCACTTACGCCAATCATGAAATAAATAAATAAATAAAATAGAATATTTAATATGCGGTTCCTTGGACAACCATCCGACTGACGCACGTACGAAAGCCGTGTAAAAGGGCCAACGTCGCACGTGCGCCCCGTGTTGCCCTCTCTTTCCGCCTTCCCCCCCCTCCCCTTCGCTCTTCCGCCGTCTTCTTCTTCTGTTTCTTCTTCCCCTCCGCTCTCCTCTTTGGCGGCGGGCTCGAACTCGGGGTCCTCTTCCTCCTCCTCCAGCCAGAGAGAGAGAGAGAGAGAGAGAGAGGAGTTGAGGGGAGAAGCGATGGCGGCCGCCGGCAGCTGGACCGTGGACAAGGATGGCAGCCGGGAATCGGAGGCTGGGGGCGGCGTCCGGCAGTACAATCCCTACAAGGATCTGCAGATTCCATACCAGACCATCTACAACCTCCCAACCTCTCCCGAGTTTCTCTTCCAGGAGGAGTCGATCGCGCAGCGCCGATCATGGGGAGAGAACCTAACGTACTACACGGGTTGCGGGTACCTCGTGGGGTCCGTCGGCGGGGCCTCGAAGGGTCTATTTGAGGCCGTGCGCGCAGCGGAGGGGGGAGACACGCTCAAGCTCCGGGTGAACAGGATCCTCAACACGTCGGGCCAGACAGGGAGGCGGATCGGCAATCGCCTTGGGGTTATCGGCCTGATGTACGCAGGGCTGGAGAGCGGCATGGTGATGACGCGGGACACAGATGACTGGGTGAACAGCGTCGTGGCGGGGCTCGGAACGGGAGCTCTATTCAAAGCTGCATCAGGTCCGCGGTCGGCTGCTGTGGCCGGAGCTCTTGGCGGGTTGATGGTTGGCGCCGCCGTGGCGGCGAAGCAGGTGGCGAAGAGATATGTTCCTATCTAGGGTTTCGGAAGAAAAAATTTCAACCTGTGCTTCTCATTCTACGCGCGTTTTCATATCAATCTCATACAAAGGAGCAAGTGTGGTGTGTGCGCTGTTGCTTATCGAGTCTGCTAACAGGTAAAGATGAGGATGTGCGGATTCTCAAATAATCACAGAAGCCAAACGATTGAACAGTGTTTCTTCCTCTACTATATGTACCTGTGTCCAGGCGAGGTGTGACAGTTTTGGCCCATTGTCGTCACATAGTTCCTATTATTGTCAGTCTCTTTGGCTCTTTTGCGTTACATCTTTCGTTTTTTTTCTACTCGTTCCCTTCTTCCAGGCCTTGATATGTTCATGAGATGCTCTTGTGTTGGATGGCGCTTATTATTTTAGTTTTCCAGCGGCGATTAATTGAGTTACAGGGATCTCTAGCCTGCAACTGAGCTGGTGCCAGTAGGTGTCCTTGATGTGGCATGCTCTGCATTTTATCTTTTTAACTGCTTCATAAGATGACAAAAAAAGAAAGAAATACAGGTTTGCTTGGGACATTTCTTTTAAGTAATCAATCTTTGTGCATTGGCTTTCTTTTTTTTTCTTTTTTGGGTTGTTCTCCTGTGCTCTATCGTATTGATCTTCCCCATCAGCAGTTAGCTATGGTGAAAATGGCGGCAGGAGAAATAATGAGCATCAATATCTTTGGTGCAATCATATGTGGAAATAAAGGAGGTTCTCTTTTAGTGATATCATTGTAAAGGCTTGTAGCGCTTGCAGAAAAATCTTAGTTCTTGGTCTGCATGGACCCAAAACGGGCCTTCAAATTCTTTGATTCAAGCCACCCTCCTCCAATAATGTTGGATTGCAATTCAAAACCTTTGTTGAATAGCTGGGGGCATCATTCGGCTGGCTTTTAAAGTTCTGGAAGATTGGGGTTGAGAGAGGAGTGTCTGGTGGTAGTTGGTGGCTGTAAACAGTGGTTGACGGCTTGTAGCCGTTGGATTATTCAATTGAATTGGATTCAAGTGAAACAATGAATCCATTAAGGGTCCGTTCTCGAGTTTGACTGGAAAGAGATTGAAAGATTATACACCACAGCAAAAGCAACCTAAATTTTTGTTCCTTGTTAATTTAGAGCTGTCCATGCCTCATTTAAATCACATCTGGATGCTCCTGAAACATTGGTGAAAAGCACAAGCAAAAAAAAAAGTGCTCGAAAGGAGATTGTATCAAACAGGTGGCCGATTGATGCTGTATGGGGATTTTAGATTGGGCCATGAACTGGGCCGCATCGGTTGAAAAACTTAGGATAGGATGCCGCTTGTTCAATCATGGGGATTTCCATCCACTCTTTTCTGTCTCATCCTTGTTTACCTCTTTCTTGTAGTGTTTTCTCACTTAGCATCAATGGAGGAAGAGGAGGGGACAGAGATTTTCCCCCTCATATAAGTTTTTATCTATTTTTTGAGCCCATTTCCTTCTATAGTGAGAGTATATGTACAGAGAGAATTTGAACCCTTTTGTGATCATAGTCTCTGGTTGGACCGCATACTAGAAATAGGATCCTTCTTAATTTATGATGCCCCTGCTCTACTAGCCACTTTGGGCTAGTCCCAGGCCAGGTCAAGTTGCTCAGATCCTTTAACCTTACAAGCATCGGACACATGAACTTCTCACCTCATCGTTGCAAAACTCCATGAGGGATAAACAGAGCGAGAAGGAACTGGTTTAGAGAAGGAAACAGAGCTTTGTTGCTAGAGCGGGTTTAGCCATTTATGTGAATTGGATTAAGCTTGAATCTTTCTGAGAAAGGATAGGATGAGCAGATAAAACTTGGATAACGAATGTTTGGTGGATGTGAGTAAAGAAGGGGAACTACTGGACTCAGAAAGTCCATAACTGTTGAGGGAAGATGATCATAACGTACTTTCATGACGGGAGCTGCGGTCAGCTCCTAGGTCAAACCTGTCAGTTCTTACTTTTTTGGGTTTTTAAAGCAGCATATATAGATATACATATATATGTTTATCATGGAAATGACGACTGGAGCAAAAGCAACACTTGGCAAGATGTCAGTGAATTGTGCAATCTATATTTGATTTTTTTAGAAAAGGTCAACTGTCGCCTTCACTGTGAATTATACTGCAGGTTGTTGTAGAATTATGGGGGAATTTTCTGCTAGAGAAGTTGAATCCCACATCTGTCTGTTTTTGTCAAAGGGTTGTCATGACTTTTCAAATCTCTCGAAATGGAATCTGTCATCAGTCCAGTGATGGGAAGGACAAACGTCTGAGTGGACTGCTTGGTAGAATTCGGGGAGAAGTTCTTTTCTGGTCAACGGCAACCTTCACCATGAGTCTCATTGCAGGATATTATAGAATCAGTAGAAAGAGACGGCAAGATCCCACATCTATCAGTTTTTTTTTCTTTTTCCGGCAGGAATCTCATAAAATTAATGAAGAAAGCCCCATTGAAGGAAAGCCCCATTGAGTTTCATTAAGATGGATATTATCATCCGCAGGTGAAGGAAAGAAAGGGTTTATCAACTGCTGTTTTTCCCTCGTTCCTTGTTTTTACTTGATCTGGGGTTATTTAATCTGGCTGGGTCTATTGTTGGACTTGTCCCATTTTATCAATCACTCCTCTTATGGAAAGTACGCCTTTGACTTTTGCTCGTACTGGGCTTCCATCACTTGAGACCATAAACTCTCTCTCTCTCTCTCTCTCTCTCTCTCTCTCTCTCTCTCATGAAGTCAGCCCGAATATACCTTTTTTGATCCGAACCTTTCTTTATCTCTCCTGCGAGTCCACCTGCTTCAACATAATCGAGCCAAAGAATCCACCCGTTCAATTAATAAAATATCGAGAGGACCAATCGTCCTGTTCCGAGGGCGGGCTAATAAATACAGAACATCTTTGCAGCACCGCAGGGCTCCAACGCGGTCCACTTCTAAAAAGGGAAACGAAGGGGAGACGAGACACAAAATTCTCGGCGCCCCCCCCTGAACAGAGATCAGAGGAATCCAGAAACCCTAGTTGACTTTGTGTCGGGGGAGAAGAGGAAGAAGAAGAAGGGGGGCGGGTCAAGGGTCCGGAGCTTCTGACGGCGGGTTGGCGGCGGCGTCGTTGTTGACTATTCGGGACATGAGCTTAAAGATCTCCGAGAAAGTGTTATGACTCTCGTCCTCACCGTGCCTTGACAGCGAAGGGGACCCAAATTGGTAGTTGCTAGTCGCCGCCTTGATCCTCTTAGATGCCAAGAGGGCTCTCTCTAGATCTCCCTGCATCAGCGCCCTCGGGACCTACAACCATAGAGAGACATAGAGAGAGAGAGAGAGAGAGAGAGAGAGAGAGAGATTAGGGGTGGAGTTGATAATTCAGTTATGTGACTGCGTACTTAAAAAAAAAGAAGTTATTTATCTTCGATCACAGTACATTGAAAGAACAATTCAGCTTCTCTGTACCAAATTAAGAGAGAGAGAGAGAGAGAGAGAGAGAGAGAGAGAGAGAGAGAGAGGATTAGATGTGGATTTGGCAATTTAGTAATCTGAGTACCTAATTAAAAGGATGATAGTTCAGGTGATCTGTCTTCAACCACACAACACTGAAAGAACACGAACATAAGATGGTAGAGAAATAGCAGTAAATACTAAAATAAAATATTTATGAAGACCTGTGAGACGTTCTTGGACTGTAGTGTGCTCTAAGAAGTGAAGATGGTCCAAAAATAGTTAGTCACCATGTGGACAAAACTCTCCATAGATTAATTGCCAACCTCAGACTTACTTGGACATCGCAACAATGGATACTGATCCTGAGTATAATCAGATGGGGCCCTCTAGAAATATAATCTAGAGAGAGAAAGTAAAGATTACCATGTCATCAAGATGAGAATAGGCTTTACCCAGGGAGAATAGGCCTCACCTACAAATCGACTTATATCTTTGGGCAATCGAAAAATAGACAATATAATCAAACTCAATCATGGAAAAAATGTCTCCCGGGTTCTGTGGCTCCTCCAAGTGGAAATTTTCAAGCCGTTGTTTGCAATTGAGGTAGTTCGAAAATGATCACGAGGCCAGTAGATGTTGAATGCTATTGGAGTCTTATGAACAATCTCTTTGAAAGGAATAGGCAGGAATTTTGTGAAAAAAGCGATTAATTTTTCAGCATCCTCTAGATAGTAATTAAGCTTCTAATAAAACAGCTGAATTCAGTATCAACATATAGAATCAGATTAGCTTTCAGGCCTTGATATGACAATTATTTTCATATTCTCTTCACCAAAAATTGCTATAACCAGGGATAACGTAGAATCTGGTTAGGATATCCGGAAAATAAGTACTATTCTGCAGATGAAAGTAAAAAAAAAAACGGACAAAAAAAAAAATCTTGCCACAGCCCCAGACTCATACGCCATTTGCCACACATGCTAATGATACTTGAAGACTAGCTACCAAAATGTTGTCTGCATATGACTTCTCTCTCTGCCATCTCCTCACCTCAGCCCATCATCTATCCCTCCCTCTTAAAAAAAAGTTTCTCTGAATGGATAGTAGTTCTGGCATCGAGAAAAATTCAAGTAAATTCCTGAAGTCTATCAGACCTCGTCTATATAAATTATATATGAATAGAAATGTTTTCAAGCTGCAGTATCTAGGCAAAATTCAAAACCAAGTACAAGAAGTACAAACAAAGTACATTAATGAAAAAGAGGAAGGTACTCACAGGTGATCTTTTCCCTTGTTTTTCTTCTTGCAGTAAGTCCCTGAGAGGGAAATAAGCAGCTTGCTTGCAGAGTTCAAACAGATCTGATCCAGTGAACCCTTCACACATGCTGGCTATATAATCATAATCAACGTCTTCTTCGACTCTTTCCCCTTTCAAAATCACCTTCAGTATCTTAATCCTCTCGCTCTGGTCAGGGATTCCGATTTCAAAAGCTTGAGGGAGACGCCTAAGTATTGCCTCGTCCAGCTCAGATGGACGGTTTGTAGCGGCTAAAACCATAACGCGAGCATTTTCTGTATAAACCACAAGAAGAGAGCCAAAAAGTTATTTATTCTGTAAAAAGCATTTCCCTCCAACATAGATCACACAAAAGATGCCTCTGCTCAGCAACATAGATGAGCGACGATAGTGAAGATTCAACAAGATAAATATAGCATAGGGCGCCAAGGGGATACAAAATAACACTTTCACCTTTGAAAGGGGAAATTTCGAGCTATCATGTTTTACCAACAATAAAACATGATTGTGAGAAATTGTGAACGTAAGGACACTCTAAAAACACAATTGTTTTCATTTTCCAATCCAAGAAAAGAAAAACAACAGTAGCACAAAATTGATTATATTTCTTTACGACAGCAAACTTACTGACATGAGATTGAATGACAACGGAAGAGCAAATGAGGTAGGTACTGGCTGGCATGTTGAATAATTCAATCGTGGATAATTTATTAGCCAGAAAACTGAAAGTGCAAGATAAACTGTGCTTACAGTTATTGACATCAGATCAACTGACAAATGGAAAAGTGAGGAACTGGTTGGCATGTTAAGAATCGAAAACAATCACCTGTTACAAGTTATCAATCAACTTGACCGTCTTTTCCCTCCACGTTTCTCCGATATTACCTATATAATTCTAATTCATCTCAAATTATGCATCACTGCCCACAGAGCAGAGTTAATAATCAACCTCTCTAGACACTCACCCATCACTGAAACACAACCTGGAGACACCATGATAATGTAATTCGCGTCATTGAAAGAAACGATGAAAAATGATTCCTCTAATGCACTTCACACAATAAAAAAGGAGAATAAAAGTATTTAGCCTGTGTGCCACAAAGGTCTGTACTCCCAGGACATGAAGAGACGCAAAGGTTGACTACACAGAGTACGTGCCACCTCATCATATGCAGTCAGATTTTATAATAATAATAACAATAAAGAAGATAACATGATATCTTGATACTAGTACTAAAGTAATCCAAAATATGGAGCATCAACTCTTCAAGCATGAGGTACATTCCTTCTGATCACATTTACCCTCCCTGGTTTACAACCACATCGTAGGAGGGCTTATCTTTCAATCATACTGTTCACTCTTCCACTTCAATTTATGTCACCTTTTCAGCCTCAATCCAAGAGAAAGCAGCTATCCCTCCAAACAATACATTTCATATAGTAAAAAATGTAGTCAAATACCTTGTAACACAGCCTAATGGCTATCTATCTATCTATGCTAAAAAATGATTTTAGCATGTATCAATTATTTACAGCAGGCCAAGAGATACAACAATGCTTTGAAGTCGTAAAAACATAAGAAGAATGTAAGAGATAATGGACAGGTGATATTTCAAGTACTTACGGTCAGTGGTAAATCCATCCCACAATGACATAAACTCTGTTTTCATGTTAGTCATGGCTTCATGATCCGTAGTACGCCGCTGACCCAAGAAACTATCAACTTCATCGATAAATATGATAGCAGGCTGGAGTTTGTAGGCCAAGGTAAAGACAGCTGTCACTGCAGATATCCAGAAGAAAAAAAACAATCACATATCATTCCACTGGTAATTGTCAAGAACTGGCAAGGCCAGTCTAACTCACAAAGATGAACTACAAACCGAAAATATAGCATAAACAAAATACCATACAAAATTTACATTTACGCTTCAGCCCCCACTTAAAAACTTGAAGGATGTTCATGCTAAACCCCGTATAACAAAATATCTTATGTGCTACAACAAGGTGACCATAAGAAATAGAAGGCCTAAGCGGTCCAAGAAGAACTTTATAAAAAGGGAGCACTAAAGCACAAATTCCATTTGCACCACTAGACAGCAATAAAAATCCGAAAATGCATTCCAGTGGGTTGTCAATCTAGAGCTAAACTCCCATTTCTGGCCATAATCTCCGCAGGGACAGACTAGTGACTAAGCAATCACAGCAGATAGATAATGATGAAGAAAATACATGAAATTGAAATAAAATAAATAAAATTCAAATTGAAAAATAGAAGAACGGAAGATATATCTTTAATGGACTGTCCCATGTACATGTCGCAAGAGCAAGAAAACTTGCCGTGTAATGAATACACAATTAAAAGAGACAAGGGAAATTGATTAGTCAACTGGAAATAGTCAAAATGAGCCTATGACTGCAAATTCATTACAACCAAAAAGCTGCATCCAGAAATTTTGATATATAAAAACGAATGACACATTCAAAGGTATAAATCAATAACAGTCGCTGGATAAGCAGTTTCTCCATACCAAGTTTCTGTGCGTCCCCAAACCATTTACTCATCAAATTAGATACCCTTACGTTGATGAAAACTGCTCCTGATTCTTTTGCTATGGCTTTAGCAAGCATTGTCTTCCCTGTCCCAGGTGGTCCATACAGTAACACACCCTTTTGTGGACTAAGAAGTTTTCCATGTGCAAAGAGTTCAGGTCTCCGCAAAGGAAGGATAACCAATTCATATAGCGATCGTTTAATCCCTTCCAACCCCCCAATAGAGTCAAACTCCACATCGATATGGTCAGGATTTATAACATCACATGCGATTACATCCTGCACATTACATAGTTCGTTAGAAAAAAAATAAAGCATTTAAATGTTTAACCGTACTGAATAAAGCTTGAAGAAGAAAAGTTGCCAAGTTGAATGCAGCCAACAAAAAAAATCAATGCAAAACTGCAAATATATTTCCAGAGAATAAATAAAACATATTCAGCGGGGCACACCACAAGACTAAGTTTCAAAAGTTCATGCAAGCAAAAGCTTCAATGAAAAGAAATGTAAGAAAAGAGCCCAAGCAGTAGGCATGGGTGAAAAGAGAATAAAACTTTTCAGTTCCGTAGTGTAGTGTAACTACAAACAGAGAGAAAATGAAGAGTCAAATAGAATGGAATGGTTTTCCCACTTAGAAACTATTTCACGAACGTCAATTTTTTATCAAATTCTATATGAGACTTTTAATTTTGTCCCCAGCTTGCCTTGCTTCAAAATGACTCATTACCTGTCCTGTCTTCCTATCAAATCATTACCATCTTCCCTTGTTCATCTTTTATGTAAATCTTCAGGTGAAGGATTTAATTCACAAGAAATTATTTCTGTGACGTTCTCCATGATGACCAATTTCATATAGAGTTTTTGGATAATCAAAACCTCTGCTGGAAAGACTTAAAGGTGGAATCATGTCTGACCAACATGTGGTCTGCAGCCTCTTCTATGCTATTACAAATAAAGAGAGAAAGTAATTATTCAATCCTTTGGTCGTATATATCCTCATTTCAGTCTGCCCTGTATATTATAAAAGTAAAAATACTACTTATCGGCTAAGTTAACTCCTTGTAAAATACACTGCTATCTATTGAATTTCTTCTTCTCAATGTCAAAATCTAATGTTTCAGATCGGATATTGATGGGTTTCACGAAATAATAAATTAGACTAAGCCGTGATCTTCAACACGGTAGGCACAAGCTGGCCATAGGCATTGGATGGCAAGTAGACAACTCAAAAGGAACTGAGGAGTGTGGGTCATTTTTAAGGAATGAAAAATCGCATCTTTTGGGACGATATTTGCGCTGTGGATAGAGCTCTTTTTGTCACTTCTGTAAGGGTGAAGGAATGGACAAGCATTTTTCACGATGAGGAAGATGAATCATCCACTATGAAAGCCCAAGGTACAGAGCAGCGTACAAAGTCCATGTGTATAGTTTACGAGTGCAGGGGGAGTTGGTTTTTTTCAATATAGCTCATTGAACGTATCCCGATTCTTATTTTCCAGTTCTAATTTTTAATACTTGACGACTATGTGACAGTATCCCCTCCGAAAAAGGATAAACTTAAAAAGGAGCATTTCTAGGGCAGAACAACACAATATTTGGACGGAAACATGGCGTGAATAGCACGTGGAAACGCGAATTAAAGGATAGCAGACGAAAACAACTCGATTGAGAGAGAAAGAAAAGGTACTTTCGTGTACGGAGAGCCCCTCAATGCATGCGAAACTAACTGAAAGCGGTAAATGAAGAAGCGAACACTCATGAAACCATGAAACCATGAAACAATGAAACCTTCCCCAGGGCCAACACATATCCTGTGTTGGAGACAACTCTAAAACGGCCTCATATGTGGCCAAAAAAAACACGATTCAATCACAATTCGTCGTGAGAGCAATCAGAGAGGACCGCAGGCGAGGGTTACGTGGTAGACACCTCGTATTGGTTGGTCTGGATCAAGGGGCGGCCGAGGCGCTTGGCTATCTCCTTCTTGTGCTCCAGAGCCTTCTTGCTGGCCGCCCTGTTGGGGTCAAGCTGCCGGAGCCCAACGAACAGCACCAGACAACTGAGCGCCGCGCTCGCGCAGTACAGCAGAAGCTCTTGCACCACCTTCGTCGAGTCCGACGACGCCCCCATCGCCCCCCTCCCTCTCCAACGCAGCGAGAAGCGGACAGGAACGAGAGAGAGAGAGAGAGAGAGAGACAGAGAGAGAGAGCGAGATTACTTGACGAAGGCGGTTCCCCTTTATTTCCTCTCTCCTCGCACGGTTAACTCGTGTGACCCACCCGAGTTATTCGCACGTGGGAAACTACGGCGAGCCCTTCTCCAAGAAACATTCTCATCAGACAGCTCGGCCCTGCTATTACAAAAAATGTGACTTAATAAAAAATATAAATTTATTTTAAGAAAATTCCCATCGGCTCGTTAGGGCTCCTGTGAAACATTATCCTGATTAAATTTAAATTTTAATTACTTTTATATATCTGAATTTTCATTATAAAAACGATTTTTAATGTAAATATGTATTTTTCGGGAATTTTAAAATAAAATTAAATATATTTATCAAAAAATGGTATTTTATCCTTGGAACCGTTGTACTAACTTGTTGACAGTTATTAATTAAGTTATAAAAGGGCAGTAAATTTTTTTAAAAAATAACGTGTGGTAATATTTTCCAAAAATACTCTAAAATGTTTTATTCTTGATTATTAAAATTATTCATATCAATAAAATTTCAGATACTTTATTCATATTGCTGCCATTGACCCTTTTTTTACACAAAATTTCCCTTTTTATTAATACCCTCGAGGTTTTTCTATTTTGGTATATTATAACTACAGTTATATAGTACGAGGTGGATATCACCCAACATGATATTATAAATTATCTGCTTTTAATTAATATAAAAAGTTAATTATAATATAAAATCAATATATATTATTGCTCGGTCTCAGTGAAGTCCCGAACCTGGATGGCCCACGCTGGGCATCCCCGGGCTGGCCCGTGCCCAGTGACGGGCGTAAGATAACGGCATATGGCCGTAAGATATCGCCATATTTTGGCCCCCAAAGATACGGCGTAAGATAACGCCGTGAGATATCGGGGATCTACGGTACGTACGGCTACGGATCTTTCAGGCCGAAGACACGAGACGCGGCCAGCCGTCGTCACCTTGGCCGTTGCCGTTCGTTAATGGCCGCCAATCCAGTCCACCTGTCGAGGCGTCCGCGTCCTGCATAATTGCGCAGAGCTCCCTACTCGAGGCGACATACGACGGAACCTTCTTCCACAGGGGTTAATTGCACTCGGAGACACTGTTTAGGCGTTGATCGCAAATGATCGGACAGGGACTTTTACATAATTTTTTAACATACCTCATGATTCGTGCAGTCATTCCCGAAGGGAAGTTTTTTATGGGGAGACAGCTTAGTTTGGTATCATTATTGGCGGGAGATGGGGTCGACCGAGGTATATGTAAAATAAAATATATAATGAGGGTAATGAACAAGTTATCTGAGGATTTTTATTTGATTATTTCCATTTTATCGCCGAACCGAGATCCCTGACGCTGGATCCACCGTCTTACTGTCGCACGTGCTGCCGATCAATCAACGGAGAGCTCCCTGCCACGTCACCAGCCGCCTCTTCTCTCCTCCCCCCATCTCGCCTGTCCCAGCCCCGATTTCGCCTCTCTCTCTGTCTCCTCAACGCTCGCTGGTTGCAGCCGCTGCTGGGTTCCTCCTTCCACTGTCTCCGCTGCTGCTGCCGCCGCCGCCGCCGCCGCCGCCGCTTCCGCAGGAGGTCAACCGGGGGGGGGGGAGAGGATATAGCAGAGGGAGCTGCTCGTGGGATTAAATCCGTAATAAATTATTCGGATTTGAAGGTTGTTACAAAAGGGTAGGATAAAAGGAGAAGGGAAGCAGCTGCGGATGTTGGAGTAGCTGCGTATCTTGAAAATAGGGAGGAGGAAGAGGAGGGGAGACGGAGGAGTTGGGGGTGGGGAATTGGAATTGCGGGGTGTGGAGTTGAAGGAGGGGCGGCGGCGGCCGGGAGGCGCATGCAAGTATGGGAGGGGGGAGGAAGGCCTACTCGGCGCTGCCGACGGACTACAAGCTCCTGGAAGAGGTCGGATTCGGCGCCAGCGCCACCGTGTACCGGGCGATCTACCTCCCGTATAACGAGGTCGTCGCTGTCAAGTGCCTGGATCTCGACCGCTGCAACAGCAACCTCGTACAGTCTACCTCACACCCACATAGCTCGCTCACTCGCACTTTCCATCTGTTGTTTATATTTTTTTCGTTTTGACCCTTTGATTTGACTTGGCTTCGTGGTCGTTTCGCCGTGAGTTACTTGTGACCTTGGAATGTCGAATTGGACTTGTGAAAGCCTCGATCTCTCCGAAAATTGCGTTACTTTTGAACGTTTCAGGATCTTACTGGGGGGATATTTTAGAGAGAGAGAGAGGGAGATGAGGCATGCTTTCTGTGGTAGGTTTGGTGGTCTCTGCGAGACCGTTTTAGAGGATGCAAAATCTTGGCCAAGAACCAGTCAAGGAATATATTTAGGATTCATAGGAATGATCTCTAAATCTGGCTTTCCATGGTAGAGAAGTGGCTATGGACAGATACTCGGCTAGAGTTTTCTCCTCTGCAGATGGATGTTGTTTGAAAGCGATGCAGTAGATTGTGGGGCCTAAGAATGCAAAAAGGCATCCTAAATTACTTATAACGCGTGCAATAACCTAGTCATAGAGTGTCACGCTACAGAGCGTCTCTACGAAATCTGAGGTAGCTACTAGTGAGCAAGTCACTTTTTGTAGAGCCGTGTAGCTTTCATAAAAAGTAAATATTGAAAAGTTCACGTGGAATAGTAGTCATTGAAAAACATTATGAAATGGTGGTTGTTTCATTCATCCAACATTAACTTTTTTCCCTTTAGAACATTGCTAGTGGTCTTTTGATGTTTTAAGTCTCAAAACTTACGTGTTTTCAGCGTATTATGTGATATTTATTATCTCTTTTGCAAGTTGTTGAATTATCAAATGTCTCTTGAATGGAATCAGACCCGATTGTAAAAGAAGTCCTGCTTTAATAGTGAGAATTTTCTTTTGGGTCTCGTCTACCGTAAATGATAATATTAGGAAGGAGGAAAAACTCAAGTATGATGTGATTTCAAAGAATTTTAACGGTACGTTCTTCTTATCCTATCAAATATCCACCCCAATTGCCTTTGTAGCTGCTGACCTTATGCATTTGAACATTTGAAAAATTTCGAAGAGCACGAAATGATTTGTGGCATGGGGATAGGGATGGACAGCTAGGTGTACATTGTGTCTTGAGGGAACCAAAAATGTTGACTGGGGAGAAAAAGTTGATTCTGACTTTAATGTCATCACATCCCCTTGCCTTGATCCAGATTGAAGATCGAAACCCTAGTTAAGGGATTTCGTGGGAAGATGAGCTGCTACAGGGGAAAGATATTCAGGTCAGGATTCGTTCGGATTATCTTTTGTGGGCAAAGTGGTGGAGAAATATCGTGGGAAAATTAGAAAGGTAGACCTCTGCAGGTAAGTTAAATGGAATATCATTGAGCTAAAATTGGTTGAAGGAATAAGGTTTGTCAAAGAAGAGGCCAATTTGAGATTCTTGGATCAAAATGAACAATGGAAGAAGGTAGCACCAGGATACTGTGTTCATAATCTTTAGTGTGATGCATCAAACTGGAAAGGTTTAAAATAGGGGAGTAGGGGAATAATTGGCTTCCGATGATAATTTGTTTTTGTAGGATTAAAAAATAAAGTGGATTTATTGGTGTGTGATGTAGACATCTGATTACTGACTATTTAAATTAATGGACAGTAAAAATGCTAGCTGGCTGGATGGAGGCCAAGAGGTTGTGGAAAAGTTTTAGTGTAGATGAGTCCTGGGTGTGGAGAATTCTTTGTTAAAATTCAAATTGGTACAGTGAATTAAGATTTTTGTTGCTCACTTACTTTGGTCTGTGTTATGGCTACAGAGTTTTTGGTTTTTTTAAGGATCTTGGATCTTGTACCTGGGTGATTTAAAAAAAAACCAATCCAATGATGTAGTTCAGGTTTTCCTGCTGGCTGGCAGTCTTTTGCAGTTGTCCGATTTATTGCTCCATAAGCCCAATAATCTTCAATTGCTGGTGGTTGGAGGATGCCTTCAAATTTTACGTAATTTGAATGTAGAAACAGGTCTTTTAAGGTTGTATGCTGGTAATCATCTGCACTTGTTTTTAATGTCAATCTGGCGCCTCAGATGTATGTTCTAGTTTGTTTCCTAAATCTTTGAATTTAATATGTGGTCATATTTTGATGCCTTTTCAATTGTTGGTGGACAGGATGACATACGAAGGGAGGCGCAAACAATGAGTTTAATTGATCATCCTAATGTGATAAGGGCACATTGCTCCTTTGTTGTTGAACGATTTCTCTGGGTGGTCATGCCATACATGACAGAGGGTTCATGCTTGCACCTGATGAAGGTGGCACACACAGAAGGTTTTGAAGAACAAGTTATAGGCTCTGTTCTTAAAGAAACACTGAAGGCATTGGAGTACCTCCATAGACAAGGGCATATTCATCGTGATGTCAAGGTTAGAATGTTTCTGTATCGGTATGCTGTTCTATCCATTTAAAAGGTAAAATGCCTAAACACTTAAATGTCGTAGGCTGGGAATATCCTCCTCGACAGTACAGGAGTAGTGAAACTTGGTGATTTTGGAGTCTCAGCCTGCATGTTTGATACGGGTGAGAGACAAAGGTCAAGGAATACATTCGTTGGGACTCCATGTTGGTGAGATGCATTATGTATTCTGAATGAATCTTGTCAAGTCTGTAACTGTTTGGAAACCTTTTTCGGTATCCACTTTTGTATTGTACTCCACATATTTCTTAGAACTTGGTCACTTTTTGTTGGGCAGGATGGCTCCAGAGGTGTTACAGCCTGGTAGCGGTTACAATTTTAAGTGAGTTTTCGTCCAGAAAATGTCATCTATTCACCTTTTTGGATATCTTTTTGAAGCATAACTATGGTTCCTAATTTCATATGTGATCTCCTCTTTCAGTCGGTGACTCCAGTTTGTTACCATGTTCGTCTTTTATTTGTCCTTTTGCCAATCATCCATTTGAAACGTTCTGCATGTGGTACTAACAACCGATGCTCTAACTCTGCTGTTTTTCAAGAGAATACAGTGGATGCATTTAACAAATATGTGCAGCATTGAGTCAGTTTTTATACAGTCTGAAGGAATATCCATTAATTTTCTGCAAAACTCCGTTGATATCATTTGATATCACATAAGTATCTATGTCGGTTTTCTAGCTTATATGCATGGGCATTAAAGAATGATGTGATCTCAATTTTTGCATTGATTTGAAATAATTAAACATATGAAAGCTTAGATTCCGCACACTTAAGTCAAACTTTGAGGAAGAAGTTAGTAAATTTTTCTTGATGCTGTAAGGTAATGAAGATCATCATCATCCTAGACAATGAAACTAAAATATACTGAGGTGAGTTGGACATAAACAATTGTTTGATGACTGGTAGACAGAAAAGGATTCTCATCTGCAAAATAATAACTGATCAATTATGCATAATATTCTCAGACTGCCTTACATCAAGGGTTAAATTTTCCCAACTTGTTTATATCCAGTTACTATTTTGATGCACCAGAAAATGAAATGAGGTGAATAAGCATGCCATTCATAGCAATTTATCAGTTTCCTTAATGTCTCCCCTATCATTCCTTATTAACCTTTTTTTAAAACATTCTATATGGCAAACGTTTCTTTGTACACTTTTGGATTCATAGATTTTATTTCAAACTTTTATTGAAGCATATGTATCTAGGATATGTTTGTCGTTCATTTTGCTGGTATAGTGACCAATTTATCCTATATTGCATTCTCTACAGGGTTGATATCTGGTCGTTTGGAATAACGGCACTTGAGCTTGCACATGGTCATGCTCCGTTTTCAAAGTACCCTCCAATGAAGGTTTAACTTATTTTTTCTGTCTCTTTAATCTTGAAGTTACTTATTTATTGAAAATGTTCTCTCTTTATTTTAGGAAGAATATAATATGCATCATGCCCGTGTACATTTTGAATTAAAATTCAAGTCATGTTGTCTTTTATGAATCATATTTGGCCACTTCCAGTTTTGACCATGGTGATTTTTTTAATTTGATTGCTGCGATAACCATTTTCTTGTTGATGCTTATTTATGGTCGTTGATTGCACCAACTTTGCCATGTTAGAAGGTATATACTTTCCCCACTTCAGTAATCTTCTTTACTGGAGTCAGTCGGTTTTAGTTTGAATTTTGCACCAACTTGGATTCTCAGAAAGTTGAGTGAGAGTCCTTCAAGTCGAAAATATACATAGGTACATGCAAGGTCTAGATGGACTAGTGTGAAGCTTAAATGTGCAAGAGATTCCCATGACATGTAGACATGAGGGAGGATAGGTGTTAAGGTCTATGTTCTTTTATGCACTTTAGCATACTTCAAACGACTTTGTCAATAAGATGAAATACTTGTCAAATGTACTTCATTTTGAGGAATTAGATGACAGAATGTTCTTTCATCATTTTTGATCACTGCAACAATAATTGTTGTGACCGTTTTTGTTCGCTGCATATAGGTTCTCCTAATGACCATCCAGAATGCTCCTCCTGGTCTTGACTATGATCGTGATAAAAGGTTTTCGAAGGTACTGCTGTCTTCTTTCCTCCCACAGCTGGTGCTGCGTTGCTAAAGTTTTGGGACAGGTTTCTTTATCTTAAGCCATATGACATGTAAAAAAATAATCTGTAATGAGCTAAGATTCATTAATATCTGGAAACAGGCGATTCCTTTTTCTATGTGTACTACGCTCATGGTTCTTAGATGATACTCGTGTTTGATTTCTTATAAGATATACTTTTCTAATTATGACATTTCCAGTTGTGATCAGTCATTCAAAGAAATGGTTGCAATGTGCTTGGTAAAAGATCAAACAAAGAGGCCAACAGCAGAAAAATTGTTGAAACACTCATTTTTCAAAAATGCAAAGCCACCAGAACTGTCTTTGAAAAGCATTTTAGCCGACCTGCCTCCTCTTTGGGAACGTGTAAAAATACTCAAGGTTTGTGAGTTTTGCAAATGTGTTGAAGATCTAGTATTATTTATTTGTTTAGATGATATTGTAAATGAGTTAAACAATGCTTTGCAGAAAAAAGATGCAGCGCAGTTGGCCCTAAAGAAAATGCCATCTGCTGAACAAGAGGCACTCTCACAGGTTAGATGTGTAGAAATTTTGACGTGTTTAGTCGTGTTTGTCTATTTTTTTTCTTTTTCGGGCAGAGAGAAGTTCTGCAGTGATTTCATTTGGTATCCTGCACTAGTATCTGTCTCAGTGTACTCATGACTTGAAATATGGCCTTCTGGGGGTCTCAAGTGGGGAAGGAATGAAAAGAAATAATAAACCCTTTGAGATGAACAAAGTCTCACAATGGTTTGTTGAAAGAGCTGTTCTCATAATGCATGGTATTGCTCTGATATTGCTTGTTCATTATCAAATTTTCACTATACTTCAGAGGATAATTAAAATACCGCAAACATGCTCTATCTAGTGTAGAAGTGTCCACTCATTCTAGTGGCACTGTTGGATATTGAAGGCATTGGTGAGCTTTAGCTGCTGCATCACTGGACGTTTCTCATTCCTGTGATCAATGAATGTACTATACAATTCAGTACAGTCACTGATAAGTGTTTTCATTGCCTTGGAAATTTATTTTATTCTTATATTTCTTGTATTACTGCATCAGAGTGAGTACCAACGAGGGGTTAGTGCATGGAACTTTGATCTCGATGATTTAAAAGCACAGGCATCCCTGGTATAAATTTCGTTGCAAATATTCTACTTTCTGAAATATTTTTATATTCTGGTGAAATGTGATGTATATTCTCTCTTTCCTGAATCTTTCTAACAGATACAAGATGACGAGGATGATGGAAACTTAAGATTTTTCTCTGTTGAAAAGGTTATAATTTTTCACTCATAAGTTAAGCTCTTATTACTGATATAATGAGATTTTTTTTCGTTGTGATTTGCTTCTGTTTTTCTATTTTGTTTCCTGGTGATACTGTTGGTGTTGATGATAGTCTAATGATAGCAGGTTCCCTCTATTTCTGAAAAGTGTGTGGAAGAACCAATATCAAAGCATGATACCGATGACAGGTATATGACATGAATAGAATGACTTGAACTCCACACTTTTAGATCCCTTTATTTGCGATGAATTTGAAATAATCAATTGCCTCACTAATTGCACATGCATTTGCATATGAATTTCATCTCTATTTACTTCTCCACTTCTAGATCTGGTTTTGATTAGATTCTAGTTATCTCAAGGAAATATGTCCCCATTTGTTGTGTTATCTTTTATTGGGTAGTTTAGGTCCCATGTGTATCAGTTGGGAATAATCTCCAGCTTTTACTCACTTTTGTGTTACTTTTCTTTTCTGATCAAACATTTGAGTTTTGTGCCTTCTGGTTCCTGATATCTCTATACACACATCCTTGGATTTGAATATTTTTAATCCCTTTGTATGTGGTTATTCCTAATTTTCATTTCTGATTTTATTTGCATATTCTGTCAGTTTGTCTTTTAACCGCTGTCATATGCTTTCATTGGTTAATATCAGCAAATCACTGAATTATTTATTGATTGTTATCTGAAAACAGGAAATACCAAAATGCCCCTCGATTACATAATTTAATTGTCTTACAAGGGTATCTAAAAATGGGTTTTTTCCTAATGATCTTTTGATTGTAATCCTTAAAATATTTACCAAACTATGAAAACCTTGGAAAATGAAGTGTCACATTCTGCTACCACGTGATGGCTTTTGCTCTGCTTGAATGTGAAAAAGTTCTAAATGGGTTTTCATGATGCTTTCAAAGTGCTCTTCGAGAGACCACTCTTGTGTCATCAGGTCCATTATTTTTCTTTCTTTTACCGTAGTCGTGGCAGTGCTTATTGCATGTGTTTATTCCAGCGGCTTAAATTTTATAATAGACTAAACCGGTTATGGCTCTTTCTGTTCACATGTTTTTGATACATGAACGGGAAAGATGGCATTTTCAATTTTTGTATGGTTTTTCATTTCTGGTTATGGATATTTATCTGGGTATCCATACATTCTTGGTAAAAATTTTTCCATAAGATCCTTCCGCTAGGTTTTTTAGGTTTATACTTTGTACGCTTTTATCCATTCCAGGTTCTAGTGTCACGGCTATGCCATAAATTTTCACCCTACAACTTCTTTTAGAAGTTACGTAGACATATTCTTCATTGCTTTGGCTTGTGGTTTGACCAAACTTTAGCGGTTATTATTTCTGCAACAATATCTACGAATCTTATGTTCATTTTATACAGCTAGATGATGGATGTTACATTCTATCTCTCTTTTTCATGCAGAGAAAGCACCTCTGCTGCTGCCAGGTCTGAGAACGGGTCTGTAACTGTGAAGGATCAAACTCTGGGATCGGGTATACAATCTTCCAGCATTGAAGAAAAGTTTACCGGACTTCAAATAGGAAGATTAAAAAAAAATCCAGTGACATCGATACAGAAGACAGATGTCATACAGAACCTTGGCGTGAATGATTTTGAAAAGCAGCAAGCTCATAGTGGTCCCCTCCTACCTCACAATGTCCTCCGCCACTCTCTTTCAGAAAGAGGCCGTACATCTGACAGGTAATTTTAAACTCAGAATATTGTGCTGGAACTTGTTTTAATATTTAATGAAATGGAATTATTTCATGAGGTTAGTGTCTACTTACAGCATCTTAGAACTAGGGCTGCGAGTTGATTTGGGTTAGGATAGATTGTGAACTCCTACCAGACCCATGATAATGCGTCCTTAACCATCTCTGATCTTGAGTAAATCCATTTGATTCAGGTATTAATCGTGTGGGTCCGAAGAAAATGGGACTCGATTAGGAAAATAAGATGATCCGAAGGAAGAACCCAATACCGGTTTTAAAAGGGAAAATATATTAACAGTCGTATTTCAATTTCTTAAAGGTGCTTATATCAGATAGGGGCTGTCATACTTATCTCAGCTTTAAACAGGTTCCCAGGCACACTATTTTGTGTGGCTGTCTGGGCATGGGTGGTCCACAGCTGTGTTGTCCAAATGTTGATAATAGAGGCTCCAATAGATCTCTTCTTCTTACGCTATGTTTTTCTTCTCCTTTTGCCCGCCATTGGAAATCAAGTTGCACTTCTATATTCTTCATCCGAAATTTCATTCCTGCCTTAAACTGGCTTATCTAAATGAAACCTACTCAGGTTAGGGAGAAAAACGGCCAATTGATCCAGAATAGCTTATTCTAAGAGACAAATAGATGCATTGGCCTATGCGGTCCAATTCGGTAGACATTTTCTTTAAGCTATTGGATGATTACACCAGGTTTTTCACTAAAAACCGAATTGTCTTGTGTGGTTTTCAAATACAATGCTATTATTCTTGTTAATGGTTAATCCATTGAACTCTTGGTTACTAAAGCCCTGAAATTCCCCTCACCAATATATCAAAACTATAAGTTGCATTATCAATAAATACAATCATTAAACTCATTTAAATTTTACTGTTTTTTGAAAGGTAAAAGTCTGAAGTCTCAGTTGTAGACTATATTCATAATAACTGAAAAATGTGCAGAACTGCAGTTTAAAAAGCATTGTAAAATGCCACGAAACAGATGGATGCAGAAATAATAGGAGCAGACCATAGTTCTCTGCACGTAAGATTCATTTTTAATTTGAGGCTGGCGGACAGTGATGAAAATCGTAACTCTGTGATTACTTTTTCTGAAAATTTAAGATATGGTTTAACTGATGAAAATCGCAACTGTGATTAATTTATCTGAAAATCGTAAATCTTTTTTCCAGCACAAAATCTTTTTAACTTGCAAAATTTGCTTAAAGTGCTTCTAATAGGATCTCCAGTATGGCCTTTTAATGAAATGATCTGACATGATGGTGGGTCTATCAGTTATTGTTCATTGATGATCACTGGGTTGTGTGGTTGATTGATGTTCTTATGGATTTCATGTGGTTATATATCGTGTGAATTTACACAATATTTAAGTTCATGGCTTCTGCATAGGCCTCTCCATTCAAGGTCTTAAATTCTTCTATATAAAGGTATTGGAGTAAAAGTTTTCTTTGATTTTATGTTCATAAAGATGGTAGGGTGAAAACTAACATTCATGCCTTTATCCTTGATTGGTTGGCATTAATGAAACAATTCTTTTACGTTCATTCTATGACGTCACCTCCGTTTCAATGTATTCAATGCTTCCTGTTATATTTTTGCCTTCATATTGTATGTCTTGGATGCGAAATTTAATCTCCTGTTGTTGGATTTGACAGCGATATTCAACCGGCAACTGATAAATATAAGCATGATGGACGGAAAGCTCAGAATTTCAGTGGTCCATTAATGCTTCCTAATCGTGCTTCTGCCAACAGTTTGTCTGCTCCAATGAGATCTTCCGGAGGTTGTAAAGGCTACTCAACTTGAAATACATTCAAGCGACTTGTTCTTACCTCTAATTTGTTCTTTAGGTTACAGAGATTCTTTGGAGGATAAATCTAAGGCTAATGTTGTTCAAATAAAAGGTCGATTTTCTGTTACATCAGAAAACGTAGATCTTGTAAAGGTACATCTCACATCTTTACTTGTTTTCCATCTATTCTGGACTTTTTTTCTATTGAAGAAAACTACACATTGCAGGATATTCCAGCATGTACCGTTCCGAGAAGGTCTTCCCAGGTTTGTACCGACGATTTGTGGAAACGTTATTTCATTTTATCTCCCCTTTCAACCCCAACTTTTAACATTGAGGTTTTCAGGGCTCTCCTTTGAGGAAGTCTGCTAGTGTCGGTGACTGGCTTGCTGCTAAATCATTGGTATGTGTACATACCTCATTTTTCTCTTAAAACTTTATCATTGCCATTTGGATACGATATGAAGTATTGCTATATAGGCAGAAGCCATGATTACAGTTGTCTTGAGCTCATCAAAATAAATTTTTAGAATGCTATCACATTCACCATAACATCAGCAAATTAATCTTGTGGGCAGAGGAGCCAGTATTCCAGCATAATTATCGCTTCCTGCTGTGAAAAGTTGCTTAAGTCGTAAACAAATAAATTTTCTTCTGGGATATTTTATGATAAAATTGGAGTGGCTCTCTCTACTAGCCTCATTTTACCCTCGTTCTGTTCTTGTTTTTTGCTTTGTAATGGATTTGTCGGCTTTTGTGATGGCTCTCAAACATTGTTGTATTTTGTTTGGTTGCCAGGGAGAAAACCGTTTGTAATTTATTGTATTTAACTATAAATCTGGGGTGGACCAGAGCCTGTTTCTTTTCGGGCTTTTTTACGGTCCGAGTCAGAAAAAAATCGGTCAGCTTTGCTTCCGGGGTAGCCTATATAAAAAAAGGGTCATTGGCAGACACCTCCCGAACTCCAAATGACAGGTGCTAACTGTTCATCAAAAGGCAGGTGATTGCAGAACTGTCAGAGTCACAAAACTGTCCTGATGTCAATTTTGCTGTGGGTGAAGCAATTGGCCTAAGTCAGCCAAAGTGGGAATTCCTTTTGAAATTTGACATATCTCTACAATGTCAAGGGAAGGCTGGGTTTTGGAATTACGGCCATTGCTCTTTTCTTGCTATGGTCAAACATTATTTTTCATGCGTTTAAGCTGCAAATCACTGAACTCAGTGCTGTAGATAATGATTTTCCTTGCATGAAAATTTGTTGTCAACAAGGGAGGTATATCTTCAATATTTCAGAGGCCCCTAAACAAGAATCCGGGTCTTAGAGTTCTTTGGGATCAGATTTTTCAAATGTGTTTGAATTCTTATGTCTTGCTATCATGAGTCAAAGACCAAATTTTATTCCTTGGTGTTGTTGGCTCATTCAACTAATTATTAGTGGAAGCTTTGCATAACATTCATTCTTCGGGTCAGGAAAGATGATCAGTCTTTTTTTTTTTCTATCCGATAATCATTGAGTTATGCTTTTTACGTTGGTATGTCCAATGGAGTTAAGCATTATTAACATTTGAAGGTGGGATTTACGTTTTTCGCTTGTTATGCGTTTTTATGTTCACCAGATTTGCTGACATTTAGTTTTGTTATATGACTCAGTGGAAATTGTTTTTAACTCAATTTTTGACAGAAGTATGCTTTTTTTAACAGGGGATCTCGTTTAATTCACTCTTTTGATGCTATCTGCTTGTAGAAAATTACTCTGAAAATGGTCCTAGGAAAAATATTATTTGGCCGGCTACTCTTAACTTTCAAATGTTCACCTCTCACTGCTGATTGCTAATGTATTACTCAAAATGTGAGCACATGTTTTGCTTTAAAGAAACGTGGAACCGTGGCTCATATTCTGTGCCGTTCTACATTGTCTTATTGCTTTCATCACATTAGTACCGTTCCTCTGATCCTAATTGATATCTTGCTCGTTGTTATTTCACCTAGTCTTTTAATCAGTCAGCGAAGGAAGTCAACAACATTATGATGCCTGCAGCTGCTCTGTTGCCCCACCTGCAGAACCTTTTACAGCAAGTTTCTTTTCAACAGGTTCAAAGCTTACTCTTCACGGTCCAAACATATGCTACAGTGTTTTTTTTCTTTCTCTGGACTCCTTGGAATTTCTTCGGTATTTGTTGTGGTTATACCTTATTGCTCGACAGGAACTCATTACGAGTTTGCTGAACAGCTTTCAACTGACCGTCCCAGCTGATGGTGGGTACAAAATTTCTGTTTGAGTAGCGGTTGAATCTTTTGCATGCACATGTGAGACACGCTTCTTTTTCCACAGCTGTGCAAACTGGTGTAACTTCTCAAGCCTCCAATGGAGAAAATGACGCGGTAAGGCCTTCTTTGTATTCCATTGTGAGCCTTTCTCTTTCAAGGCTTGATATTTCCAAGTTAAAGAAGTTTAGCTTCTTATTGCACCCGATGAATCTTCTCTTTTATGCTAATAAGAAATATTATACTTCAATGTTTTGATGTTCTTGCATTGCATGGGAGATTCCTCCTTCCTCACATCAGATACCCTGAAATCAGACATGCCCCATTCCACCTTGCCCGAGGGTTGATTTCAGGATGGCAATTGGTTGAGAAACTTTGCCCATGTATCTTTCTCTTTTATCTAATCCAGTTTGTTGGGCAAGGCTTGTTATATTATTCAGAAAACTTTACTTATCTTCATTAACCACAAGATCTTCCGATTGGATCGTCTCCTTTCTCTTCGAGTTATTGGACTTGAATACTTTGAAATTTAAAGCCTTTGGCGTATCTTTGCATGGGTCGTTAGCGGACTTATTCGTTAATACCATCAAATTTTTGAACATGGTATCTTTCGAACTCAGCTTCAGGAATGGATTAGAGGCGAACCTATCAGGGTGATGAACTCAAATTGTGGTCGATATGCATAGCACCATGAGTGGAAGGATTGATTAGGGGGAATCTTGATGGAGAGAAACCGAGAAAAGAATGGTCAGCAGAGGGAGGATTGTGATTGCGGTTCTGTGGAGTAGGTAGCAACATACCTCTGCGGATATGGTTGATGGGCTGATTAGAATATCTGGGTTCTAGAGAGGGCACCAGGATGAATTTTAATTCCAGGGTTGATTATGCACCAAAAAGAAGATACAGGTGATGAATTTTTTGAATTGCGCTCTTAGAAATTGAATCCTTCCATTCGAGTTCTTGATTAGATAATTTTAAAAAAATCTCCCTTTCACATCTTTTCCAACATTTTCCAACATTTAATTTTCCCCGAAAAACTAAAGTATTGGCTCGCTCAAGCGAAAAGGAATAAATTGGAATTCTTCTTCTTCTTTTATTTTTTTTTATTCAGGTTGACTTTGCGGCTTCCGAAAGAGAGCAGATGTTTCTTTCACAAATTTCGGAGCTGCAAACGAGGTAGTCCACTTTTTACCCGAGTTCGAAATCCTTGCTAGGTAGTGTTTGGGAGGTGCTGGGTGAGCCCAGACCTTGCGGCGGCCAGGCCCTCTAGATGGGCTTGGACCTTCTTCTCAGCTGCCCATGAGGGCTGCCACAGGCTTCTGGAAGGCCGTGGCCCCAGCTGGGCTTTATATAAAAGCTTCCTGGGCTCAGGCTAGGGTTTGCTGAAGCCCTGTGCAGCCTGCTATAACAACGCCCCTTGTATCGCTGCGTCTTTTTTTTTTCTCTTATATCCAGAGCACACCCATTTAAATTGTTCCTTGTTTCTGGAGGATAATTTGGAGTGTTCTTTGCTCGTGACAGGATGATTAATTTAACTGAGGAGTTGACTTCGACAAAGATGAAACAATTACAGGTGAGCTACATTCCATGCTCTCTCTCTCTCTCTCTCTCTATCTCTATCTTTTCTACGTGATCATTCAGTGTTATAATAACCATGGGCATGGAGATCTCCGTTTCTCTGTACTCTCATCTGTCACGATTTTATTATTTTGCATGAAAAAAAGGGTCTTTTCTGTTCCAGAAATAATTGAAGTTTAGTTACTTGTCTGCGATCCTTGAGTGTTCTGTAGTAGAAAATTTTCAATTAAAAAATCTCGGCTCTGGATCCCCAGTTCTACGCGCAAGTGTTCCATATAAATTGATCTCCCAGTAGTAGATTCGTTTCTCTACTGTTAGAAGCTACAGAGCTCTTCTGGATCATCCCCCCGAGCAGGTTCGCTGACTATTTCTGTTTAAACTTGTTGACCATCCCCAGTTGCAGCAGCAGCTGGACGCCGCAAACAGCCGAGGAGAGGACATCCGCAAGGGAGAAAAGGAGGCCTCCATGAGAGAAACCGCCCCGAGCTAAGCTTCAGCTGCCTCTCATCCTCCCCAGCTCCTCCCTCCTTCAATGGCCGCTGCAGGGGGGGGGGGCCGTCCTCAGCCCCTCAATCCCTCCAGCTGGGAGGGTTTCTATTAGGGTTCCGAGTTCACAGAGGAGTCACAGGCCCCCCACTTCTGCTCCCGCCCAGAGGCGTCAGGCCAGGCCGATCAGCCCCACAAGCACCGAGGGGCCATCCAGAGCCTGTGATTCTTTTTCCAACTGTCGCCCTCCTACCCATTATTATTATTATTATTACTATTTTTGTTATTATTATTTGCATCTCTTATGGCCCCACCCTACTAGTATACTATTTATGAGGGGGACTTGGTTTGTGATGTAAGTATCAGGCTTGCCCCATCTGGTCATGGAAGGTTGACTGTAAGCTACACGATCAGGACGTTTTCTTGGAGTGTTCTTGCATGGATCGCTGTTCAGCTCCACGCAGGTCTCTTTTAGGAATGGCAGAGTTGAAGTGGAGCTGATGTTGTTGTTAGTAGATTGTCGGCGTGTGGCCCTGATTTTTGCCTTTGCTTGGCTGGAGTTGACCCTTGCCCTTTGGGTCAACTCGCGTTGACCGTGGTGCCATTTTTAGTTACGAAAGGTGAGCTGGGGGGGAGAGCCCGTTGGGAGTTGAGGCGCCGCGAGCTTTGATGATGGTCAGCTGGCTCCTCAGTTCTATGAACAGATGAGCAAGCTGCAGACTAGGACCGTTTCGTTCATTGATCACATAGTCTGTGTGACAGATGATTGTTGGCTGTGATTTCTCCAAAGTTGTTGCAGAAGATCGATCGATGAGGAAAAAATAAGTTAAACTGAATTATTTAAGAACAGTTTTTAGCTACAGAAAAATTTTGGGTTTTTTTCTCAACTAAGTTATGTTTTTGGACTGAAGAATTTTGGGTCTTCTTCTTCCCCTAATTTTTCCAGGTTCACTGGAGGAGGAACAGGGAGAGGGAGAGATAGATAGAGAGAGAGTGATGGGAGAGAGAGAGAGAGATGGGTAGAGAGAGTGGGATGGAGGGAGAGAGAGAGATGGGTAGAGAGAGTGGGATGGAGGGAGAGGGAGGAGAGAGAGAGAGAGAGGATTAAAATGTCTCAGAGCCACCGGTGGGTGCCGATCCATGGTCTGTCATAGGAGCCGTCAGTGCCCATGTGGGCACCTCGGCGACGAATCTCATGGAGAAACCACAAGGGCAGAAGCGGATGGTCTAGCTCTCCGCCGGGCGGCGCCGGCACCGGATTCAAGCTCGCGGAGGCAATGTCGCCGCCGGGGAAGGAGGCTCTTAGGGCGATCCCTCCATGGCGAGAGCAGCTCACGGCCCGGGGCCTGGCGGCGAGCCTCATCGTCGGCGCCACCTACAGCTTGGTCGCCATGAAGCTCAGCCTCACCACCGGGCTCGTCCCCTCCCTCAACGTCTCCTCCTCCTTCCTCGCCTTCGTCCTCCTCCGGGCGTGGACGGGCCTGCTCCGCCGCGCCGGCCTCTCCCCCAGGCCCTTCACCCCCCAGGAGAACGCCGTCGTTCAGACCTGCGCCGCCGCCTGCTACAGCGTCGCCATGGGAGGTCGGAGCCCCATCCCTTCTAGGGTTTCACTCTCTCCATCTCCATTTCCATTTCCATCCCCATCCCTCCGTTCTGTGATTTTTAAACGAACTGGGCGTTTTTTCTTCTTCTTTTCCTCTGAGAACCAGGTGGATTTGGATCGTATCTGCTTGGGCTGAGCAAGAAGACGTACGAACAGGCGGGCTCGAGCGGCGGCTACAAGGAGCCCGCGATCGGCTGGATGACGTCGTTCCTCTTCTCCGTCAGCTTCGCCGGGCTCCTCCCCCTCGTCCCTTTCAGAAAGGTTCCTCCCCCTTCCTTCCTCGTTTCCGTTCCCAGTCTCTTCGGAATTATCTGACCCAAATCCCCACCGCGTAAAAAGCTTCAATCTTTTTTTTTTTCCTTTTTTGGGAAACTCTCTCTGCGAAGATCATGATCGTTGACTACAAGCTCGCGTACCCAAGTGGCACAGCCACCGCCGTTCTCATCAACGGCTTCCACACGGCTCAGGGGGACAAGATGGCCAGGTCCACGGCGGGGGCTTTAAATAAGTAAACGTGTTCTTTCCTTTTTTGGGGCGCCTGTTCATCCCGTGTTCTTCCGTCTCCCAGGAAACAGGTGCAGAGCTTCGCCAGAGCTTTCGGGCTCAGCTTCTCATGGAGTCTACTCAAGTGGGCCGTCTCCGGAGAGGGCTGTGGAGCTGCGCGGCGACCTCCGGGGGGGCCCGCGTGAGAACCAGCTCCACCCGCGTTGACTTGTGAGCTCTACTGACGTAAGCGGGCCTCGGTCAGCGCGATGACCACGTCGGACCTCTGGTTTTTCATGCAGGGCCTTCTTCTCCGACTTCAGCCTGGCCTACGTGGGCGCTGGGATGATCTGCAGCCACCTGGTCAACCTCTCCCTCCTCGCCGGAGCTGCCCTGTCGTGGGGCCTCCTGTGGCCCCTGGTAAGGAGGTTCAGTGGGGCCTGGTACCCCGCCGACTTGCCGGAGAGCAGCATGAAGGGCCTCCAAGGCTACAAGGTCCGGCCATGGCGGCCTTCCCCCGCCTCTGCCTTTATTTCCTCTTTGGGGATGAGCCCGTTGACTTGCTGTTCTCCGCAGGTCTTCGGCTCGATCGCCCTGATCCTCGGGGACGGGCTCTACAACTTCGTCAAGGTGGTCGCCGTCGTCGCCGGGAGAGCCCGCCGGAGATCTCGGAGAACCGGTGAGCACCCATGATGACTTCCCCCCCTCCAAATCATGTTCATGGAATTCGAGCCACCAACCAGCCAACCGGGTGGGTGATCAGCGGCGGCGGACGGCGGTGCGGTGGCGCTGGAGGATCTGCAGAGGGACGAGGTGTTCTTGAAGGAGAGCATCCCGTCGTGGGCGGCCGCCGCCGGGTACGCTCTCCTGGTAGCGTCCTCCGTCATCGCTGTCCCTCTCATCTTCCCGGAGGTGCGCCGGCGCCACCTCCTGCTGGCCCACCTGGCGGCGCCGCCGCTGAGCTTCTGCAACGCCTACGGCGCCGGCCTGACGGACATCAACATGGGCTACAACTACGGCAAGGCGGCGCTCTTCCTCCTCGCCGCCTGCGCCGGCGAGCCCTCCGGGGTTGTCGCCGGCCTCGTCGGCTGCGGCCTCGTCAAGTCCGCCGCCTCCGCCGCCGCCGACCTCATGCAGGACCTCAAGACCGGCCACCTCACCCTCGCCTCCCCACGCGCGATGCTCCTCGCGCAGATGGCCGGGACGGCGATGGGCTGCATCCTCGCTCCCCTCGCCTTCTTCGTCTTCTACGGCGGCGGGTTCGCCGTCGGCGATCCCGCCGGAGCTTTCAAGGCGCCCTACGCTCTCATCTACAGGAACATGGCGGTGCTCGCCGTGGAGGGCTTCTCCACCTTGCCGGGGAGTTGCCTGCGGCTCTGCGGGGGGCTGCTGGGTTTCGCCGTGGTGGTGAACGCCGCGAGGGACCTCCTGGGGCCGGAGAGCCGGCGGCGGCGGTGGCTGCCCCTGCCGGCGGTGATGGCGGTGCCCTTCCTCGTGGGGCCGGAGTTCGCGGTGAACATGTGCGTGGGGAGCTTGCTGGTGCTCGTTTGGGGCAGGCTAGATGGCGCCGGCGGGGCTGCCTCGGAGACGCCGGCGGCCGCCGCCGCCGGGCTCGTCTGCGGGGACGGGCTGTGGGCGCTTCCTTCGTCGCTGCTCGCCCTTGCAAAGATCCGTTCTCCTCTCTGCGTCAACGTCCCCGCTGAGTAGGGGGATCCGGTGCACAGAGACCAGGAGGAAGGCGTTGGGACTTCTTCGAACGGGCCGGGCCGGAGAGATCCGGCCCGCGGGCCGACAGTCCACTAAAACACAGGGCCTTTAATTTTTTCGAATGGGCCCGAGATTGGGTCGAGTCTGCTGCCGATTGTGGGATAAGAGCAGCCTACAGCTGTTCTAGATCAGTTCTAAATTAGTCTATAGTCGTTCTAGCTCAGCAGCACTCTTATTTTTTCACTCTCAATAAAAAATTATATTTAGCCAATAATTTTACATTCCCTCACCATTATAACCTCTCTCTCGCTATCTCTCTCTCTCTCTCTCTCTATATATATATATATATATTTATATTGTTCTCTCTCTCTCTCTCTCTCTCTCTCTCTCTCTCTCTCTCCTCATCTGTAGGATATGAAGGTGGTTAAAGCTAAATGTTCTTCAGTGAGAAAGAACTGGAGTTGAGAGACCCACATGCCCCGAATTAGAAGTAATTTTAATAATAAACAGGTTGGGCGTGGAAATGGGAAGCCCTGAAGAGGAACCAGCTCTGGTCTCCCCAACTTTTTTCGCTCGTATCATATCAGTTCCCTACGCCAGAGGCAGCTTTTTCTTTATCTGGAAATGACGGCTGACGGGAGTTGCAGCAGGCAAAGCGAGAGAGAGAGAGAGAGAGAGAGAGAGAGAGAGAGGAGAGAGAGAGATCCCACACAAACGTAGTAATCTGCGCACAAATCGTCTCCATCCGAAAATTTTGGTCAACGAGAAGCTCCCGAGCCGCCGAAGGCGGGGGGGGGGTTCATCTAGCCGGTTATGATGCCAGCAAGAACATCGCTCTGCCCTCGCGCGTAGATGGTGTAGACAAGGCGGATGGCGTCCAGCCAGCCGTCAAGAGAGTCCCAAGTGTCCGCTACCTGAAGTGGAAACGCGGCTCAGATTTGCAATCAATCGATCATAAGACGCATACGAGTTGACATTAACTTGTATACAATCATCGACTAGTATATCAAATTTTAATACAAACTGACTGCATGAAGATGATAGAAGATCAGAGAGAGAGAGAGAGAGAGAGAGAGAGAGAGAGAGAGAGGAGTCATGCATAGGAATTGAGATGAGGCTCAAATTTCAATCAATCAATCATAAGACGGAAATGAGTTGACATTAAGTTGCATAAAATTATCAACTGACTGCATGAAGATGATAGATGATAGAAGATCAGGGAGAGAGAGAGAGAGAGAGAGAGAGAGAGAGAGAGAGAGAGAGAGAGATGCAGAGGAATTGTACGCAGTTGTTTGACAACTCCTACGTCTACAGCTGCACTGAGATGAACCACGACAGTAAAGATGCAAATTATGAAAAAATGAGATCCTTGTAGGAATTTAAGGGAGTTTCAGATCATAATAAATGAGCTTCTACTTAAGAACATGAGGTTAGGGGGGCATGCCCTGAGATAAAAAGTCAACCCCTTGCCCTTGAAAATTTCCCAACTGCATTCTTCAACATCAGAGACTCGCAGGGACAGATCAATCAAACTTGGGAATGGATCAATCAGACTTAATTAAAGCATCAAGGTCTGGGGAAAAAAAAATCCCTTTAGGCAGATGATTCATTACATTATGCAAAGAAAAAAACGTCCAGTATGCAGATTATGCTACTCTCTCTAGAATCAGAGTAGAAGCTTTATTTTTTTCCACTAATGGGAGGTTTGGAATCGTAGTACTCGGAATCAGATGGGGTGGCTGGTTTGGACGGGCCTAATCCAGTCTTGATTAGGATCAGACCAGACAACTTAGCCAATGGAAGACTTCTTAAGCTGGCAGATTCCCAGAATCAGCTAAGCTGTATGATAAATAAAAATCCCCTAAATTGGCCGATCCTGGTCAGACTGCCAATTCTGAGTCACTACCAAACCTTGCACTTTATGGTGTATCTTTCTAAACTCCTTTAATTAAGTGGGGCAGCCAACCGGACTCTTCTGCCTCATTCTCCACACGCCTTGAGCAAGGAGATGGCCTGAAACGCATACTTTCTAGGCCAAGGCAAGGCAGAATGGTGGAAATCGCCCTGAAAAGAGGTAGAGTTGAATAGTTGACCGAGTGCTGGAGCTTGAATGTGCTAGATTTCCTGTTCGACTTACTGTTCTAGGTTGTTTTGACCCAGGAAAACCTGGGAACTATTACTACCCTTCAAGCCCATGGGATGCATCAGGATACAAGTTCTAGCAAAATCAACTTTACCATAATTGACTTGGACACCCGTCATTCAGGGTTATTAGAATTATGTTTCCTTCTTTATTTCAAGGCCTAATTGTTGAATATTTTCATTGTGACATGTGAAAACTTGCTGAACACAACCGTATATCTTTTCCAATTAAATCGTATTTCTATTCCTTCCTATTTTATTCATAGTGATATATTGAGTGGTTATGGGGCTAGCTGGTTTGTGTCATTCACTGATGATTGTACTCGTGGTGCTTGAACTTTTCTGCTCAAACAAAAATCTGAAGTCAGTGCTTTCCTCCCAATTATTTATTCCATGATTAAGAATTAATTCAGAAATGTTCTTTCAATGTCAAAAGATTTAGGTCAAATACTGTTAAAGACTACTTCAATCAAATCCTAACTCTATACTTTAAAAGAGGGAATATCATATGAGACATCGTGTGCCACTACACAATGGCAAAATGTAGTAGAAAGGAGGAGTAGAAAGGAAAAATGGTCATCTTCTTGAGGTAACTCGGGCCTTTATTTCCCAAAACAATGCGGCTAAACCCTTTTGGGGAGAGACAGTTCTAATAGCCTCTCATCTAATAAATCATTTGTCTTCTAGAGTTCCAGGATTCAAGAGTCCAATGGAAACAATGTCATTACTCAATCCAAATGTTCTGATTACAATAATCCAATAGATCACATGCAAACCAGAAATTAATCTAATAGGTCCGAATCTTAGATTTGAAAAGGCAGAAGAGAATACAGCAGCAGATAGGGAAATACATCAACGACTTGAAGGAAGACTCATTTATCTGTTTCTTACAGGACTAGACATAGTAGACACAAATGAGTGTGACTAGGCAGTTTAAGCACAGTTCAAGGGAAGTGCATATGCATACAGCTCATGAAGTGTTACAATATTTTAAAGGGACACCTGAAAAGGTATTATGTTCAGGAGAAATAGAGGGTTGGTATTTGAATCATACACAGATGCAGATTATGTAGGGTCAGCGATTAACAAGATATCAACATCTTGACATCGGACCTTTCTTTGTGGCAATCTCGAGACATAGGGAAGTAAAATACAGAATGTCGTAGTATGATCTAGTTTAGAAGTTGAACTTTAAGCAATGAATTAAGGTCTGTGTGAACTAGTTTGATTGAAAATCATCATAGAAGACTTGGAGATTAAGTGAGATGGCCCAATGAGACTATTTTGATAAAAAGTCTGCAATTAGCATAGCTTTCAATCTAATGCAACACAATTAAACAACACACATCAAGGAGAAATTAGAGAGAGGATTGATTTGTACACCTTATGTCTCTACACATTGTCAACTTGCGGATATACCTAAGGATTAAGTAGTTTCGTATTTCAGAGTACTATTTCCAAGCTGGGAATAGAGAATGGATATTCACTAGCATGAGAGAGAATGTGGGCAAATTTGTAGTTAGGAGTCAGTTTCTGTGGCCAGTTTCCTAGTTTGTCAATTTCCTTAACAAAGGCAGTTTCCTTTTTTGTGGCAAGGGTTATTGTACATAACTAGCAATTGTTCCATGATTTGACAAAGAGGAGATTTTTCCCGATTGTTTATCCTTGTAAGGTTAAATTTAGTTGCTACAGTGCTTGGCATACATAGGGATTGAAACTTGACATAGTAAGAGAGATGAGAGAGTGTCCCATTATCATTCTCTTTGCTCTATACATTTTCCGACCCATAATCTCACCAGTGTCTTCGGCGTCTGCAAGTCATCATCTTATCTCCTTTGCGTGTTTGTTTGTATGTGTATGTGTACATGTGAGAAAGACAGATTTGGAGAAGGTGGAGGGCCAATGATATCATTTTGTCGAGTTTGGGAATACTAGCATGGATTAAATTGACTACACTTGGTTAGCAACTTAGACTGAGTCATGAACAATTCATTCACATGGTCCAGAAGATCATATCCGTACCTTTAACTCATCCGAATCATACAAAACCGATTCACTCAGATTTCAAAAATACCACAGTAACGAAGTCTCAGTCAGCCGACCTTGCTCGGTGAAATAGGTAATATACGGCACAAAAAATACCAGCAAGCTTCTAAGGGCGATTTTGTTTTTTCTCGGCTTTTTCTTACTTTAGATGGTTTATTGCAAAAAAAATTATAATACCTGAAAATCCAGAAAGATCCTTACAGATGAATGAATGATATTTCTCATTTAATGTAATCATTTAGATAAAATCTACACTTCGCAAAGAAATAATGGCTTTTCAAAGGTACTCAAATTAATCAAAGGCCAATTCTATACTTACCAAGAAGACTTGCGAATGTGTGGTATCTATACAGAGGCCTGCACCAGGGGGCAGTGTAAGATCTGTACATGGAAATACAGAAATAATATCGGCGACATCAACCTTGATTGGAGCTTTGTCAGTGCTTATTGAGCCTTCTATTCTTCCTGAAAGGCTTTGTGATAATTGCTTTGGTTCAGTTTTAGTGACCTGAAAGATTACAAAGAGGATAAATTTCTGAGAATCACCCAGATATGATAGTTGCTGAATATTGGAGTAACAGGGCCATCCAAAAGGAAGCCAATCGGGAGTAAGTGGAGCAGGTCCATTATTATAATCATACTTTTACTTTTGGTATAAGGAAGACAAGATTATTCTTGAGATGCCTCATCACATGCAAAGCTGAACTACGGACTCACGTCACATGCAGTTCAAGAGCTACTATCATGCCTGGTACCAAGTAAGCATTATTGGCTCATCCCGCCCAAAATTAATTGAAAATAACTAATGTCGGATCAGTGTTACCATCACAATTATATTTTTGTAAAAACCAATACAGGACTTATCTCATAATCACCTACAGAGAATGTTTTCTAAATGAATATGAATAACTAGTTAGTACACCACAAATAATGATTAAAGAAAAATAATGAAGAAGAAGGGGAGATTGATGAGAGAAGACTGGTTCAAACAGAAGAGTCTCTTGCCAAACTTGAGCGTGACGAGCCTCATATATTAAAGGTAAAAAGATTACATAGATGACATACTCTTAATAGGCATAGCAAAACTATGAGAATAAAACATTCACGTAGACACCATCATCAAGTAGTTTATACTCTACCTCACAGTAAAGGGAAATTGGCTATATCCCCACAAATATTGATTGATATTTCACTTTTTGCAAACTAGAGGAAGTCCTCAGATTTACTTTCCGGATTTGAAACAGTAAATAATCATAGAGAATTAGCTATAGCCATAATGAACTGTAAGCAAAATGAGATAACACGGATGAGCTGCATTTTCAGGAACTTTAGTGTATCTTTCTTTTAGCACTGACAAATATCAATTATTGGGGGTTTAAGAGGGAAACAGATAGATTGGCGTCTATATATTCATAGAAAGAGCAAGATTCAAGATTGTTAGTTTTCAAAAACAGGCAGACAGACGACATCAATATCATTTCTAACCGTTGCAGATGGCATAATTAATTGATGAGTATGATGTGCGCAGAGGCATCAAGTCCAATTATTGTGTTGGAATATATAACCGCCCTCTACGCTCATTTTTAGTTTAATATTGAATAGGACCCGACACTTTTCCTTCAAAGTTAAGCACTGTTTTATCCATTCATTTTATGGGCTTGATTATTGACACGCTTTTACATTTATCCCAGAAGACTATTCTGCAATCAGTCATTAGTCCTCGAAAGTGAAAAAAAATTGGTTGCTACTTTTCTTAGAACATCTATTATTAACCAGTAGAAGAACGCCACACTGAGTGTTCAAGGGAAATGAGATCTTAATATTCAACTTGCTCTTGTAATTTCTCTTACAATCCATTATATGGGGAAGGAAGTATAATTCCTTACAAACAAACAGACATGCCATCATTATCAGAGAAGAAAAATCATTTCTTTTGATTCAGGCATTCAAATGCGTCCACATCGTGGTGCATCAGATTTTTTTCGTGTTCTTTTCATAACGTGAATGTAATGATTCATGTGATTATTACATTGCATTTATATATTCTACAATATCTTCAGAGTTAATCAAAACTGATGGATTCAGATTTACAAGTGCATTGATGACGAAAATGGATTCAGATTTACAAGTGCATTGATGACGAAACACAATGCTAAACCTATGCTTCAGCTCTTCTGTAAAGTGCCCTTATTTCTTCTACCATTGCTTTGGCATTCAAAAAAATACCCAGCACACACCAACACTGAGACGGGTTCAAACTCATCAAATACAGAACTTTTCATAACAATCATTAAAATAAGGCATCTGTTGCAACTAGCTAATGGAAACACAGAAAAAACTAACCTGCTGGATACCTTCATGATTCAGAAAAACTGGGATCTTTCCCAATCTCTGTGGGGGGCTATTGGGTTCTTTGCTGGGGGTGCAGTCAAGTACCCCACCTTAAGGTAAGGAAGCGGAAGCTGTAAAAGAAAACGCCAGTCAAAATGAAAAATCGCAACCAAATCACGCCAAAATCGTTGAATTTTATGTTACTACTCATCCAAAGGTTTAAAAACTGCTTACTAAAAGGCACATAATATTGGCAATTCAATAATGGAAGGTATAATACTAGGAGAGCAAATTAATAAAAAGATATGATAGATTAATAGGAAATTGGTTCTACTGTAAGAGTAAAGGCTTTATCTTTTTGCAAAAACAAGAGATTTTTGTTGCTTAATCAGTTAGGACCTTGAAAATTAGAACTGCAATTTCATACGCAAACTATGATTAATTTAAAATATAAGGAGAAGAGGAAGAGAATAGACTAAAAAGAAAAATGTTCAGTTAAGTGATGGTTCATATGGTACCCAAAGGCTCAGAGATAAAGTGAAAACAAAAAATGATATAATAAATGATTAACAAGAACCCCTTTGGATATCATGCTTTCTCATTTCTGCGCTATTCATTTGATCGTGGACACATGAATGTGGTTCATATCACCAATAAAAAAAACATAAATGTGTATGGATACCAATTTCCGAGTTAACCTATCAAAACATAAATGTGTATGAGTGTCCAAGTCTAAACTATTGCCATGGAAAAAGAATTAAGAGAACTAGCTCATAGCAGAAATGTTTATTATTTTCTTCAGAATACATTCTCGAGCAGTTAAATTTCCTTTGACAAAGAAAAGCAACGAAAGAAAACTTTTTTAGGAAAGTCAATACTGACCATTGACCGAACAAGTCTCAGGGCACTACGATAAACCTGCATAATGCAATTGCAGATAGAATATTAGTTACCTGAAAAAAATTATAAATACGATTAAATGACAATAACATGTGTACAAAACCAAAAGCATATTAACCTTTCATGCAGAGACTTGAGAGCAATATTAATGCCAAAAATTGGAGGTAGTGTATAGTGATTAGTCTGAGGTACCAATCAATAAAAAAATGAAGATGTATGAGGGGTTAAGATCGAAATTCTCGTTCTTGAGTGCCAGACCAAGATATGAGGTTGCCTTTCAAATGTAATAAAGAACAGGGGAAGAAGACCAACATAATAGAGAAGCAAAAGGCATCCAATTAGCCGGCACATTTATTTAGCAAACAATGAGGTGGTGAACGACAAAAAGCAGATGATTCTTCCAAAACTATAAGGATTATCGAAATTATTGAAACCTAAGTGCATTTGATCAAGACAAACAAACATATTTCTTTCACATCCATCTTAAATCTCAATATTCCCAGTTACACTTGTACAAAAGCGAAAGCAAAAGTATGACAGGAATTGGTTATTTATGAGATTTCTGGAAGAACCTTTGTCTCTGTTACTATTTTCCCCTCTTTTTTCATTTTGTTTGGGGGGGAGGAGGGGGGATCGGGGTGGTGGTAGAGGGGCAGAGAGGAGGGAAGGGATGCATGCTCGCTCACCCAGAAATATCATCAGAGAATCAACTATCTGTATGGACATATTCCTTTTCACGTCGTCATGAATGAGAAGCAATATGTAAAATTACCGAGTATGTTGGCTTCAGGGCATGAGCAGCTGCAATATAGATAGCTGACTGGCTGTAAAGTTCATCAGAAGAAACTTCTTTCGCATTAACTGGTCTTCCGGATCTTGATGTATCCTCTGCTAAGGCATACTGGAGAGTATACGTAAGTACATAACCAAAAAATTAGTAATTAGCCTTATCTCCGAGTGGATGAGGGTAGAAAAAAAATCTACTCCAAGGTACTACTGTAAGCACGTCAAAAGAAGCAATTTATTAAACTTCATGGAGTAAAAATTATACAGGATTGGGGAGAATTATTACACACCAAAACAGTGCCAAGATTGTAAATTGCCCGATGGAAATCAAACTGTAGCTGAATGGCTGCACGGAACTGGCACATTAGGACAATACAAAAATTAATGCAATTGAAATATATAGTTCCTTCTAAAAGAAATATATAAATGTATAAACGACTCTAAACATATTAAAGAACAAAATCTTTTACCTTGCTTATTGCACTTTTCACAATAGTCTGTTTCTCTCGAATAGGAACAATGGCACTGAGTTCCTGAATGGCAAAATCACAATTCATCACGATATATACATAATTCAAAGAACCAAAACTGTAGAGTATGTTCAGACACTGACAACAGGTACAGCTACTAAAAAAATGTTAACAGACAAACAGCTGACTGAAAGAAACGTTGATGACATGAATATTTAATGGTATACGGTTTTGTCAAATCCACTTACTTGTAATGCAAGTCCCCAATTGTTAAGTGCCTGTTGCAACCAATACAATGAAAATCAGGAAAGACCATACCTGGCTTAAACAAAGAATGGAAAGAGAGATTCTGGGTACGCCCACAAGGAACAGATCTAGATGGACGGTATGTGAGTGTATATTCAACGGTGATTGATGTGAAGGTAAAAGAAAGTAAAGGAAATAAAGGAAAATTTTCTTTTCAGATCAACAGACGGAAAGTCAAGACCATGATGCATTTATAGACAAGGGATGCATTATGCACATTGTAGATGTTTTCTCCTCAGGATGGCATTTGTATCAGGATGACAGAATATCCACATGATAACCGGTGATAAAATAGATTTTACTGGCTTTGGTTAGTATATTATGTCATTCCCTGATTTTCTGAAGCAAATTCAGCTCTTTGGACATTCTTAAAGTTACTGAGACCTCAAGAAGACAACTGTTTTCTCCAGAGCATCATAAGAATGAAGTTCGTTCATAAGGGACCACTGTTTCTTTCCGAGGATCATTTTCTGAAAACGTATGTTTGGCAGATTCAACTAGGCAACCCTCCGCCAGTCCAGCATCAGGAGATTCTCTACATATCAACTTCATGCAATTGAGAGCGTTTTTCATGGGGTATTGACAGTTTTAAACTTTATGAGAGGGTGATCAACTTTGTTCAACTTAGTCCATCACCTTATTACAGTAGGATGCCCTTTTAAGCCGTCTTAATATAAAGAATCTTAATACTGATACAGGTCTTGACAGTACAAATGTTTTTGCTCCAAACACTACCATTGTTCTCAAAAGCTCTAACATAAAATTTTGACTTTTGAGCAGTTTATTCCTTTCTTTTTATCAAGCTATCATCTCCTTCACTTGAATGAATGCCACCCTATATACTAATCCATTCCATAAATAAGTGATACATGCGGCATCTTTCTAAATTCAATACTCCAGATACCTCTTGATGCAGTCTTGCTTCAAGAAGGAACGATTTTGTGACGGTTGACGAAGATCAAAATATGCTATCTGAATGCTAAGGATCTTCCCAAAAGCTTAATCCCTTTCCTTTTTCGATGCAATAAGATGTCCAGTCTGACGTGACTAAGATTCCACATTACATTTCTTCATATAGCTAGAGCATCCAGATTTAATATTATATATCCGTCCAAACCCTACAATTAATAGACAAAAGAAGTACCAAGTTGAATATAATGATATTCTCAACGTCCTCAAATATTTATTACTCTTATTCGTAAGCATAGCCAGATAAGTTCAAACCAAGGAAAATTATCTGCACTTCGCTACATTCATACCATAACCAAAACACCAGCTTCCAACAGAACAAGAATGAAAAACTATTTTAGTGTTTATTTGCATCTGCATATCTAAAATAAAGGGTTACTCTGCACATCTTTCTCACTAAATGTATATGTACTCACGGTGCAGGAACTTTTATTGTCCAATGAACGAGAGGATTACGCACTTGTGGAGAATTAAAACGGAAAATCAAAATGAGCAGAGCATGATTACGACTTTCCATAGGATGAAACAGAGCGATCATGCAATGAAGGGCAAATATTTGACGCATCAGCAACTGTAATTATTCAGAATCCTTGAAAAAGGTATAGACGACTTCCCAGGGTTTTTGATTTCAAAATTGTTCACCATTTATTATCATTGATAAAATTAGAGGTAACGAAAGGAAAAATAGCGACTCATCTCATGTCAATCAAGGAACATATCATGAGTTTTTTATAGCTGCGGCCTTTTACTACATAATTTACAACTCTAAGAATGGTGTCTAAAGTGAATACAGAATACATGATATGTAGGGGCTACTAACTATAACTACTAACACGTCACAAAATTGAAGAAGCATCCAATTCGATTCAAGGTCTATATTTTCTATTTTCTGTCGAACATATGGATAAACAAAATTCAGTTCCTTCCCTAGCTAAAATGAACATCATAAATAGATCCTGTTAAAAGTACACCAATCCACATGAATCTCACAATAGCTAGAAAAATGTATACCTGAGGGCTATTCCAATTAAGCTGAACGGCCTTCTCATATTTTCTAGTTGCCTGCAAACAAAAAGTAATTATGTGTTACTCTAAACTTCACTGATACTCAAAACTTCACTGATACTCAAAACTTTATATCCACACAATATTCTACGGATAAACTGTACTTTAATGAAACTCTTGGCTGGCATATGCTAAAGAATAATAAAAGAACCTTCAGCAGGTCAGAACGTTTAGAAAATTGCGTTTGGCAAATACTGAAAAAAAATGAAAGAACTGCTGAATGTGTTATCTTAAATTTCCGTGAATCTGGAAAGTCACCAGAAAAACCTCGCTGTCACGTCCAAGGGCAAATCAAATGAGTTATTGCTAGAATTAAAGAAAGATTTGAAAAAACATGGCAATAATTTTTTGGGTAACCCTAAGAAAGGAAGCCTGATTGGGCGATAGATATGCCTCATACCCTTATTTATTCATGTCATCATAGCTACGTAGATTCTGGCGTTTAATTTAACATAAATCATACCATGCCATGAACCTGGATGATTGCCTACATCTAGATGTATAATTAACAAAATATGCAACATTCTCACTGTCCGATAATTTTAGTCTTCCCTGAACCTAGTCTATATGGGTTATCTTGATCACTCTTATAAAAAGACACTATTTGGCGATCTGAGTAGTAGCATGTTGCTTCGATTTGCAGTAATGATTAGACCCGTAGCAAAAAACATTTCAAGTCAAAGCATGTTGGCGCACTCCAGAAATTGAATCTATTAATGCAGCACATATGCAGAAGCATGAGCTTAATAATTTACCTGTCTCCATAGTTCCTCCGCTTCCTTAGTACGACCCCGAATTTTGGCCCGATCAGAGATTGCAATGGCCCAATTATAGAATGCCTGATGAATGAGAATCTTTGAGTACTGAGTAAAAATTGAGAACTCAATAAATATGACTTTGAAAGTAAATAACAGAAAAATAAGCATATCATGTATATAAGAGATTGAGGTGAAGATCATAGAGAGTGAGAGAAGGGAAGAAATAGACAGCTTGAGGGGAAGAGAGTATAAAGATGAGAAATGGAAAAAAACACTAAGTACAAACATCAGATGCGAATTTTTTGGGGAGAAAAAAATAAAGATCCATGAGTAAAACAAGTCTAGAGGAAAGAGAGACCTCGTAACTGGGAGAAGGTTTCAACATGAGAAACTATCAAAATATGCAGTCAGTTGTAAGAAGGAAAGAATGCTGTATGGACTGATCACCTTTTTTCTGACTTGAAGGATTACAGATGTGGTATGGATGCTATGTTAGATCTTCTTTGAATGAGTTTCAACATGAAGACATCCAATTACCAAATGGAACAAAGTCAACAGTTTTAAACGGGAAAGAAATCTGTTGCAAGGAATAAGGGCAACAATTACAAGGGATGTACCAACACAAGGACAAATCCCTGGAATGAATTGAATATTATCAAACTATGTTCATTTCTCCTCACAATGATTTCTTTTCTAAAAAGATAAGGACTAGGAACCAAGTTCTACTTTGTGATCAATGCAAAAGGATAAAGTACACAAACTATGGCCGACTAACGTTTACATAAAAGGAGGATACTTGGTGACCCAACTCTGTCACCTTAATAAACACCTATAATATTATATTTGTGATCTTCAAATTCCCTAACCTTTCTTTTTTCCTTATTCTGTATAACCTGACCGTAACCTATGCCAAAAATGCCGCAAAAGGAAATGCAGAGACATCGATACCATCATAACCAGTTAGAGAGAAGAAACTCCTTGTAAAACATTCGAATTCATAAATGGCATAAGAGGTTAATAGAGTTGAACAAGTTGATGGCAGTCTCAAAAATAAGGAACAAATCAGTATGAATGACGAAGCGGCACTGATATCAACAACTACTTGCAGGGAAGACTAATAAAACATGTATCAGGAATTCAATAGAGGTAAGAAGACCTTAACACATAAGGTGATCAGTAAACATTAAGAAGCGAGCACAGCTCGAAATTGCAAAGCATTGTTATGAAATTAAATATGAAGAGGAAAGCAATATCAGATCAAACATAAAAGTTACCAGTAGAACAATGCATACATAATCGGTCAAATATAGAAAGGAGTACATGCAATCTTCTTGAAGATTCAAATAAAGTTCCAAGCAGGTAATAAAGACTCAGAGGACGATGAAAAGCATTATATGTGAAAAGAAACACACATCCTGAAGCGTAGGACAAAGTCGAGTGGCCTCATCATATTTCTTGCAAGCCTCCTCAAGTAGTGCATCCTTCGACGTTGAACTAGAATCCGAACTAACATTATCAGCACTTTCCTGCAAATATATAAATCATTAGAATGCAGCTTGATGCACCGACAACACAGAAGAAAATGTCAAACAAAAAGAGGAAAAATTTTGATGTTCCACAATCTATCTTTCGAGAAGAAAGACATGATATTATTAAAATGAAAAAAAAATACATGCAGTTCAAGGTCAGAAGAGGTTGAAGAGAAAAAAATGTTCCACTAAATTCTGCAGTAAGCAGCAGCAAGTAATTACAGCAACTGGAAGACAAACTGAGAGAAACAATGACAACTAACTTGCTAGTAAGAGTAAGACAAAAGTAAAGACATATAACTCCTATAAAATTGAGAGAACTTTTCCACACATTTCATACAAAGGTTTAACCATCGTGAAATACATCTTAAACAGGATCTCTAACCACAGCATAAACAAGGCTGAGATTGTGAGATGAGCCTTTTTTAGGGTGGATGGTACTAAATTTCATACTTTGTAAAGATGGGAAGTGGCAAACCCCAAAATATAGTTTCGAAAAGAGAGCAATTTTTCATCATGTACTATACCCAGTCCTATACACATATATCACCCTGAAGATGTCATGTATAAAAACTATGGATAATTTTCCGAAGGTTCAAGAAGAGTATTGAATCTCTTCCCTAGTTTTTGGTGGAATCCAATCACCTAATTACAGAGAAAAAATATTAATTCCACCAAGGCTGATATCCAGGGAACTGACATAGAATACATTCCAGCCGCCTATAAACCCTTTTTATGTTGAAAACATTGAGAATTTAATGAATCAAGCCTGGGCTGGCTTCGGCTTGTGAAAATATATTTTTTCCCTACATTAGTCTTTATCATGTTTATTCAAAGTAAATCGAAAAGACTTGATATGGCTAAGTGAAGGCGGCTGGATAACAAATTCAACCACATTTCTAGCCCTTTTTCCCTAGATTCTCGACTCTACTTGCAAATCGCATTGAATTTTAAAGAAAATTTAAGTCGGCGTGAGCCTCTACATGGTACATATCAGAGGCACAGCATACATGCTACATTTCAACCATGCTCCCTTCAACTAGGATTGCACAGAAGATGGCTTGTTTATTGTTTTTAGTTGTTGCATCTTCAGTCTATTTAGATGTGGTCTTATCATCGTAAAAAACACTTCTCTCCAACACTTTGGAAGACAATTAGCTGTTCTCGATTTTGAAGCATTCCCTTTTTTCATTCAGGCATGATAATAGTAATTTCTATCGTCCTGTTAACAAGCAGCGCAAGGGGAAACACCTAAATCGGCGGTTTGAAAACAATAACATAAAAAGTTGAGAATCAAGCTAGATGAAAGCGACAAGAAATAAGATGGAACGTTAACAGGTTGCTAATTCAATGCGACTTGTTCATTCTAATTCAAAACACCCATTGATAAAGGTCAATATTAAATAGGAATGCGGGCCAAAAAATCATGAAACATTAAATAAAAATACACATAAATAACCGATGTCCGGTTTATTGACTTCGGCATTCCATACAACATTCAGGACCAATTTAAATCTTTATCAATCAAAAGGGTAAAATGAATCAGTCTTCTCCCAAAGTACATAAGAGGAGTGATCCATTGTCCAACACTAAGGATAAATAGTGGTAGATTCAAATTTTCAAGGTTCTGATACATTACATTTTTTTCCTGCATACAACATACTGTAGGGAACCATTTGAACATGTGCAACAACTTCATGTCAAACAAAAGCTCTACTATCCAAACCCAGGACTCAGGATATCCAGCCAAGAACAGAAAAGATAATTGGATAAAACCTCCATGCCTTATCTTAACTGTTTTCTTTTTTCTTCCTTTAAATATTACTTCTTTCCCTTTTTACATATTCTTTTTTTTTCTCCCCCCAAAGATGAGCAGATCAGTTATGTTGACTGCAATGTCAATGTTTTAAACCCTGCAGAACTGTTCTACAGAGGCGCAAAGCTTTCATAAGTCGGATTGTATTTCAAAGTTGGTTAAACTATAGAGATTGGTATCACCAATGTTGTTGCAGAATTGGGCATCCAAGTCAAAGCCAATTGGCAATGATGGAGTGATGGTTTCCTCTAGGAAAAACACATTCTACTATATCAATCTGGTAAGCTCCATACTCAATCCATCTTTACAGATGACAGTGCGTTACATTCACATTTTGTCCAGTAACCCAAACCAGTCTTTTACCTAGGCTACAAATCCAACAATCTCGATCACGCTTCTAAGTCTAAGTCCTATGTAACCCAAAATTCAGATAATTATGGGTACTGGAAAAGGGACTTTCAGTAATCCATTCTTATGCAATCTTGATTCCAAAACCCTAGCCCAATCTCATAGGAAAAAAAAGGTGTGACTTTGCATGAAGAACAATCCAGAGGCCAATATAACTAGCATAGAGCCTGCCGTATCTTGGCAAGGAACCTATAACCTACTTCATAATTTTTCAATCATCCTATAGAACCATTTGTGGGTCCTCTCCGTGGATGGAAAGGGCATACAGAAAATGATCAGGGAACCCACAATCAGCGATAGAAGGAAGATAAGAGAACCCAAGCTTAACCTGAAGGACCAATGCCCAGTTGTAATATGCATCATGGTCCTCTGGATTTCTCTCTATAGCAGCAGCATACCTACGGCAGAAAAAGTTTGCACAAAGATGAGTTTATGTGGGACAATCCCAATGAAACAGCATGTAAACTGTTACCACAATTATTCATAATCGATGTAAGAGAAAAACAAACCATTCAGCGAATCCTATGGAGTCAAACTTTCGCCAAGTAATATATTATATCATTAACTGCAATTTTTAAGGTCAGGAATCTGGTAAGCCGTCCAGTTTGTAGTATTACAGAGATTTGAGAGTCTATACCTCATGAAACTAAAAATGGGATTATCATTACTGTAAAATTTCTGTTGGATAACTAATGGTGCACTCAAATAAAATTTTGAGAACCTTTTTAGATTGGTCGATCAGAACTGTTGTAAAGAAACCGGAAATCAAATGATTTGGCCAAAGTTTATATTGTTCTCACAGATATATTTAATCAGAAGAAGGGAATTGCATATGACTCAGCCAGGGTGGACAGCAGAGAAGACACGTCAACACTAGGGTTTTCAACAAGGAAAAGAGTGTCCGGATATGTGCTTTCAAATGCAGATACCTTCAGTAAGGAATCAGATAAACTTCCTGCTGTCCATTATAAAAAAGTAATAAGGATTATTGTTAGCGAGCATTTGCATGAGACCTAATTAGCTGAAGCCCCTCAATCAAGATCGAGGAAGGGGAATCTGGCTCAAAATTCTTTCTTGATAGATGTAGAGATCATCAGATTATCGAATGCAAACAGGAAGTCACCATGCTAAGGGCCCGCACAAGAATGGAGGTTTGTGAAACTTGGTAAAAGACCCCTATCATCTTTTAGAACTATTTACATTACAGTGCATATTGCACATATTTCAGCGTTTCCAAGAAAGAGAGAACTAGAAAAGATTAAGAAGAATAAAGAAGATTAAAAAAAAAATATGATCCATGACTGAAGCCATATACTTTCAAGAGCATAAAAGAGCACCTTCATAATTTTACGATGGAGAGATGTAGAAATAGCAATCATCAGATGACTCTTGATTTATGATCGAAATTGTGACCATATAATATTATGGTTTACGATGAATGGTTGTTTAAACATTAGATTACTCGATAATCGTTGTCTGACATTTCTTAGAATAATGTCCAGAAGATCTATAGCTTATCCTTCATACAAATCATCCAATGGAGTATGGACAATTGAATACTGGCTGTACTAAGGAATATGATTGAACCCATTACATGTATAAAAGTCTGGTTTGGATCCATTGAAGTACTTCTAAAGTTTTCTGTTATGAGGTAAATGACCCCTAGCGTAGCAGTCCATCCAATGACCTTGTCAATATGTACCAATTTGTAGATGCGGGACCTGTGGTCAAGAGTGGTATCATCGTCTATTTTCAGTTTTTCTTTGCAGGACACATAAATACCCCTATAACTGAAGAAATATGGTTCAAATTTCCTATACTTGTACTAAACATGGAATGATCACGATAGTTGCACTATGACACAATGAATGCATGTTTACGTTCATGTTGATGAGGGGATTTGTTGCATCCAATGTCAGACCCGTTAAATAGGAGATGGGCTTCAACCCAATAGCAAAATGAACATACAAAAGTTCGATAGTCAAGCATGGAATTGGGTAATTATGGCAGTACACGACTCTTGAACATCCCCATTCTAGCACATAACGGCCAAAAATAACACATGATGCTCTCCAGTTTTTTGCCTTCAGAAGATTCTATGATTTTGTACATATAAATCGTAGAAAAATACCATTATTCAGACAGTTAAAGCGCCAAGAGGCAATTTGAAATGCGTATGATTGATAAAAGGTCAATCAGCAGCCAATTCAATACGTACATCTCAGAAATTTATTTAAAGGTAAAAAGTAACAACAGCTTAACTAACTGTATTCTTATCAATATGATTAAAAGGTTCCCTAAAAAATAAGAGTTTTCACTTTAAAATTTACTGGAGCATATGGTACTATCATTTTAAATTGGTTATCAATAATAACACAGTAAACGAATTTTCAGTTTGCATGAAAAGAGATAACTGCTGCAAGACAGGCATGCACCTATGGATTATAAACTCCTGTATTATTACCTTCTAGCAGCAAAAGTTAGTATTCTTTGGCGAGAACGACCCTCCTCATTCATGCCTGGAACATTACTAATCAAATCCATGGCAGCATCATTCTGATCCATATATTGCTGATGTAGGCTATCCGGACTGATAACAAATATTCAAAGGAAAACGAGCACATACATTACTCAGTTGAAGCAAAAAAAAAATGCCTAATCAGAAGAAAAATAAATCCCAAAAAATTGACTTAAAATGAACCCACATAACTTCCGATTGATTTTACATAAGTCTAAGAGGATTCTAATAACTTTATTTGGCTGCTGTCCTGTCACCAGCACTCCACAGTTAACACGATGAGCTGATCATAAGTCCCGTAACAGGGATTGGAGCCACGAAGGATATTTTAAGTTTAACCAGTAATGTTTCCAAGGCTTTCAGGATCATGATCACCAAAAGACAAGTAGACACAAAATTGATCTCAATGGATACCAGAGATTGGTAAAAATAAAACAAAAATTTCTCAAATAAAATTGTAAAGATCTAAGATCATATACTACTGAAAATTTTTATACATGTATTAATTTATAAATATTAAAATTTTAAAATTAGTTAATTAAGTATAACTATACGAGCTAGAACATTTATGTAATGTTAAAAAATATCATCTTTGAGACGGCTTCCTGGGTGGAAAAGAGATTCATCATTTTCGCAGCTTCCTATGCTTCCTATGCTTCTTTAGATGATCGGTGGGAGAGAAATAGACAAATATTTTAAACATACAAAACAAAGGTTCAGGACATCGACAACAGAGCACTTAGGCTTTATAAAAAAATTGGCATATGAACTTGAAATAGGGAACCAAAGAAATCCGTCCTGCTTCAATTTTTTCAGAAGGCAAGATTTTTTTTTTCTCCTAGAGTCTCTCTCTAGTAGATGATAAGCTGCCCCATTCTAGTACTTTGCCATGACATCAATGACGTTTTTTTACTTTTTATTTTTAAACATATTAAGTTCAGATAGCGTTTCAATCTTCTATTTGTTTTACAAACGGCCTTGGTTCCTTGCAGAAGTATTCCTCAACACAGTTTTTAAAATTAATAGTGGTTATCTCCACCTACAAATGAATGTTGTGCAGAAAGTTGAAGCAAACCTAGTAGAAGGCTGTTCATTCACTCACGGAAGGTTGAAAGAAAGGGTCATGACTTTTAGGATGGAGGACAATTTTCCGTAATTTTCAGTAGTTCGAGCAGCTGTCACATCTTACACCATAAAAAAGGCCGAAAGATGTCACTTTACCTTTGGGGGGATGCGGTCCAGGAGCAGAACACCAATGGTTCGTAGGAGAAGGATGAAACACATTAATATGGAATATTACATGCTTAAGTTTGATATGCATCTATGATTGTCTCAAGTAAATTATGTGAAACAGTTACAATTATGCGAGACAAATGACCACCATTTAATACAAGGAGACTAGGTAACCAGACCCAGGATAAAGAAAAAAAATTCTGAAACAACGGGAAAACAGATCACGCAGTAAAATCAAGCCCTACTGATTCCAACAGGGTTCTGACATGTTACATCGAAGACAGATCTAATCCCAAGGAACTCAGACTCCACATATGTAACAAAAAAGTAAGCCTTTCCCCAACAAGAAAACAATTCTATCCCTCCTGCCTCTTTCTTCGTGATAAAAAATATTATTTTCAAAATTTTAAGAAACATGTTTAGTATTGCAGATCAGTAATCAGTGTTTAGTTTTAAGAGATATTGCTGATTAGTGTTTAGTATTGAATTATTTTCCTAGGAAGAAATTAATCACATACCATAATATCCTTGATAATTTCCGTGGGAGACGAAAATGAAGTTAAAAGCCACATGACTGCAATGCTCATTGAGAGATTAACAGTTACTGGCCTTTGTTGCATCTTGTAGTTCAGATGCTTTAATATGCCACATTACGCTTTAGGATGGCATGCATCCAAAACCATTAATTATTTCCCATTTCCTCATGCATCTCAGTGCTTGTTATCAGTGTATAAATTTGCTTTTTCTTTGATACCTACTATGAAGTTTTCATGTATTCCCTCAAACGATTCATGTAAACACTACAGGAATGTTCTCCAAGTTTTCCGCTATCTTTCTACATTGTAGACACAAGAAATAGCACGTACATTTCGTCCTCCGAAGTGTTTGAAAGTTTTTTAGACAGGAAACAGCGCGCAAGCTTCATCCCCTAACGTATTGACGTTTACATACTAGGGATTCCCTCAGCCAAGCACGAAGCAACATTCACGCCAACAGCAAACGCAATCTACGGTGTTTGAATGGAATGAAAATTATATAGCAAGCTGAAAGATAGAAAGAATCAAAGAAGGAGAAAACAGAGTTAAACTGGCATCCACTGAAACTAAGTCAATGGGCGACATTTACGCGAAGCTTATATGTTTAAACCAAAATCATTCAATATTTTAATTCCCGCATAGAACTGAGACACAGCCATACGATGTACCCCGAATTGGATCATCCCCAACGAGTAAAAACAAGAAGAAGTCGAGGAAGAAACCATTGCCAACCTGTAAGGAGAGTTGTCATCTCTCCGGCTCCCTTCGGTTGTCGATTTCTCCTCGGCATGGCCCTTCCCTTCCGCCACCTCGCTCAGCAGCTCCCTCATCGTGGGAATCTGACTCCCCCCTCTACCGGACAGCGGCTCCACCCCTGGGCTGGGGGGGGCTGCCCTTTCCTCGAGAATTTCGGATCTGACCGCATCCTCTTCGACGGCAGAAGCAACGATAACTGCGTCTTCTTCTCCTTCCTCGGCCGTGGGAACGGCAACCGGTTCGAGCCCGTTGGACCCCTTCTCCGTCAACCCGCCCGTAGGCGATGATGGCTCATCCACGCTCTCGGATCTGACCACTACGTCCTCGGCGGCATCAGCGAAAACACCATCAGGTTCTCCTCCTTCCTCGACAGTGGGAATGGCAACTGGTCCGACACCGTCGGCTCCCTCCGGCAGCAGTCCGCGGCCCGGCGCATCCTCGCCGTCAGCAGCCACCGATCCGACAGAGGGAGCGGCCATTTCCGCGGAGGAGACCAGATCCCAGGTAGGGACGCAGGAAGGAGGGCGGAGGCGGGATGGATGAACAGCTGAGGAGGGGCTGGGCTTCCCGGACTCAGAGAGATCCCGTGGCCAACTGCAGGTGCCGCTCCTCGCAGAGAGAGACGTTGAGAAAACTGTCAACCCGGGGACGCCCGTCAGATGAAAGAGATGAATGACCCGGCGAGTCGCCTCCGTAACTCGCTCCACTCACCTCCGATTCACGCTCCCAAGGCTCAGGACCTCCATAGAACCCAGTAAAAGGGTATCAATACAAATATATTATCTTCGATCGAGCATACTGAAAAATCACTTTAATAAGGTTTCGTACCTTGCATCATTCCGCAGGAAGGGAAAACATTCGGGGAAATTTTAATGACGAGGCTACGGTCACTTTCACAATTATTCATAAGCTTCAGGTACAGCTGCAATTCCTCCTGGAGTCCATTTAAGCCAATCAATAGCCAGGTTTGACGTGGAGACAATTCTTCTCTCTCTCTCTCTCTCTCTCTCTAACACCACCTCCAGAGGAGGGAAGAAGAGAGGTCGCAGGCAGCAGGCATGACATAACGGGATAAATATTTCGGATTAAGAGGAGAGGGCAGCTCGCATGGCTTCTCACAGCGGGCGGCGAGGGTGGGTGAAGGAGGAGAGGAGGCTTGGGGCAGCAGAAGCTGGGGCGGAGGTCGGTTTCAGATCTTGCCGTGGAGGGAGAGGACGAGATCGTGGGCCACGTCCAGGAGCCTCCATACGTCGAGCCGCCCCGCGAGGGCGTTGCACTCCTGCAGAATCTCCTCCGCGCCGCCGTCCTCCTCCATGATGAGCTTCCGCCGCTGCAGCACGCAGGCGGCGATGGCGTACAGCAGGAGGTCCTCCGTGGGGGGAGCCGCCCGCCGCTGCCGCACGCCGGCGTGCACCGCCGCCTGGTCCGCCCACAGGACCTCCCACAGGCACAGCGTCTGCTCGAAGGAGAGCTCCCGGCGGAGGAGCACCACCACCATGCGGTACGCGAAGGCGCAGTCCGCCGCGCTGTGCCGCTCCAGGTGCCGGAACAGCGCGGCGTCCCTGTGCCGGATGATCCGCGCCACCACGCCGAGCTGGCGCCGGATGCCCGCCTCGTCGAGCCGGAAGTTGTGCCGGGCCCGCCTCATGAAGGCGGCGAAGCACCAGAACGCCTCGCTGTCGTCCTCCACCACGGCGGCGATCGGCGACAGCAGGTCGCCCATCCCCTGGCAGTAGCCGATCTCCGGGTCGTATATCGCGTACGCCTCCAGCACGGCAACCAGGCGGGCGGCGTGGTGGACCCTGCAGGGCTCCAGGTGGTCGTAGTCCTTCAACCCCACCGCCTCCGCCGCCCCTCGTGCCGCCTCCTCTGGGACCGCCGTGCGGTGGCCCCCTCCACAAGAGGGAACCCACTCCGCCCGCAGCGCGTCCAGACGAATGATACGCTGCCACTTCGCGTAGTCCTCGACGGCGCAGGCGGGCGTGACCGGAGTCGCCTCCTCAGAGCTTGGATATCGGGCGTGACTCCTGCCGGCGGCTTTCTCCAGTTCCTCGTGACCATCATCACTGCCACCCCTCAGGAGTTGCAGGCACCTGTCCCTCAGCTTTTCGTACTCTTCCCTGGAATTTTTTTGAAAAAAATATATCGATGAGAACCCACCCATTAATCGACAGATCAAACATGGGAGGAGAAGAATTCGAGGGCTGGAAGGGTTTTATGATTACCTTCTCCGAATTCTAGATTCGTTTCTCTCAGCCTCTGTGCTGCTCAAGTCGTACCTGAAGATTTTTTTTATAAGATTACATCGTGAACTTATATAAATAGGTCTGCGCGATGTGAATTAATACGGATAAAAAGTTGCATTCTTTTTGCCTAGGATGGCGATTCAATGGCATGCGTTGGGGTCATAGAATTGAGTTCGTCCTTGCTCATTAATGCAACCAAGATTAGAAAGGTTGAAATAAAATTGCCACCGATGCTCACACAATGAACAATTATTTGGGACGCATTTAGAAACACATCAAGTAGGAACTAATAAATGGCTTCAAGGAGATATACAGCTCATTAAACAAGGTTGCCCATAAAACGCCACCGAATATAGAAAAAAAAATGAGAAGCTGATTCTGTCAAAAAATTACGAGTATTCTGGAATACCAGCCTAAAAAATATCAGCAAATCCAGACGGTTTAATCATGATGAACGAGTACGATAGCTTCTCTAGGATAGTTTTTAGGCTGAAACCGTGGAAGCTGAAATGTTTGGAGGTGGGTCTCCAAATCGCAAGCATCTAGGAGCATGGAAGAACTCAAGAGGCTGCTACGTAAGTCCCACGACCTCATGGAGACTTGCAGTTGACTAAATTGGGGAACAGCCATGGAAAGCCGCACCAACTGATGTACAACTAATAGCTGTGGGAGTCAAGAGAAAAGGGAATGAGCCTGAAAGGGATTTCCGCGTTCAGATCACAGGAATGTGGATAGAACACAGAGATTATACGCCCCATGGTTAAATATTTACATCGAAAAAAAAGAGGGAGAATTGAAGAAGGCCAACAACTCTTTATTGGCTGCACTAGTAGACATTCGTTGCATAAGATTGTAAAGTGCAAGCCTAAAGTTAAATCATATAGATGCAACATCTTAATCAAAATATATTCCCATCTAATGCTGATAATTATGCAAGAAAAATGATACTCTATTACGGTAGCGAAGCCCCCTCCAACTTCGGAGGTCTGAGATGCAACCCAGATGAGTGAGAAAACATAAGCAGCTCTAAACCGATAAGAAGCTACTGCATCTATTCAGCATTGACAATTGGAAGCAGACATTTGACCTGACCCAACCGATTCCTGCTATTTGTCGGAAAAGGTTTAAAAATTTATGCCAACAGATCGTTAAAAAGCTACCAAATGCGGACGGAGAAACAAAATGATGGCCGATCTAAAACATTCGTAAAAATAAAATGGCAACAAGGGTGTTACATTCACGTACATTGAATTCAAAAAAATAAGGTGAATTTCAATGGAAAATTTTTTGAAAAGTAAGAAATCTTACACGCCAAGCAGAAAAGGCCAGACTTCAGCCCTGATTTCTGGTTCTATGCCCTGGATCACATAAGTACATAGCATCAGACCATCCGTTGAAAAGCAGAAAACAAAATAATGCAGAACAATCATTGGGTAACACAATCAAGACAAATGAGTAAAGTCCACAGCAAATTGAGGGATAAAGAAAATGTGTCAAGTGCTCACTCCACTTCGAACTCTTTTCAGAAGCTTCACTTTATCTTGAAGTTTTCCATCTGGTGAAAATAGATTGATCCACTGCTGAAAAGATAGAGGATGCTTTCTTCTCATCCGAGACCATGGTGACCTGAGACCACCTCTGCATGTCAGCAAGAAGGTCACAATCTAAGCGTTACATCATTTCATAAACAATACAGAAGGGGATGGAAAAAAACTGTATAGAACATGAAATTATCAAGTTTCTAGTAAAAATATATTCACATAAATCTTATCGTGCCATGTACCAGACAGACTAAGGTCATAAAGTTTCAGAAATGAGGTAAAAATAAGAAGAAGAAATAAATAACACATCTTTTCCACAATATCCTATCAACTCACAGTCTGCTATTCATTTGCCCAACTCTGTACATTATAATAGCAGGAATTCAGGACATCCGACAAAATAAAGCTAACTTTGAGGGAGCTAAGGCCACATCGCAATACTTTCATCCTCCCATGGTTAATTGATCCAAGCATGAATGAAAGAGCGTGAAAGCTGTAGAAAGTAACCGGAAAGCTCCATGACCAGCAGAAACGAACAAATCTCAGGGAAACACGCCCCTGATTCTCAGAGAGAAATGTTATGCCCCATCAGCATGGTATGGTGGGACTTGCCCCACATTGGGCATAGGGGGTTCTGATGTAGGGTTTATGTTTTCGGGTCGTTCCTTCTAAGGTGTGGTTCTCCTAGGATACACTACGAAAAATAATTGCATCCATCTTTAAAATTAAAATTTTCAGATTATTCTGTAATTTGAGAATTGAAGATTGACACAGAAGCTTGGCAACGTCTAAATTGATCAAGCGGAATTCCCAACGAGGAAAATTTAGGAAGGGAGGAGGGGACGGACTAACCGGTCGCGAACTGACGTTGAAGAGGCGATTATTAAAAGCGATCTCAAGTGAATCCACGACGACGATGTTGAAGACGACGCCGACGAAGGCGAGGATAGCGGTGTCGAAGGTGAAGAAGCCAAAAAAGCATCCGATCGCACGAGGGCTTTCATCTGCTTGGCTTCGCTCTTTTCCTCTGTGATATATAATTTCACCCAAACTGAGTAGACAAGATTATCGAGGAAGCAGAGAAAACCACGGGAAGGACTTCTCTACCTGCGGCCGGAGATGACAGAGGGCACAGCCACGGCGACTACGGCCGTCCCTGCCACTCCCACCGTAACATCCACATTCCACCTTCTCCCTCTCACCCAGATCCCCACCCCATCACCGCCAGGGAGCAATCGCCACAGCCGATCTTCTAATCCCCCCACTTCCACCCACACATGGATCGAAGTGAGCCTCCCGACCTCTTCCCCCTGCCGATCCCACCGAAGAATGGCACGCAACCTAGCTCCTCCTGCGCGTCTAATGGCGCGCCGACGGGGGGGAGGGCGGCATCCCTCGTCGCGCCGGATGCCGCGTAGGGAGACGGACGGGAGACCGAGCCGCTCTGAGGTCGGCCATGGCCCGCTTCCTCACACATGAGTGGGAAGCGGAGAAGAAAAAGGTTATCCCCCCCGGGACCACCAAAACCTGCTGACTTCCCCGTGCGTTCCCATGGGCCCTGACTCCTCCAATTAATTTTACTAAAACCCCATCCCTGATCATAAGTCACTTCCTACCCCTTTGACCCACTGTTCATCTTGCCAAAATATCCCCATCTCCTGACGGTTGTCGTCGACGTCCGACACCTCACCCTCTGTAGCACCCCTTAACGTCGCTCTAACCGCCGTTATCGTCTCCTAAACCAATCCCTAATTTAAAATACAGTTTTATCCTTCCCCAGCGGAAGCCCTGACGCCTGACCCTTTGCCCGGCACGGCCCGCCTTCAATATACACCTCTCCTAGAGAGAGATAAAGTCTAACGTCTCTCTCTCTCTCCTCTCTCTCTCTCTCTCTCTCTCTCTCTCTCTCTCTCTCTCTCTCTCTTTCTCTCTTCTCACTTGAGGCAGGTGACTCGGAGGGCGGGGCATGGGAGTAGCTCAGGGCCTTGGGGATCACGATGCGAAGGGCGCGTAGACTTTCGCGGATCCATTACCGTTGACCGAGTTTCGCCTTTATTAACAATGCGTGGGCAGCGTGGGACGGCGGCGTGGTGGGACCCTTGGTCAAATCTCCCACGCTGAAACGACTCGTCGGTGGTAGAAATGTCAGCTACACCAGGTCAGTCCCTGTTGACTCTGACGTCCAGCCCATATTGACTAACCGAGAGGTCGACCAATTCAAAGCCCCCCCCCAAGATTAGAAACCACGCGCCCGTGCACGTGTCAAATGAATATGAGTGTCAGTGCGGGACCACGTGGGCTATGCCCGGTCAGTTGAGGAGCGACAACTAGCAAAAATATATAATTATTTTTTCCAAAAAATTAAAAACCCTGGGCAGTTCGTCTCCATCCAGCAACCGCTACGGACAAGAAAGGATGAAAATATTTAAATGTGTACTAAAATTTTTAAAGAAGATTTATAAAATGGAGAAGGCTAAAATCACCGCGATAGATGCTGTTGCACGAGGGGTATTTTTGGTATTTCAGGTTTGTACAGTGAGAGTCCGGCCCACGTTAATGGACATTCGATTTCCTCGTGTTATTGGGCTGAGGAGGCTATTTCGTACGGCCCATTTTTAACCGGCCCAGAACCAGGCCATGGGTTCTGTTCTGGTCTGTTCCACGTGGTAGCGCCAGTTGCAGGTCGATAGGATCTCCGGGAGGAACGGACGCCTTCCCTTCCTCGGTGGACGACGGCGACGGCGTCCTCTTCCACCCGCTTACCCTCCTCGGTGGCTCTCCACGACCTGTCAACGATCGCAGCCCATCCCTCTTCTCCCCCTTCAGCCAGGAGGACGAGGGCGACATGGCCGGAGCGGTGGCGGGACACGACGGCGGCCCCTGCGAAGCACGGACGACACGATAAGGAGAGCGTCCGCGAGGACGAAGGCCGTCGTCTCCGCAAGGCTCCGCGAGGCGGGGGCGACGGCGGCGGTGGCTGTTGCAGTTCTTCCCCTGAGATGGCCGGCGGTCCGCGTCCGACGATTCCCGAGGTCACCGCCGCCGCCCTCACCTGCATGCTCTTCGTCTTCTCCCTCGCCGCGATCTCCTTCATCCTCCATTTCCACCTCCGCGCCTCCCGCAGCGAGGGCCCCCGGCCGCCGCGGCGGCGCCTGCGGGACCTCAACTCCCTGTGGGCGGTCCGTATCCTGCTGGCGGTCTTCGCCTGCCTGTGGTCTCTGGCGGAGCTCCTCCGCCTCCGCTTCCTCCACCCCAACAGGCACCACCTCGACCTCTGCAGGGCCCATGTCCTCGCGTCGCAGGGCTTCGCGGAGCCGTGCTTCTTCACCACCCTCCTCTTCCTCCTCCGGACCTCCGTCCAGGGGAAGATCTGCTACCCCAACGCCTTCGCCATGGCGCTGGTCCTGGCCCTGCTCTCCTCCCTTCCTTTCCTCCTCCTCCACTCCCTCTTCCTGTCCCTCTCCCCCTGGGTCTTCTCCCCTCTCGGCATCCCCCCGGAGGTCTTCTTTGGGCAGGGCACCACCAACTTCTCCCACGGCGGCCGCTGCTCCTACCCGCTGTTCAGCACAGCGCTCCTCGCCGTGTTCGGCGCCGTCTACGTCCCCTTGTTCGTGTCGGCGTGCTGGGAGGCGGCGGAGGTGGTGATCAACAAGCGCCTGCGGGTGCGGCTCTACGCCCTGACGTCGACGGTGGTGCTGGGGATCTGCGTGCAGGTGGTGGCGCTCGCCCTCTCCGCCTTCTGGAGCCCCGGGACGGCGGTGTTCCAGGGCCTGCGGCTCGCCGCCTTCCTCGGCGTCTTCTCCTCCGCACTCGTAGGCGAAGGGGTGCTCGTCCTCTGCCCCATCGCCGACGCCCTCGAAGCCGTCGGGTGGAGGGCGCCCGTCGCAACGCCCGTCCCACCCGCCGGAGCGGGTTCCCACCCTGGTGGCGCCGCCGGCTGACCCGCGAAGACGCCTGACGGCAGGGAGGCCGTGATGATGTTGCGACCGGTTTGCTCTTCTCGTCCATTTTTTCTTTTCATTATTCACAAAAAAATTATCCACGCGTACTTCTGGATCATTGAACTGCTTATTTATATAAAACGTAAATGTTAAAGAGATCCTCAGTTGTTAGTCGTTAGATGATCTCAGTATCTTGCTACTTTTGTATTCCTATGATCAACATGAATCATATGGCTACCATTTTAATCAATGATAAGCGTAGTTGTTCATATCATATTCTTTCGCATTCTTGTTTGAGTTTTTGAGAAGTCTTTTTAAGAGAAGAGATTTTTTTTTTAAAAATTTTATCTAATTGTTTTCATTTTTTATCATCTTCATAGTGTAATAACAAGATTCTCATTGAAGGGCATTTTTAGTTTTGAGTCTGTATAATAAGACTTATTGACCAACAATTACTTACACATTCTAGTACCATTTGAAACTCCTTCACTTGAATTAGTTAATTCTCAGTTTAATATGTGATTCTAAAGGGATGGATCTGCTAACATTAATTTCAAAATGTCAAGTTTGAGGGGGTGAGAAAAGTCTCCTTGAGAAACCTTTTTATATTAAATTTACATTGCAGAAATTTTTTCACTAAACATGATTTTGTTAAAAAGTGTGATATTTTGAAATTATCCATCCCCCTTGAATCATTTTGTCTTTTTTCATCTCCTTAGATACTAGTCAAGACTCTAGAGCATACACTAATATGACTACTATTTATTTTGACTCTAGAACATACGATAATATGACAACTATTTATTGTGACTCTAGAGCATATATGACAACAATTTATTGACACTAGGCTGCACTTAAATCTAGAGGGATTTGAATTAATAAATTGGGAACTGCTCCTCTTATAATTTATTGTTCCATGTTCCATAATTATGAAAGTAATTAATATAAGATGCAAGAAATTTTATATTTTTTTGTTCTCCTCAACTTATTAGTTCAATCTTCTAACCTACTCTATTGTCCAAGGAAACTACATCCAAATACTCTACTAAACACAATGTTTATCAACTGATCATAAGGGCTTAGCTACTATGGAGTTTTGACTAAAATTCTTTTTAGATTCACAATGCTAGAATACTCATTAACCAATTTTGGGGATCAACTTTCAAGTGACCAATGGTGCTCATCACACATTTAGCTACAAAAGAGTTTCAAAGATTTCACAATAAGTGGTAATTCTTGAAAAGAGATGTGTCTAAGAGCTGCTAGAATTGATGGGGAAGATGTTCGATTTTCTCTTGATTTTACAATCCTCTTTTTGCCATGAAGCCCTTTGAATAGTGAAGCCTTATCTTTTATTTAAGATTGGAGCAAAATGATTTCTTGGTCTGATTGCTATCTCATCTTCTCATCTCTGTGATTATCACTTGAGTTATAAATTTCAACTGAAACTCTATGTTCAATGTCACAAAAATACTGGGTAAAAGATCCCAAGAGGATAGACATTCAAGCTCTTCCTCAGATGGGCAATACATGTTTTTATTTACACATGTAATTTTTATCTCATCTTTCTCTGTTTTCCAGCTCTTCAATATTCCCATTCCCATCCTAAACTTAGAAAATCTAACATAAATATATAATATGATGTATCCTTCAACTCTTTAAGATATCTCTCTTAAGATTAAATAGTAAACAAAATATTTAAGGTGTAATGTATATATTTGATACAAATAGGTGTGATAGATTCAAATTGGATTGGACAAACTTAATGGTAATTCAAGAATAATTGTCAAAATAAAGTAATAGTCTCACATAATATTAAAATTTAAATAGTCACAAGAAAAATATGGACATAATCTGATGGTGTTTTGTATCAACAGATTATAGCGCTCAATTCTGATTTTGTAGAACTTGTAATTATTACATTAAGTTATTTTATAAAAGATAACGAAATTTTAAAGTAAAGAATAATTTCACATACAAATTTAATGCATATTTTCATTCTCAAACTATTAGAATTTAATGCTATTCATATCTTCATCCTAGCACTTTAAACTGAAAGAAGTATTTTTTGAACTCAAGGGTATAATTTATAATGTTTATTGAAAATGTGTCTACAAAAGAAGAGAATGATTTTTGTCTTATTTTTTTTCCCTATTACTAATCTTATATTGGGAACACCTTGGACAATCATATCTGAAGTAATGAATATGAAGCCTTTGAAAATACATTTATATTTTCATTTGGGCTCTTCAGACACAATAACGGTATTTTCAAAGACTTCATACTTCATAGTCATTACTTGAAATATGATCATCCAAATAGGTTTATCAAGTCATATTCAATGCAAATATGTGGATTGATCATCATCAAAATATGTTAGAGAAATCAAGACTAATGGATTCAATGCAAAAAAATTAAAATTAAGCTCAAAATACTCTACATAGTTTGTGTGACCCTTTTTAGAATGTTTCTAGAGAGGGAGTAGGACCTAAAAGCAGGCCCTTTTGGGCTGATCTTAAAGTTCTCAAGTCCATTAATAATTTAGTAGATGATTAAATTTAAAGAAAAATTGATGGATACATACATGAGAAAATAATTTGAACAAAATTAAAGTAAAGGGCGTTTCTCCTAAAAAATATTGTATTGACTAGTTTTATGTTTTTTTTGGGTCTTTTGGAATAAGATGATCTTGGTGACCATTGAAACAATGATTTTTGGGTAAATAAGGAATGTACAATGTTATGAGTGAACCAACATGAACCTTGCTGACCATGACTTGGGCCTAATTAAACTTGAACGTTCAGGCATGTCCCAATTTTAGAGAAAATCTTGAAAATTAAGCCTCAAGGTTGGCTCACATGACACGTGAACCATCCAAGATTGGTAATAGGCTTAATATTTTATATATTTTAAACAAAAAATGAGGTCATGCCTTAGAATGATTTGCTAAAAATATTTACAAAACATCTAAACTAAGCTTTTTTTGTATTAGAAAATTAAAGTTGGGGGTACTAAGGTGTCACTTGATAGTGGCGCTTATCTATTTCATGAGTAGACCCCAAAAAGGTAAGAATGTTTGTGGAATAATATTTATTTTATTAACAATAAATTTAATATAAAAATAAAATTAATTTTTAAATAATTAAAAATTTATTTAGTTGGTTTTTTTATATAGCTTAGATTGAAAAATGATACATGAGATAGAAAAGGGGACAAGTGTTTAAGAGGTCAGAGTTGACATTTGTTTAAGAGGTCATTGAGATGATGATTTGAAAAAGTAATTGTGGTGGGTAGTTGTGTGGATAGAATACCTCCCACCCTTTAAAAAGTGACACCCTATTTCAACCACTCGGGGCATGTCTCCCTCAATCTCTCTCTCTCTCTCTCTCTCTCTCTCTCTCTCTCTGCCCCTCCCTAGTCCATCAAATTTTCATAACTAGAGGAGATTCATCCTACATTTGGCTTCATTTTTTTCCTACTTGATTTTTAGAGCCACTATATTAGCATGCTCAACTCCCTTGACATGGTAAAACAATCTTTTCACCATCACATTTTGCATATATATATATATATTGTTGGAGCCATGAAGGCATTATATTTTGATGATAACAAATCACTAAAGGTCAATTAAGAATAATCACTCTCAATGAATTATGACAATATACATGCATAGTTGAATATTAAATGCATAATAATTAAATATGAAATGACTATTATAATGTATTATGAAACCATACACATGAAGCATGAATATTATGATCTCAAGTATACAATTGATAAATTAATCAATGAATGAAAATCTCATTATATGAATCTAAGTAGTTAAATCATAAGATCATGAGAAATATATTATATTACATGTTGCTATACAAAAATATTATTACATATAGAAATCATGATAGTCAAAGGAGCAATGATTTCACCAAGTAAATCAACGAGTTTAGGTAAAATAAAATATGTGTATGAAGGTTCATTTAGGTACCTACAGACTCATGATTTAACTTTATAGTTATATGATAATTTAAACATTGAATCAGTTAAATTATCAGTCGAGTGTCAAATTTACTAAAAAAGATTTTCTAAATATATATTGAATATATGTTGAAAATTATACAAATCAATGTGAACAAAGATGTTATGATTTGAAACATTGCAATTAAAGTTCACAAAGTATACTTGCATCTTATATCTTGTTTAACTGAATTTGGATTTCATTTATATGTGAAATCATTACTTCTGTAAGAGATGTCATGTTAGATTCACAAAAAAGCTTATTATACTTCTCTTGGGATTATGTGAATTAATCACTATCAGATATGAATGTTGTCCTACAGGATTTACTTGTCAATTTTCTTAAAAGATATCTGAAGTAGTAAAAAGGACAATCATATTAGATTCATTTAAGTTTAGAATTCAATCATATTTTAAGTGAATTTAGTCATTGGAGATTCAAAAAAATATGTGAAAATTTTCACTTGATTCATCTTAAATACTACTGATCTTTCTATATGAAGAATTAATGCTCAATGGCTATGTTTATTCCTCCACACATTTTTCCTCTATTTAGTGATATTCACACAGTGCATTCAAGAAGAGAAAGGCTAGAGGATTGATCAGTTGATCGTTCATTGATTGAAAAGGGATTATTATCAAGGAGATCATTAAAGATATTTTTACCCTTTAGTTATACTTAATGACAAAGCCCTCAAGCTTTTATATCAATTGAAAATTATTGATGCCCTTAGGCATGTATTTTGATATTATAATTAAATAAGAAAAATATATAAATAATGTTTGGTATTATTCACAAGATTATTATAAATGTTTGATATATTTTATGTATTAAACTTTATTATTTATCTTGTGATATTATGCTCAACCTATTAATATAAGAGATTAAATATTGAGATTAATTGATTTGATGAATAAATGAAATGACACATTTATGAGAATAAATATTTGTTAGAAAATAAATATTTAAATAGGTAAATGATGGTTATCCTTTTAATTAATTTATTTGTGATCATTTGATCATTTAAATGCAACTCTTTATTTATTAGTCACACATCATTAAAAGAAAATAAAAATAATTTGAAATATTAAATGAGCTCTCGTGAATCTCAAATCAAATTTAGATAATGACATGTTGGCTACTTACATAGAGAAAACAACTAGCTTAACTATTTAATCTAAAGATGGTGTCAAGAAAAAAGTTGTTCGTCCATGAGAGACAAATCTCTAGTTCAAATTTAAAATTAAATGGATTAAAGAATAGTAAGTTATCGAATTTGCAATGGTCAGAGGTTGCTACTACATGTTTCAGTAAATAATAAGTATTTGAACTGACTTTCTGATTTTATCTCTTGAGAAAAACATAAAAATCTATTTGAGGATAATGCCCTACAAGTAAAGGAACCTGATAAGATTAACAACAATGATTATACTTCGATATACTATGAAGAATCTCTCTCACGATCAAGAAAATATCACCATAGAGCTTCAAATGCATATAGATTGCATTATCTCTTTTTATCAACAATTGATGATTAACAAAAAGTTTGAATCTTTTAAGGAGGCTCTTCATCAGGCCCTAAGGTAATTGGGTAGTGAAGGGAAAGGTTGTTGGTAAAGGCACAATGTGATTTAAGTCATGATTGACTTGAAAAGGGTTAGAATTTACAGAGATTAAACTTGAAACATTGGGTCATTGATCTTGTGAATTTCAATGTGCATTTATGAGGGAAATAGTTGAAAACTATTAGGAAAAAAATATTTGAGATTGAAAGTAACCAAATGAGGGGCGAAGTAGTATAAAAATTTTATATCTCATTAGTGAGAAAGAGAAAATTGTGAGATAACCCACCGCAGGAGAGAGAAAGAGAGCCTTCATGTAGATAATCATGAAGAATAGTATTAGCACATATTTGTGATTTAAAAAGAAAATATGATATTATTAAAATACCAATTTATCTTATCTCTTGATATTTCGCCTAGCTCTTAGATCTTTCAACAACAACATCAAGAAGATAAAAAATCAATAGCCAAAGTATTCATCTTCTACTACTACAACAACCCAGAGCATTTAAGACTTATTTTGTACATACCCACGATAATATAGTTTTATATTTTTGAGTTATTTATAATGATTATTTATATGATCACTTAGGGAGCTATCCTATGAAAACAACAATGTAGGTCCACCTAGACCCATAAATCTAGAAGAGCATTTCTTAGTAAAATCTTAGGAGATTGAGCTTGTGAAATTAATGGTTGTGATTTGTATGATGAATTAATAGAACCTAAGGACAAATATTGTCCTTGAAGAGTAGACAAAGGCTGGTGTTGAACCACTATAAAATATTGTGTCTATCATCACAATCCAATAAGGATCAACTCACTAAAGAGTGCTGAAGAGTTCACGAAGAAAAGATCCTTCAGAAAAGAAAAATAGAAATCAATTCAACTTCCCCTTATTGATCCTCATTGGTCTAAACTCAACATCTCTCTCTTTCTCTTGTTCATTAGATTTTGAAAACCAAAGGGTATTCTTCCCATCTCATGCTTGGTTTCCCCTAGTAGATTAATGAAGCCTACAACTAGACATTTCTAACCTTCCTTATGACCTCTACAATACCTCTTTGACCATCTCTAATACCTGACCATTTTCTTTGTTTATCTAATCTAGTAGTGGTAAGAATAGTCCTTCCTAGTGATCTCTCTTTCGTATCCTTTTCTCCTTTGTATGATGTGGACCAATGATGAACACCTACACAACAACCTCTGATCTATTTCTTATTCAATTCAAATCCAATGAACAGATACAATATGCTCATGTTCAAGATCAATAATCTGATTTTATTCATATTCAATTCAGGCTCAATAATACTACCATTATGCATTATTCGAGCTGAAAAAGATTTAGATAAAATATAGGACTATTCCAAATTATTATTCTATTGTGATTTGGATAGCTTATTTTCTCTCTTCATTATGTAGAACTTTTTGAAAGCTTATTTCTCTAATATTTTTGATACAAATTGCAGAGATATATCATTCATTTGTTAAAAATATATTTTGTTCTCTGTACTAGATATTTCTACTCTATCTTAGACTTTAAGAATAACTTTGTAGCTAAAGATTTGGCTCTACAAGAATGATGTTCTAAATATTCATCAGTAGAAAATTTGATTTGTTGAAGTGAGATGGAGTTTGAGAATACAAGGAAAACAACAATTGTTTTCCTTCCTAATTAAATAGAAACATTAAAGCTACGTATATGGAGTGTTTAGTGAATGGTTTCAAACAAAGATGAATGGGGTTTTTAGAGAAACCAATTTTAGATCCAACTATCACTACCAAGGAAGAATATTTTATATAGAGAATAGAATAGCCAAGAGACAAATGGAAAGTTGTTGTTTGAAACTGTTGGCATTTTAAAGCTTAGGCTGACATGTTTTTGGGTGTAGACTAAGGAAAACCAATATCACTTGACAAGTTTCATATTTTGAGTATGGTTCAATTTAGACAGCTAAATCATTAGGATTTGTCATCATTTCAAGGTTCATATGAGTCTAATCATCAATTTAATTCTAATTATTTTTATGATTTTAAAATTTATAAAAACCAAATAATTTCATGATAAAAAATAATTTGAGTAAATATGGGTATAAAGATTACACTTCAATAGGAATTTAAATTCTAGATTCTTCCATAATATAATTAAATATCTCTTCATTTAAAAATGTAGAGAAAATATTAGTGAGAGAATTACAAGTATCAATACATTGTAATTGAAAAATGGTTTTCTCTATGTTATCGATAATACAATGCTGATTTACATGTATATGCTTTATTTTTTATTGGCTAGTATATTTTTTTAGTAAAAATATATTTTCATATAAAATTGGTCTATTTTTCATTTTTATATTGAATCTACAAGTTTTGATTTCTTAAAAAATGTTTGGCAACAATATTGTATAGTTAATGTTTGAAGATTTCATTACTAATGAAAATCATCATTTTTTATCACAAAATATCTTTAATTTGTATAATAACATTTTTAGATCAACACGAACATTTGCAGTGATTATATAAAATTCAATATAATGTTGTTAAATGCTTAAATGAGACTTCATGAACATAATTTGTATTAGCAAGCTGAATTTATAGAATTCATTTATTTTATCTCATAAAATTATCATATTATATTAATTTGGAGAGCTTAATATTTAAAAATTATTTTATTATGATAAAGTAATGATTAGGATATAAAAAAAAAGATTTTGAGAAATTAATGACCAGGACATTGTAATTGATTCACCTTCTATTGTTGTCTTAACAGGTAAACAATTCATAATAAGCTGTCAAGAATAGTAAAACATCATTTTTTATGGAATGCAATAACAAACCAAAGTTCAACACCTCTGTCATTGTCATGAATGCCGTCACCATGCCCAACTTGACCTCTGCCTATCATGCAGGAGAGGAGCTTGCAACACCACTATCATTGCCACAATCACCTCTAGTGCCACAATCACTACTATGCTCGATTCTGCCTCTACTTGTCATGCATGAAGGGAACATGCAATCACATTTGCCAATGCTGATCAAAGTTGCCATCACAAAAGCTCTCCTCTCACCCCCTTTCCTTCCCCATTTTCCCTTGCTTTCCTCCCCCTTTTCTCCTCCTCTCTGTGGCCTCTAGTGGACATGTCCCCCTACATCACGTCTGCCCTGTGACATCCAAGTGAGATTGACATATATAATGGTAGGAAGAAGGAGAAAAGAGGGAGAAGGGTTAGAAGGTGAGAAGTGTGGAGAGAAATTTGGCAAGAATATTAGGTTGAGGAATAGAGATGATGAATGGAAAAGGTTAACCTGAAAATTTCCTGTTTTAGTGGAAATACAAGCATGTGGGTTTTATAAGAATTAGTAATATGCATACATATTTAAAAGAGATATAAAATCATGACTGACTATATTCAATTTGAATCTATCTATCTGATAGTTTTAACCATAATATAATCAATTATGCATGACTTTATAATCTATCAATAAGACTTCGTCAGTAACCAACAAAATTTTGGAAAATAAAGTATAGATATTAAAGCTTAAACAATCTACTATGTCTTTGTTACATTAGATCAGAACTTTTGATGTATTAGAAGATTGATTTAGTGAAATACATTCAGATGGGGTAGTTAGTTGAATAAGATTTTAGTCATTGAATATACCATGGAATATATTTTTAGTATTTTGAATCATAAAAAATATTGTAATAAATATTGAGATTATCTTTCAATGTGTTCACTTAAATATCACACTTTATTTCATGTGATTCAGAAAGTTTTGATTAGTAAATTATCATTTCAATGTGTAAATAATCAATTCTTAGAATCAATTCTACATCCCTATTAGTAAATAATCATTTTAGTGAGATGCATATTATTGATTTTGCATTCCATATTATTAGACCCTTATCAAACTAATTTGAATCAACATAAATTGGACATGAATGCTTTGATTTAATGGATCAAGTGTTGGTGTCATATAAAAATATTCAAATTGATTAACACATAACTTATTAGATTTTGAGCTATTTGAATTTATGTTTATTATAAAAAATAAATATGAAAAGTCACAATGAATTAAGAACATATTGGCACTATTTTTCCATAAACACTTAAGAATAAATGTCTTCATCTTTGTTATGACTTCAAATTTTGATTCGAGAACTCAAAGAAAAATATAGAGATAAAAAAAGTTATGTTATGACTATAAAAAATTCTAAGGGCAGCTGGATGAAACACTAAGAAAGTTGGGGGGGGGGGGGTTGAATCAAGTTTCTACTAATTTTTGTTAACTCATATTTTATGACTATTAGTAAATGTGTCGACACATATTCTCTCTCCCTTAATGTGAGTTATTTCATGGTTTTGTATTTATCACAAAGGATATCTAAACTTTTTATACTGATTTGCTCCTCACCAAGCTACTTGATCATTCATGTTAAAGATAGGTAATAATTTTCATATTGTCAATTACCCATCACACTAATTCTGTTGCCTAAGAGGCTTCACTGTTCAAAAGTTCAACTAAGCTACTAGCATCACATGCCTTTGCCAAAATACCTCTCCTTTGATCATGTAATTATCTTAGTGCCTAATGGAAACTGTTTGACTTTGATATGAATGTAGTTTTGATCAGTTAGATACAATGTTTTGTTTTGTATGACTTTGATATGCCTAAGTAATTATTTGAGAGAATAGTTAGGTGGATATGTAGGAAAATTTCAAGCCTACTTCTGAATTTTGATCCATACATTCCCTTTTTGACATCAGATCCCTCAAACAAAAGTTATGAAAAATTTTAATCGGTTATGAAAATTGCATGGAACCTATTAATTATATCAATCCTAAACTCAAAACACTAGAAATGAAGGCAATAAAATTATGGAAAGTCAGTATATTCATGGGTTAAATACAGATTTGCTACTGATCTAGTTCTGTCATTCCTTTAGTTGGATTTTTTTCTAGGCCGGATGATTATAAATTCTCTTGTCCTATTCCTTTGGGGGTTGTATCCATAAGAATTCACCTATCCCGATAAGAAAGAAACCTGACTTGGATGATTGTGTATTAGGAGCCAAATTGGCAAAAGGGATGGGACATAATTATTATGGAGAACCCACGTGGCCAAATGATATTTTCAATATCTTTCCAGTGGGTAAATCGCTTTTACCTTTGATATGACCATATTGTTTTGTTTATGTTATTCTAAGGTAAAATACATCATGTGAAGAAACCTCCCACATACATCAGCAGCATCCATACCTGAGCTTTGTATAAATGAATAACATTGCACCTTAGGATTTAAAACTTGCAAAAGAAGGGGCAGCCTGGCTTCAGACCCAAACCATCAGCATGAACCTTTATTGAAGCTGACAAAGGATGTTTTGCCAAACTCACTAGCGAGCCCCACTTTCTGGGGTGAGGGACACGGTTTCAGACTCATGGCACAGGAAACACGTTTATTACAAGCACGACTATGCTTCAGCGGGCGGCTGGGGTTCTAGAAAAGAGGAGAACAGGGTCTCTCCCTCTCCCACACAGCCGCCAGCTGACGCTACACCGAGGCCACTGCAGGGATGGTTCATAGGGCGGCCAAGGATACAGAAGCGGCTTGCCCGGCTGGAAACTATGGACAAAGCGGGTTGGGCACCGGCTGGGCGCACTTAGTCAATATCGCACGGACATCACAGACGTTGAGACCAAAAATATTAGCCTTTGACACGAGGCAGAGGCATTTGATCGCCTGTGCACTCGTCCAATTCGTGAATAAAGAGCAGCAGGCTGTGAGATTTGCAGGGTTGGAAATGCCTAGTTTCATGTCGATGATCAGATCGCGGCAGCTGATCAACATCGGGGCATTGACGAGGCAATTAAGGATAGGAGTGTCCAGCAATTGCCCAGAAGCGAACGTGCAGAACATTGCATTCAAAAGGAGGAATGCTACCTTGGCTCGAATCCTCGTGGCCATGGCACCAGAACGGGAAGGAGTCAAGGCGTGTGGGGGATTCACTATGCTGCGAGTGTTAGGAAGGAGGGCAGAAGAGGAGACAGCTTGGGACGTTGCAGAAACTCTCGGGACAGCTTTATAGAGAAACACCGGTGAGGGGGAGCGCAGCGCCAGCCAGACCATCAAGCCGCGAGTAATTGGAGGCCTGGCCATAGGGGTGGTGGTTCGGAAACTGGCAGCTCCAATTAATGGGGAGAGGAAACATAGATTAGAGTAGGAGTTTTCGAAGAAAATTCAGCACTATTCCGAGATGAAATAGACATGCTAATTTTCTAATGCATTGAAAATTCTGCCCATTAAAAAAACATTTATATCTATAAATAGATGAAAGAGTTTTAAATATATGATGCAACTATTCCACATTTTAAAATTGAATTCAAGATCTGTTATAGAGCTTCGTGCGAGCTCAAATAAGCTTATACGGAGGTCAAAGTGCGATGACTATTCCTGACCTCAGAGAACTCAATTTCAGTGGATTGGATAAGGGTTGAACTTTTGAAAGTCAACTGATTTATCAGGGTGCTTAAATGAGTTTTAAATATAAGTCAGCCAATATTTTCAAAAATTGAGCCTTGGTGGTGGGCCCCCATGATGCATGGCCCTTCGAAGCCGAGAAATAGGCTTAATATCTTAGAAGATGAAGCCCGAAAACAGGCTTCGAACCAACAGTTATTTTAACAAAAAAATTAAACGAAAATAAAAGGCATTAAATATAAATAACTTAATACTTATTTCATCGGAATTTGTTTTAGGCGGCTTGGGGCGACTAAATCAGACAGAAGAGTGGAAAGAAGGAACAGGGTTTATGCGGTCCAAGCCGACACATGTAAAACGCACATGTGGTGGCATAGTTGTGGCGGGTAGTCATGCCGATAGAGAGCCTCCCACCCCTCCGCAAGCGGCGCCGCCGCAGCTCCACCGCCTGGGGCGCGTCCCCCCCTAATTTCTCTCTCTCTCTCTCTCTCTCTCTCTCTTGTCCATTGGATTTTCGAAACCAGAGGGGATTTCCTCCCATCTCTGGCTTCATTTTCCCCAGTAGACTTGTGAAATCGTCGGTCAGCCGTATCCAATTACCCTCGACGCCTCTGCAACGCCTCTCTAAACCATCTCCAATGCCTGGTCTTTCTCCCTTTTTTCACTATCTATTCCTCTGGCGGCGACCGGTGTCCCTCTTTGGCATCATGGGGACCGGCGATACACCTATTCAACGACCTCTGATATATTTCTCGTTCAATTCAGGCTCAGTAAACAGATCCAATACGTCTCAAAATTCAAGATCAATAATCTGGTCCATTCTCATTCAACTCATGATTAGTTATTTTCTATCTCCGTGGCCATGGTACCAGAAGCGGAAGAAGTAAACATGTGTTGGGGGTTTGGTTCGAGTGAGGGGAAGAAGGACAGGAGGGGAGAGCTTGAGACATTACAGAAACCCTTTGAACGCTATACATAGAGAAAAACTGCTGAGGAGAGCGCAGTGCCAATCAGACCATCCAGTAACCAGTAATTGGAAGCCTGGCCATAAGGGTGGTGGTTCGGAAACCGGCAGCTCCAATCAATAGGGAGAGGAAACATAGATCTTTCTTATCTGGGTTTTAGAAGAAATTCAACGCAATTCCGAGATGAAAATGACTTGCTAGTTTTCTGATGATTTGAAAATTCTGAAGATTACAAAGAATTTATATCAATGAATAGATGAAAACGTTTTAAATATAGCATGTGACTGTTCCACATTTTTCAAAATAGAGTTCAAGAGCTGTTAAAGAACTTTACGTTATCTGAAATAAATTCATCGGTTTAGAGAAAATAGTTTACAATGCAATGAGAATTTCTAAATTCAGGGAACTCGCTTTTAGTGGATTGGACAATACTTGAAGTTTTAAAAGTCAACTAATTAATCGGAGTGTTTAAATATGTTTTAGTTCTGAGTCAGTCACCTTTTTCAGAATTCTCTTCTGAATATGCGACTTTTGGGGTCATCATAATTCACAACGTTGGTGATCAAGGTTTTGATCTGTATTTGAGTAGGTGAAAAAACTCTTCCTATGAAGTCAACGGGAATCCACATTGATACTTTTCTGGGGAATCTTTCAAGACAAAAGCCAAATTCTATAAAAATTAAAATTTTCCTCACTAAACATTAATAGAGTAAAACGGTTGATACTTGTTTTCCTTACATGTCCTTAATCTCATTTGTTTCTTTGTTCATCTCCTAAAATAATAATCACGACTGCATACTGAATGATGATGAGGCAGCTACCAAGCTAAGATCGTGCAAAACGTACTCTACCTAGGCTATGTGCGACCCTTTATTTGGGGATGTTTAAAGAGCGAACGGGGACTCAGAGTGGAGCAATAAATTAGCCTCAGATTTAAATATCACTTAAATGATGGGTGTCTTATATAAAACAATATTTTCAGAAAAACTGTAGTAAATGGTGTTCGTACAGAAAATAAAACAATTTGTACGGACCCAAATCCGAACATGCCGTCAGTGGGCTTATTCGGAACAGAATTAGACCCAAATCGGAAGAAAAGACCGGCCCAAATCCGAACATGCCGAAGATGAGACTTCGACTTGAAAATATGGGCCCAGGAAATTTTGCCGTAAATAATTTATATTTATCTTATTGGATTTTTTAAGACCATTTGAGGGACTAAATCATACCCGAGACGGAGGAGGGGACGAGGGAATTCAGGCAGTCGGAGTTGATACGTGAGACGCAGACGTCTGGTCGCGTTATCTGTGAGGTGATTATATGAAATTGCAATTGTCGCGGGTAGTCCTGTTGAGAGAGAGAGTCTACCCCCTCTGCATGCGACGCCGCCGCGGCGCCACCTCGTGGGGCACGTATCCCCCAATCTCTCTCTCTCTCTCGCGCGCGCTCTCTCTCTGGCTAGCGACGAACGGAGTCCTCTCCCTAATTATCTCTCTTTTCTGGTTTCTTTCGCCTTGTCGTCATGGGGACTGGCGGCAGGCAGATACTCAGCAGTCAACAATCCTCTGAGCTATTTCTCATTCAATTCAGACCCACTAAACAGATCCAATACGCGTTACATTTAACGTCAATATTCTGATCCAGGATTAATATTATATCCATGATGCCATATTTTGGCTGAAATAAACCGAGAGAAAATACAGGACTATTCCACTATCATTCTTCCTAGATTTGCAGAATTTTCTTTGGTTCTTTGTCGTGCATAGGTTTTTGAAAAACTGATTTTTCAAATGATTTTGAGGCCAAATGAGGAGAGACAGAATTCACTGTCTACAGCACAAGACATTTTTGTTTCATCCTAGACCTTCCAGTTAGAGATTTTGGTTCTACAAGAACGATTGCCCCAACATTGTTCGTTAGAAAATATGACTTGCTGGAGTAAGACCGAGTTGGGGAATCTAAGGAGAACAAAATGTGATTTTCGCCCTATCTAAACAGAAACATAGAAGGAATGTACGTGGAGTGTCAAGTGAATAGCCCAAATTAAAGGGGGGTTGTAGAAAAACCAGTACCTAATCTGACTATCACCGCCTAAGGAAGAAGAATTCATTACTGCATGTGTAATTCTCAAGTGACGAATAGAAAGAATTTTGATTGAAAAAACTGGTATCGTAAAGTTAAGGCTGGCATGATTTTTAAGTGTGACCTGAAGAACTAGCTTGCAGCTTGAATGGCTTAGTATCTTGATGATAATTGAAGGGTATGAATTCATGATCATTTCAAGGTTCAAATAAATGTTTCTATTTCCTTAGCCACTAGCTGGCTTCTAAAATGTGTAATCATGATTTTCATTCTAGTTTTTCTACTGATTTCAAATTCAGTAAACCATACAAATGTCATGTAAATAATCATTTCACTAAACATGGGTGTAAATATCATACATACTGCATTCTAACTTATTCCATAATATAATTTTATCTCTTCAGAAAAGGACTAAGAAGAATTATTGGCAAGGTAACTAGAGGTATCAATAAAATGTGGTTGAAAATGCTCTTCCCTATATCATTTCTTATAAAATGCTGCCTGACATCTATATAATTTATTTGTGAATATCAAATGGAAATTTTTGCAAGATTTGTAGAAGTGGTGCTATTATAGAAAATTAGTATTTTTTTCATTTTATTTTGCAATCCACAAGGCGTAACTTCAATTGAGAGGATTGTCAATAATATGAATGGTTGATGTTTGAACATTTCATTGTTACTGAAACTTATGTATTTATTTTGTCACAATTTTTTTAATTAGTACACTAAGAAGTTTTAGAATAAGAACAAATCTTGGTCACAAATATACCTTATTGATATAAAGATTTATATCAAGCCTTGCTCAGCAAGTAAGACTAATCTATTGATGTCCTTGTTTCGGATATTTAAATGGAAAATTAATATATTAAATATTTATTTAATATCTATTGAACTTATTATATATCACGATTTTATCTTAAATAATACTTATTTATTAAATGATTTTAATATGAAATATAATCATTAATCTCATGATCTTGTGACTAACAATCAAATGCAAGAAAATTATCCTTGAGATCAAGACCTTTCAATGATAGATATATGAGACTATCAAGTAACAATTATTGGAGAATTATTTGTTGAGTAAATGATATTCATATGATAAATCATAGAAGGTAACTCCTGCTCATCATGTTTATAAATTATTTTAATGAATGTTGAAATACAACTTCCTAGATTTCATAAATAAGAATAGCTGTATTTAGTTTAATACATGTGTGAAAATCTTTGAAAAGTCTCAACATATTAAAGTCATGAATAAGTCTTTGACTTGATATATGAAAGGTCACATGTTGGCAATTTATGCAGACAAAATGATGGATCAAATGTGTCTATCTAGATCAGCCTTTATAAAAAAAAAATTTAATAAAAGAAAAAGCTGCAGTCAAATTTCAGATCAAACAAACATTAAATCAAGAGAATAAAAGGTTCAAAAATGTTAGAGGTTGTTACCACGTATTCCAAAACATAGTGAGTTTACGAATGAGTTTTTTAATCTCTATTGACTATTTCAAAATGAAAACTTTTGAAGAATGCCAACAACTAAAAAGAAGAAAACTTTAGAAGAAAATATGTAATGCCTCTAATGATCATTGATGCAATCTCCCACTAGTTTTATTTACTACATCTCTAATGAAGTAAAAAATGCTTCATCTGATCTTCATCCAACTTTGGTGATCAAAGTTACATCAATCTCAAAGTTTTATATTCTCCATTAGGCCCTAAGATATTTGGGCAGTAAGTGGAGAGGTATTTGGATGAAAGCACAAGGTGTTGGTAGCCTAGTTGAGCCTTTGAAGGATAAGGTCTTTAAGGAGAGAGATTTGTATGTTTTTAGTGACTAATTCTTTTCAAATCAGTATATATTTTAGAGGAAAATAATAAACACCACTAGAAAGGATATTCTAGGATTAGAAGTAGCAAGGTGAGAGAAGAATCAATATAAAAAGTTTTGATGTCCATATGAGGAAAATAAAGTCATGAGAGTAAATGCATCAAGACATTCATTATTAGGTAGAAATGAGAATTGACAAGAATCCAAAGAAAACTAATTAATTTCCCCTCTTGGTGTTTCACCGCAGCCCTCAAAACTTATATATTTAAGACATTGTTGGGTTTTTTCTTCAAGAGTGTAGATAATTTTTTTTTCAGATTTATTTCATCAGTGAGTCCAAGAGTGATGTCATAAACATCAATTTTGATGACTAAAAAGTTTTTATTAAAATTTTTAGTGAATATATTAGTATCGAGATTATGTAATAATCCATATCACATAAAATATATATTATGTAATGAGAAGTTTCGAAAAGCATATCAACATGCCTCTTTCAAATTTGTTTCATAAAAATACTTTGATTTGCACAAGAAGTAACTATAGTTTAAAACAACAACATGAATCATAAATGTACTTTTTTGACAGACATTTATATGAAGTGGCTATCAGAAAGTAAGTTTAATGAAGACAGATGGATTTAATAGATATATGTTGCATGATTGTTAGAACTTATCATTACATCACTTACATGTTGTGGGACATGGATTAGTCAATAATCTTGGTACTAATCTATTGACGAAAACTTGTAACGATTTCTTAGTTGTCAAATCCTAGGTTGCTGACATCATATTTAGATTCAGAAATGAAAAACTGTGTGTAGGAATCTTTTGAAAATTTCTGGAGAAAGAATATAAAATTATTTATATGCAATAATTTTTGATGAACAAAAAAATTTATGAAACGATTAATTGAGAAACCTTAAAGATTTCAGTTATATACTTTTATGATTTAAGTTTTTCTTATTGGTCACAACCTCCCCTTGTTTTGGTTCTTGTTCTGCCATTAAATTTCTTAAAGGTGCTATTAGAGTTAACCTCTTTTAAAGGAATTTCTTATCTTTTAGGGGTAACTCCCATGCTAAATAATTATGGAGCCAATTTTTGAGGATACTTAAAAAATAAACTAAATGTTTTTAAATGATAGAAAAATATTTCCTTCAAATTGTAGATCATAATATTTGGAAGCTCATAAAAAATAGCTTGCATAATCTTCAGGAAACACAAATTTTTTTATCAGTATGTCTACGAATTATTATCTTTGAAATGCAAAGGTCATAAATATTTTATTTTATGCTCTTGACAAAAAAAGACATTAATTGAGTTTTCAGGTGTAGGACATCAACGAAAAACATCACTTGAATTGGGCCCTAGATGGCTGTATAAATCAAGAAGAGGATGTGAATTTATTTTTTAATTTATTTTTACTTAAGTATGATATTTATCTTTTTTATATTATTTAAATTAATATCTTCCTATCATGGATAGGGCCATTTGGCTTCCTTTGTCTTTGCGTCAGTCACGTTGTTTGGCATTTCAATGTTGATCTTACTGTAAAGTACTGATTACATGGACAAAACCAATCTTATTAGTAGATGGAATATACTTTTACTGAAAATAAATGTATCTCTATTAAGAGAGAGAAATCTGCTGCCCAAAACAGCCCTTACAATCTTTCATCGAGATCAGATCCCTCGACCCAAAACAACCCTTACACTTAAGAAGAATTTCAACCAATTTCTGAAAAAGGCATGATACTTCCTCGTTATATCAATACTCACCTCAATACGCAAGAAAAGGAAGGCAATAAAATTAAGAGAATCAGTTATATGCATCTGGTTATGGCAGAATTACAGATTTGATATCGATCTATTTCTGTCAGTCCATTAATTGGATCCATTCCTGAGCTGGATGATGAAAAATTTTCATATCTGATTCCTTTTGCGGGGAATAACTTTAAGAATTCACATATCACAATAACAGGGAAACTCGTCTTGAATAATCCTATATTAAGCGATAAAATGGATAAACAGATTTGTACTTAATAGATTTGGATAAATACTCCATTCATTGACTATTATTTAATGACACGAATTATACACAAACTAAAAGTATGAGATTTATTTTCAAATCTTTTACTGCAATAATGGGAAAGTCATAATAAATAACTTAAATAATCCAGAGGAATTGCACAGCTATTATGATGATTAAGAAGATAAATTGTTAGATTTGAATTCTAGGGCCCTCAATATCTTATTTCATGCTTCTGGCGCAAATTTGGTAAATATATTTTGAGTTGTAGCAAAGGAATATATTATAAATTTGACATAATATGTAAAGGAATGTCATTGGTCAAGGAAACAAAATTGATGAATCGGTTCACAAGTATACGTTATTCTAATGCAGAGAAATAAGTAAATTACATAAATGTTCTTAAGTCCATATACTACATAAATGGATTGAAGAGATCACGTAGATAAAAATGATATTTAATTGCATTTTCTGATTCTTCAAATCACCTTGCTAAGAATTTTACTAAACATTTAACTTAAGAGAAGTTTAATTACATTAGGCTACAAATTATAATTAGTACTCGTTGGTGTTGGGAGCCTTTGTTGTTATGACAATGAAAAGTGTAAAATCATAACGTCAACATAATAAGTTTTTGTTACTAAATATGTCAATAAAAAATGAATTAAGATAAATAAAATAGAGGAAATTTACTTAAGGACAAACTAATCAACATTCACACTTCAAATGATTACTGCGTTTTGGGTTGTACGGTGATGTCACAGGTATAGGGGTGGATTACTTATTTCTGTCATTTCTTTAATTTGATTCTTGCTCTGGCCCAGATGATGAAAATTCTCACTCCGACTCCTTTGGGATGGGGGGTTTTTGTATCCATAAGAATTCAACTATCCCATCCCAATAAGAAAGAAACCTGACTTGAATGATCATGTATTAAGAGCTAAGTTAGCTAAAGGGAAACTTGGATGACCCAATGATCCTTTATATATTTTTCCAGTAGGTAAAACGTATATATGTTTTATATAACTATATATTTTAATATGTTCTTCTAATGGAAAATAAAACATGTGTAGAAATTTGCCACAGACATCAGCAACATCCATGCATGATCCCGACGTAAATAAATAACATTGCAGCTTTGGAGCTCACACGACAAAGATAATGAGGCAGAGTGTCCCTAGAGCCGAAACATCAACCTGCGCCTTTACTGAAGCTGATAAAGGAGGCATAACCAGACTGAAGGCCGAGAAACAACCCTCTTACCTCGGTGGACTTAGTTCCGGACCCATTGCACAGGAAGCATGTTTATCACGAGCACAGTTATGCTTTTGCGGGTGGCTGGCTGGGTTTCTGACAGAGGCGAACAGGTTCTCTCCCTCACCCGCACAGCTGACAACTAAAGCTACATTACTGGTGAGGAAACAGGACAGTGCTGGGGAGGCTTCAGAAACAACGGCAGGGATACTTTAGAGGGCGGCCCAAGATGCTGGGGGGACTTCACCGGCATCGAGTGTGCCGCGGGAAATTATGCACACAGGAAATTCTCCGGCGGGGTGGGCGCCGCCTTGCCGCAGATATTCAGTATCCGAAGGATGTCTCCGGGTACGCTGATGTAGGGACCAAGAAAATTAAGCTTTTCCGCGACGCAGAGGCATCCGAACGCCTGCGAACTCGTGAGATTCGTGAACAAAGAGCAACAGTTTGTACGGGGATCAAGGAGATCGACTCCCCCGATGTTGTCGAATATGCCGTCTTGAAGCAGTAAGCGGCAGCTGGCTACTTTCTCGGGCTGCGAGAGGCACTTGATGAAAGGAAAGGGCAGCAGTTGCCCAGAGGCGAACGTGAAGAACATTATACTGAACAGGAGGAATGATGCCTTGGCTTGAGTCTTCGTCGCCATGGCACCACAGGGGGAACAAGCCAAGACGTGCGGGGGATCTGGTTCGAGTGAGAGGAAACGAGGACAGGTGGGGAGGAGCTCGAGACACTGCAGAAGCTCTTAGAAGACAGCTTTATAGAGAGAAAGACTGCTCAGATGAGCGCGCAGCGCGAATCAGACCCACCAAGTCAGTCTCCAGTAATTGGGAGGCCGGGAGGTATTTAAGGATGGTAGTTCGGAAACCGGCAGCTCCAGCTAATCAAGAGAGGAAACATAGCATAGCTCTTACCAGACTTAGTTTTAGAAGAAAACTCAACGCTATCCCGACATGAAAGTGACATTACTTATTTTGGTAATTAATGATGTGAAAATCCTGAAGATTACGAATATCTTTTGATATCTATTATGAGTAGACGAAGGCGTTTTAAATACCACGCCATTGAGTTCTTGATCCGTTGGGTCCCCCAAATGATACACGTCATCCACATGAAAACGACATGCTGACTTTCTTCCTCTGAAGTCAACCAGAGTACCCATGAGTTTTCTCACTAAGGATTAATTTAATAAAAAAAGGAAAGGGGGTGATATTTTGGGTGCTGAATCTCATTTTTCTTCCTTTTTGCCGTATCCCCCTTAAATAGTAATCAAGACTCTAGACCCAATGATAAGAGATGTGATGCAACTACCCCCTAAAGACCATGCTCAGCATAGTTGTCTGACCAGGCTATCTGCAGGCCTTTCTTGGAGATTTTTAGAGATGGAGAGGGGCCTCAAAGCGGACCTTGTTTGGCCGCTCTTCAGGTTCATCGAGTCCATTGATGAATTATCAGGTTACTCATAAAATATTTTCAGAAAATAATTTATATGGGCCAGTGTTACCTTTTCCATTGGTGGGCTTATTCGGAACATGGTGAGACCCAAATTCGCAGCCCGGCAGAAAGTCGAACATACCAGACATCTCTCATTGAAAAACTACACACACGATCTCTCTCTCTCTCTCTCTACCCCACACACACACACACACACACACACACACACACACACACACACACACACACACACACACACACACACACACACACACACACACACACACACACACACTACACACGCGCGCGCGCACACACACACAGACACACACAGACACACAGACTCACACACGCGCGCGCGCGCGCGCGCACGATCTCTTTCACTTTATCACGCACACACTGTCCCTCTCTCTTCTCTCGCTCTCGCTCCCTTGCTCATGCTATCCCTCTCTTTCTCTTTCTTCAGACTCACTTCCCTCGCTGACACACAGACTCACTCTCTCTCCATCACGCTGTCTCTCTCTCTTCTCTTTCACTTTATCACGCTCACTGTCCCTCTCTCTTCTCTCGCTCTCGCTCCCTTGCTCATGCTATCCCTCTCTTTCTCTTTCTTCCTCTCTCTTTCCCTCGCTGATGCTGTCCCTCTCTTCTCTTCTCTCTCTCTCCATCACGCTGTCTCTCTCTCTTCTCTCTCTCTCTCGCTCACGCTGTCTCTGTCTCTGTCTCTGTCTCTCTTTCTCTCTCGATCACGCTGTCCAACTCTCCTCTCTCTCTCTCTCGCTCACTCTGTCCCTCTCTCTTCTCTCTCTCTCTCTCTCTCTCTCTCACGCTGTCCCCTCTCTTCTCTCTCTCTCTCTCTCTCTCTCACGCTGTCCCCTCTCTTCTCTCTCTCTCTCACGCTGCCCTCTCTCTCTCTCTCTCTCTCTCTCACGCTGTCCCCTCTCTCTTCTCTCTCTCTCTCTCTCTCTCTCTCTCTCTCACGCTGTCCCCTCTCTTCTCTCTCTCTCTCGTTCACGTTGACCCTCTCGTCTCCTCTGCCTCTAACTCACGCTGTGCCTCTCTCTCTCTCGTGTGCTGTCGTTCTCTCCTCTTTCTCACCCATGCTACCTCTTCCGCCCTTTCTTTCTCTCTCTTGTCTTCCCTATCGCCCGCCTTCTCTTTTTATGCTGTCTCCTCTCCCTTCCGCCCTCTTTTTCTCCTGTCTTCTCTCCTCACGCCATCTCTTTCTCCTCCGCCTCCTCACGCCCTCTCTCCGCTCTTTTTTCTCTCGTGCTCTCGCTCTCTCTCTCACACACACACGTGTGTCTGTGTGAAGGTGATCGCGACAGGATGACCGGAAAAGGGAGGTATTAAAGAGTGCAAGAAAAATGAAGGAAAAGAGATCTAGAGATCTTACGCACGGCAACATCCCATGATCGCAAAGGTAAGAAAACAATTTTTTCTTTGATCATTTTGTTCTTTCTAGCTCTCTATTGTGTGAAGGGCATCTCAACAAATCAAAACAAACGAGAATAGCTTGAAATTTATGAATGTCATCAACTCTAACGTGGATAGATGATACACTAAATTGATCATCGTTATGTAGTGATCAAGAGTTGAAAAAAGTCATCCTCACCAGAATGTCAAGAAGAAGAAAAAAGAACAGGAATTATTTGGTACTTATTTGGTACTTATTTGATACTTCTACGTCGCGTACCACTACATAGAAGCCAATAAATCTTGCTTAAAGTAATGCCAACCCTGAAAACTAAATTTTACATCTCGCTATGAAACCTGGTTGGCTGAATCAGATCTCTAATTCACATCATGTACATCATATTTTAGTGAAGCAATTTTATTACAACATCATTTTGACTACCTCTCTCGAAGGGAAAATCATTTGTCTCAGATGCGATACTTTAACAAAGTTGTAAGTGTTTCATATTCAATGAAAAACCGTCTAACCATTTGATCACAATCAATACTTTAAACTGATTACATTTGGTATTTCCAAATGTGATGTTTGATTATTTTTTGTATCCTACCATTGCTTTTTATATTTGTGCTTCTCAACTAACATTCCATTGAAGGATTCTTCACCATATACTTTCATATATCCAACTCTCTAGACACAGTTTCAACTAGGTAATAAAAGAATAAATTTTAATTTTGGCTTCATTATGACTAGAAGGCTAGTTAATCTTGGACCATCTATTGAGCCAAAATCAAACTTCCACAAACATGAAAAGGGCTGATTACATGCGCAAAATCAAACTTATCAATAAATGGGATATATTTTTACTGTTAGTAAATGGATATCTATTAAGAGATTTTCAAACCTACTACCCTAAATTGATCCACAAATTCCTTCATCGAGATCAGATCCCTCCACCCAAAACAAGCCTCACTCATGACAAATTTCAGTCAATTTCTGAAAGAGGCTAGACAATTTTTAATTATGTCAATGCTCACCTCAATACATGCACGTGGATACGGCAGAAATACAGATTTGATATGGACCTATTTCTGTCATTCTGTTAATTTGATTCTTGCTCGAGCCGGATGACAAAAAATTCTCATGTCCGATTCCTTTTGGGGGGGAAACCCGACTAGAATGATCCTATATTAAGAGCTAAAATAGGTAAGAGATGGGACATAGTTACTACGGAGAACCCGCACATCCCAATGATCTTTTATATATTTTTCCAGCCCGTCAAAGCGTATACGTGTTTAACATAAACATATATTTTATATATTTTCTTCCAAGGCAAAGAGAGTACGTGAAGAAATCTCCCACATACATCACCGGTATCCAAGTTTAGCCTGACGTGAATAAATAACATAGAGAATTTGTAGCTGAAACGAGTAAAAGAAAGGGGCAGGCTGGTTGTACAGCCAAAACATCATAATGAGCTTTTATTGAAGTTGGCAAGAGGAGGATTAGTCAGACTGAAGTCCGACAAACGCGCCTCCCCCCCCCCCCTTCTGGGGAAGAAGAGACACGGTTTCAGACCCATTCCACTGGAAACATGTTTATCACGAGCCCAATTATGCTTTCTGTGGTGGTTATGGTTCGGAAAGAGGCGAACAGTGTCTCTACCTTACCCATACAGCTGACCGCGAAAGCTACATTACTGACGACGAAATGGGACGCAGACCACACCGAAACCACGGCAGAAGTACTTCACATGGTGGCCCAGGATCCCGGGGAGACTTCTCCAGCACGGAGTGGGCGGCTGGAAATTATATACAAGACGGATCGGGGGGCACCGGCTTGCGACAGGCAGCCAGGATCCAAACGATGTCACCGGGGATGCTGATGTTGGGACCAAGCAAGCTAAACCTTGCCGCGAGACAGAGGCATAGGAACGCCTGCCCACTCGTGAGGTTCGTGAACAAAGAGCAACAAGGACGAAGGGGTGAAGGGGGATAGGGACTGAGGAAGTGGGCCAGAAGGCCGCAGTCAGCTATCTGTGGCTGCGAGAGGCATCTGATGGGAGGAGGCTTCACCAGTTGCCCAGAGGCAAACGTGCAGAAGATTAGATTCAAAAGGAGGAATGCTGCCTTGGCTTGAGTCTTCGTGGCCATAGCACCACAAGAGGAACAAGTTATGATATGTGGGTGATTTGATTCGAGGGTGGGGAGCTTAGGACATTCCAGAAACCCTTGGGACGCTATATATAGAGAAAGACCGCTGAGGGGAGCGCATGCCGATCAGGCCCATCAAGTCACCATAATTAGACGCCTGAGGATAAGGGTGGTAGTTTGGAAACTGGCAGCTCCAATTAATGGGGAGAGTAAACATAGCTCTCATTAATCAGAGTTTTAGAAGAAAGTTCAACAGTGTTCCGATATGAAAGTGACATCACTGATTTGCTAATTAACGATTTGAAAATCATGAAGGTTACAACACATTTTTGATATCGATGCATAGATGAGAAGAATTTTAATACCACGACATACTTGTGCTCTGAATGTTATAAAACTGAGTTATTCAAGATCTGTTATAGATCAGGAATCTTTGACCTTTTGTGCGCCCCACGTCATACTCGTCATCAAGATTTTAGGGGATGAGAAAGGTCTTCATCTGAAGTCAACCGAAATGCCCACGAGCTTCTTTTCTCCAAAAAGTTCCTTCTTTTCTGGGAAATCCGTTTGAGATAAAAACCAAGTTGTAGAAAAATAAAAGTTCTCTCAGCAAAAATTAATTTAGTAACAAAAGGGGGTGATATTTTGGATGGTTTATTCATCCTCCGTGCATATAGCTGAATCTCATTTTTCTTCCTTCTTTTTTTCATATCCCCCCTTAAATAGTAATCAATTCTCTAGATCAGTGATAGGTAATGTAGTGCAATTGCCAACTAAATATCATGTTCAGCGTAGTAGTCTGACCAAGCTATATGCAACGCTTTCTTGGGGAGTTTTGGACAGTGAGCGGGGCCTCAAAGTGGACCTTGTTCGGCTGCTCTTCAGGTTCATGAGTCCATTAATCAATTATCAGGTGACTCAATCATAACTCACACTGGCAGTGTTATATCTATATAGATACAAGATAAAGTATTTTCATAATATAATTTCTATAGGCCAGTATTACCTTTTCCGTAGGTGGCTTATTCGGAACAAGATGAGACCCAACTTCGCAGAAAAGCCCGGCCCAAAGTCAAACATACCAAGGATGAGACTCAAACTTGAATGCATGATCCTGGCCCAAATCCGGATTAAAAGCCCGGAAACAGAGCCCAGAAATGGGCTGAATACTTTAGAAGATGAGGCCCATAAAAAAGGGTCAGTGATCTTATAAAATAAATTTAATTTATAATATTTAAAAACAAGGAAAAAGTTGGGGTGTCAGGGAGCCAAAGAGGACTGGGCCCATCCGTTTCCTCTTTGGCCCCCAGAAAATGTAGGAATGTTGGAATGTTCCTGGACCAAGGATTCCTTTAATACAAATTATTTTGAAACTTGAACTAAAAATAATTTAATGTAAAATAATTTCATATCATTTAAGTGAAATTTGTTTTAGCCGGCCTGGAGTGAATAAACCAGACAGAGGACGGGCAAGGAGACGGGGACCTTCGGGCGGTCTGAGTTGACACTTGTGATACACAAGTCTGAAGACCACCTCACCCTGGTGATCAAATAAAAGCGTAATGGTGGTGGTTCATTTTCCGCTGGTGGATCTGTGAAGTCATCGATATTCCATGTCCAATCTACCTCGACAAGTCTGTGAGGACTCTTTGAGCCTTCTCTCCGACGCCTGACTGTCCCTCTCTTCCATTCTTGGCGATCTCTTTCTTTTCTGGGGTTCTTTTGTTTTTCTCCTCGCCGTCATTGGGACCTCAACAACCTCTGATCTATTCCTCATTCAATTCAGACACACTAAACAGATTCAATACGCGTCTAATCCAAGATCAACAATCTGACCTATTTCTCTTTCAATTAAGGCCAAACAATCTATCCTTTATGCCTCACTAAACTTGAAATAAAATGAGAAAGTATACAGGAGTGTTCTACGCTATGATTCTACTTGGATTATTTGGGTAACTCTTTTTTTTTTCCTTCTTCGTACATAGGTTTTCCCAAAAATGGGTTTCTCAAATGATCGAGAGGCCAAATGAGGAGAGATCTAGAATTCATTCGTCAAAGATTACATTTTTTAAAAGCACTAGACGTCTCTGGTTCATCCGAAAGGTGAAGGATGACTTTACATTCAAAGATTTGGCTCTACGAGAATGATTGTGTCAAGACTGTTCCTTGGAAAATGTGACTCGTTGGAGTGGGACGGAGTTTGAGACCTGAAGGAGAGCAAAGTATGATTGTCCTTCTATCAAAAAAAATATAAATTTAGAAATGTATGTAGAATGTTCAGTGAAAGGTTCTAAACTACATTAAAGGGGAGTTATAGAAAAACCAATACCTAATCTGACTATCACTGCCCAGGAAGAAGATGTTCATAATAGCATGGGTAAGATGTTTTAGGTCAAAGAACTTAAATTATAGAGCTTCGGCTGAGATGATTTTTTGAGCGCGATCTAATAGAGAATTAGCCTGCCGCTTGATTGGGTTTGTACCTTGACGATGGTCCAATTTAGAAAATTGAAGGATCTACATTCATGATCATTTGAAAGTTCACATGAGTATGTCTACTCCCTAAGCCATCTTCAAAATTCTAATAATCATTTGACTAAACATTGGAATGAGGATTATAAAGATCTTTTGTAGTGATGGTCAATTTAAGTATTGATTTTCTTTGACTCAATACTATTCACCAAACAATCTACAGACATTCCTTCTATGTTTATGATTTGATAGAAGGGAAAAGAGATTCCATACTACTTGCAGTCTCAAACTCCATCTCTCTCCAATGAGTCGTATCTTTTGGGAACAATCTTCAGAGAATCATTCTTGCAGTGCAAAATTCTGAACAAGACAGTAATCCTCCCCCTCTAGGATGAAATGGAAATGTCTAGTGCTTTGATGAACAAAAATATAATTTTTGACAAATGAAGCCTACGTGTTTTCTCATTTGGCTTCACAATCATTTGAAAAAATCAGGTTTTGTGGAAAAGTACGTGTGACGAAAAAAAATTAAATATCTACAAATCTAGATCCGATTTTGTGTCTCAAATCATTCCTCTTGGAGAAATTCTCCTAATTATTACTCACTATATAGAAGAGAATTTTCCTATTCTTCCACTTCAAACTATAACTATATCAGTTATGTTAGATAAGGAATCATGTGAAGAGAATAATCGTAACTTGAAGTAAAATTTCAACATAAATGATGATAGTATGTTTCATTTCACACTATAAAAATTAAACAATTCTTTGCTTGTCATAAAATCTCGATGATTTAATTGTTTCCATGATGGGTATAACATATTAAAAATAATTAGATATCTTAAAAAATGTCAAAATGCATGTGTGATTCCAAGATTTAATAAGAGGATGATTGAATTTGGTGCTTCATACTATAAATACTAATGAAATTGTCCTGCATTTATTTCAAGATTGATGAAGGTGAAAATAGATAATTCTAGGCCTAAATGATATATAAATATGTTTATCCTTTAAAACCGTAAATAGACTTGAATTAAAATTAAAATTTATTTAAAATGGAATTTGGAACATTTATATTTTACATGGCTCATCTTGTGGCCTATTCTCTCACACACTCTCTCTCCCTATCTCTCTCTTTGTGATGCCCTTTGTTTTGATGATCACAAATGAAATTTTTTTGTAAAGATATTAAATCATATTCTATTCAGAGAAAAATTGAAATTCAGTTATCATTTTAACTGATATAATGTCAATTATAGAATTCTAGTTTTTCAGCTTTGAGATTAAGCTTTTGCAATAATAGCAATGTTTGCAAACAAGTAAACACCAATCAAACAAAGATCTTGGAATAAAAAATTATATATAAAATAATCCACTACATAAATTATTAGACTTTTTATTTCATAGATATCTATGGGATCACACTACATTAGTCAACACATATCATAGTATATGATATATGTGTCAACACATAAGATAACAAAATATTACATCCGCATTGTATGTACAATGACCTAAGAATCATGTTTTAGAATATTTATCAATCAAATATTTTTCAGAAATGACGTTAGATAGATTATTTAAATTATTATGATTATCAAATCAAGAAAAAAAGAAAGAAAATGCCAAAGATTGAAAGTTAACAAAAAAAAAATGATAGTGGCACATCAGATATGTACATAGAAAAAAAGTGAAATAAAAATAGATGAGTTAGAGCCTATATGGATGCCAAGTTTTTCTCAATCAAGTTTGAAATTTATACTTTAAATTTGAATCGAAAAAATGGAAAAAAATGGAAACTCAAATATTGAACAGTTGATTCATAGGAATGACATACTTTGGTAAATGGTATTATTTGAAAAATGAAATAATAAGAGTTTTGAGGCAAAAAGTGAAAACACACTCAAAGATTCAATGCATTCCAGTGAGATATTCACATTTGACATTACATGCTTCAATTGAAAATAGATTATGACATCATTGATATTAATGTGATCAAAACATCAAACTATTCAATTAAAATCAATAGTATCCTTAAAGGTATGCAATTACATTTAGCCTGAGAATTTGGGTTATTGATCTTGTAAAGTTTAGTGTGCATTCCTAAAAATCATAGTAAAATTCGGAAGATAGGTTCCTCTGAGATCAGAAGTACCATTTTGAAGGGTGAACTATTATAAAAGATTTGTGCTCAAGGTAAAAGAATGATGAGAGTTTTCACTGCTATGTATAACTCAGTGTGTCTATGTTGACACATATGTATCCTAATTGACATGCAGATTACTTGTGTTCACACATAGACTAGCATATGGAGAAAACCAACCTAAACCCAAAAACTAATCATAATTTTTTAAAACTTTATTATCCCCTCTTGGTGTTTCAGTTAACCATAAAATTCAAACATCTCTCTCTCTCTCTCTCTCTCTCTCTCTATCTCTATCTATCTATCTATCTATCTATCATCTCTCTTTCTCTCTCTCTCTTGCTAGTTCTTGAACACGGCCCATCTCATCTTCTCTCATGCACCATCCTTCTCTCTCTCTTCTCCTCTCTACTGTGCATGTTGAATCTCTTCCAACCTTTACCTCTCTCTTTTCTTGTTCTCTCTATTTTGGCCTATGTTCCTCTATTCTATCTTCTCTCTCCATCTCCCTCTCTCCCTCTCTCAACGTCTCTTTTTTCTTGCGCTAACTCTCTCTCAAGTGTGTGTGTATGAAGGTCACCATGATAGGACAAAGGAAAATAGGAGCTACTGAAGACTGCGAGAAAATATAAAAGGTAAAGAGAACGAGAGATTCAAGATACACAGAGCCTTTAATCAATCATACAAAGGTATGGAAGATTTTATTTATTTGATTGTTTCTTTGACTCTCCTTTGTGTGTGAATGGGATAGTCATAAATCAAACAGAGGAGGATGGCTTGAAATTTATGAAAATCATAAACCACAAAGTGGATAGAGACTATATTAATTTGAAGACAACCATCTTCATCAGAATGTGAAGAAGAAGAGAAAAGGAAAAGCAGTGAGATAAAAATGTTATTTCTTTTCACCACATCCCCATGATTATAAACAATATTCAATGTATCATTAAAATAAATTCAATAAAAAGGAATTCAACATAATTAACTTCTGATTAGTTTTTATTGGGAATTTCTTTCCAGAATTTCTTACATTAAGTTATGAGGCAAGGTTTCATTGGAAACTGAAATATAAAAAGAGTAAAGTGGTGACTTTATCATTTTTGGCTTATTTGGGGAATTGATCTAGAAGAGAGAAGTAGACGGTCACTCTATGTTTTGCCACTTAGAGCTGTAGAATCTAGAACTGATTTTTAAAATCTCTACTCACCAAGCACCCAACCAATCCTGGTTATTAAAACTCACAATGAAAAATTATTTGATGCGTGATCTTAATTCGTCACGGCTCATTAAGAAAACTAGTTGGTTGGATCAGATCTCCAGTCCGCATGAAGTATATCATATTTTAATGAGACAATTTTATTATATTACTTTTGGTGAATTTAGTCTACCTATGTCAAAGGAAAATCATTTGTCTCGCAGTCCATGGTCTATAACAAGTAAGCATTTCACATTTAGTGGCTAATTCATTTACCCATTTGATCAAAATGATCAGATCATGGGGATTCCGAATGTAATCGTTGAGAATTTTTATATATCCTACCATTGCTTGTTATATTTGCGCTTCTCAACTAACATTGCTTCGGAGGATTCCTCACCACCACATACTTTCACATATCCGGCTACCTAGGACACGGAGCTTTAACAAGATAATAAAAGATTGAATTTTTCATTTTCATTAAATTATGACTTGAAAGATAGTTAATCTTGGAACATTTATTATGAACCAAAGGAAATAAACCACATATCCGACCTCTTCCCTCCTCTGTGCAGTTCAGTTCACTTCAATTATTTAGCATTTTGATGTTGATCCTATCAGATAAACTTCCACCAACCTGAACAGGAATGATTACATTGACAAAACCACTCTTATCAATATGGGATTATACTAGTTTTGATCGTAATAAATGGATCTCGATTAAGAGACGTGGTATTGTGGAAATATGCTTTGATATGAATCGGCGCTTCAGTCATTCCTTCAGTTTAACTCTTGCTTGAGCCTGATACTCAAAAATTTTCATCTCCAATTCCTTCGGGGGTGAGGGGGTACAATAAAAATTCACATATGTCAATAACAAAGAAACCTAACTTGAATGATTCTGTATTCAGAAGTGAATTGGCTAAAGCGATGGGGCATAATTATTACGGAGAATCTGCATGGCCCAAATAATTTCCCACAAAAACATCAGCGACATCCATACTTGATCCCGGCAGAAAAGAATAACATTGCGACTTGAAACTAAAAGGAGAAAAATCATATGGCGAAGTAGCTGTAGAGCCAAAACATGAACATGCACCTCTATTGAAGCTGACAAAGGAGGATCAGCCAGACTAAAGTACGCAAACAGGCCCCGTTCTTAGGGGGGTACACAGTTTCAGACGCATTGCGTCGGAAACATGTTTATCACAAGCATAATTATGTTTTTCGCTGGTGGCCATGGTTCGGAAAGAGGCGAACAGGGTCTCTCCGTCACCTACACAGCCAAGACAGCCGACGCTACATTACAGATGGGGAAACACGAGGGGCGTAGACCACAACGAAACAACGGCAGTACTTCATAGGGCGGCCAAGGATGCTTCATAGAGCTTCTTCGGCAGGAAATTATGGACAAAGCGGATTGGGCACTGGCTGCCCACAGGCAGTCAGTATCACGCGGACGTCATTGACCGTGAGAAGATGAAGCTTTGCCGCGTTGCATAGGTATTGGATCGCCTGCGCACTCGTGAGATTTGTGAAGAAAGAGCAACAGGGTGTTGATGTTGTATTACCAAGGCCCAGCCGGATGAGGACGATCAGAACGCGGCAGCTAAGTAGTGTCGAGAACGACGGGACGCACGTAATGAGAGGAGTGTTCGGGAGTTGCCCAGAGGCGAACGGGCAGAAGATTAGATTCAGAAGGAGGAACGCTGTCGTGGCTTGAGTCTTCGTGGCCATGGGAGCAGAAGGGGAAGAACTCGAGATGTGTGGGGATTTTGTTCGAGCGAGGAAAAGAGGACAAGAGGGGAGAGCCTGGGACATTAAAGAAACGCTTGGGACATCTTTATAGAGAGACTGCTGAGGGGAACGTAGTGCCAATCAGACCATCAAGCCACCAGTAATTGAAATCCTGGGGATAAGGGTGGCAGTTTCGAAATTGGTATCTCCAATTAATTGGGAGAGGAAACATACGTCTTATTAGTCGGAGTTTTACAAGAAAAACTCAACATTAATTCGAGATGAAAATGACATACTGATTTTCTAATGATATACAAAATTACGATGATTACAGAAAGATGAATAACTATGAATGGATCCATACGTTTTAAATATATGACGCAACTGACCCACAGATTTAAAACATGAATTCGAGATCCATAATAGAAATTTCTGTGAGCTAAAATATGCCCATAACTTTTGAGAAAATAGATCAGTATAATGAGTATTTCTGACATCGGATAACTCTCTTTCAACTGATTGGATAGGGTTTGACATTTTGAAAGTCAACTGATTTATCAAGGTGTTTAAATGAGTTTTAGTTATCTGTCGAGTCACCTTTTTATTTAATTAGTTTAGTTCAAAGAATATAAAAAATGATTTCAATTGAAACAGAATACGACTTTCAGGATGATTTTCTCCGCATTTAAATGAGACTGGATCAGCCTGAATTTTCCTTTTGACTTATCATACTAATTCTCTTCTGAAGTTGGCCAGGCTCGTGATCAAGATTTTTAACTGTCGGGTCCCCCACATCATATTCGTCATCAATATTTTAGGGGGGTGAGAAAGGTCTTCCTCTGAAGTCAACGGAGATGCTCATGAGTTTCTATCCTAAAAGTTCAAACTTTTCTCAGAAACCTAAGAGTTCAATTCAAGAAAACGAAATATTTTTGAAGTAAACATTAATTGGGAGAAAAATGGTGATATTTTGGGTTTACCCATCCCCCTTACATATGCTGAATCTCATTTTTCTTTCTTGTCATCTCCATAAATAGTAGTCAAGACTAAAGCAAATGATAATGTTGCAACTACTAGGTTAAGATCATTTTGACGAAGTAGGAGTTGCTTGAACAAAAAATTTCATCCTTAAATCCACAAGAAAAGAAATTTCAATGAGAAAACCACATCTTGAATCCACAGAACTTAGAAGTTTCATTCGTTGAGTCACCAGAGACTTGATGGTCAGACCCTTGAATCAACAAGGATAAGTATTTATTCAAATGTAAAAGTACAGGGATAAAACCTTGAAGAGGTACATTATTTTGTAATGTCCTGGGTCTTTTAATATGTCCTGTCTATAAGGGTGCCCCTAAAAAGAAAAACCAATTTTAGCAGCACATTAAAATAGTTTTTAAATGCTTTAAAACCATTCTTCAAAAAAATACATGACTTAATAATACTCTAAAACAAGTTTTAAACACTCTAATAACAGGAAAATTAGCCCAACTAATATTCAACGTGTTTTTTTCTATTAATCTAATCTTGTGAGAGGCATTTCAAGCTGCAAGAACATCATGCCCACTAGATTTGGGCCAGTTGGGTCAAGAGCTTTTCACCCTTCGCTTTTATGCGGACTTTAAGAGAGGAAGGCGTGAAAGTGAACCTTGTCGAGTCAGTCTGTATATATAACAGAAATATATTTCAAAAAAATCAAAGTAAATATGATTTTTCTAAAAAAGGAAAAATTTACGTGGACTAGTTTTAACTTTTCAGAACAAGATAAGACCCAAGTTCGGAGAGAAGACCGGCCCAAATCTGCATGGGTCCGGCCCAAGTCCGGAGAAAAGCCAGGAAACAGTGCCCAAAAATGGGCTTAATAGTTTATAAAACGAGACCCAAAAACAGGGTCAGTCCTTAGACTGACTCGACAAGAATATTTACAGAAATACGAAATAAAATTTATTTCTCATACTAAAAAATAAGAAAAAAGTTGGGGGTGTCTCGGGGCGCCACGGATTAGTGAGCCCATGCGTTTTCCGCACTGGTCCCCAGAAAAGATAGGAATGTGCGGTATCTCTCCTCTGCCCCCTCTCCCTCTCTCTTCCATCTTCTCTCTTCTCGTAAATCTCCTCTAACTCTCTCTCTCTCTCTCCTGCCTTCTCTCTCTTTTAAGAGCTAAATTGGCTAAAGGGATGCGACATAATTATTACGGAGAACCCACATTGCCCAATGATCTCTTATACATTTTTCCAGTAGGTAAAATGCATATATGTTATAGAAAACGTACATTTTATAAATGTTCTTCCAATGTAAAATAAAGCATGTGAAAAAATCTCCTACATACATCAGCGGCATACATACTCGAGCCGGACATAAATAAATAACATTGAGGCTTTGTAGCTAAAACGACCAAAAGAAATTGTCAGAGTGGCTTTAGAGCCAGAAAATCAACATGCACCGTGATTGAAGCTGACTGAGGATGATTAGCCAGACTCAAGTCCACAAATGACCCACGTTCTTTGGAGAGAGGGAGGACTGGGAAGCAGATTCAGACCCATTGCACCGGAAACCGGATAGAGGCGAAAAGGGTCTCTCCCTCACCACACAGCCGACAGCTGACGCTACATTGCTGCCGGGGAGAAAAGACAAAGCGTTGACCACATCGAAACCACAGCAGGGATGCTTCAAAGGGCGGCCCACGATGCAGAAGAGACTTCTCCAGCGCGGAGTGCGCCGCTGGAAATCATGTACAAGACAGATCGGGCGGCACCGGCTTGTCACAGGTAATCAGTATCCAAACGATGTCACCAGGGACGCTGATATTGGGACCAAGCAAACTACGGTTTACTGTGACGCAGAGGCATCTGATAGCCTGCACACTCGTGAGATTCGTGAAGAAAGAGCAACAGGGGTCTAGGGTTGAATGGGGACAGAGACTGACGAAGCGGAGCAGAAGGCCGCAGTCGGCTATCCGTGGCTGCGAGAGGCATTTGATGAGAGGAAGGTTCAGCACTTGCCCAGAGGCGAACGTGCAGAACATTAGATTGAAAAGGAGGAATGCTGCCTTGGCTTGAATCTTCGTCGCCATGTCACCACAAGACGTGAGGGGAAAAGAGGACAGGAGGGGAGGAGCTCGAGACATTGAAGAAACTCTTGGAAGACAGCTTTATAGAGAGAAAGACTGCTCAGATGAGCGCAGTGCCAATCAGATCCATCAAGTCACCAGTAATCAGAGGTTATGGTTTGGAAACTGGCAGCTCCAATTTGTTGAAGAATCAGCAAAGGCCAAATAACATGAGGCTCACTTAATCACTGGTCTAAGTATTTCACCATAAGACAGTTATAACTGTCCTATGGGAATAGGGTTTCGATGGTTTTGTATAAATATAGATGTAAATGAAGATAGACGGAATACAAGATTTCTCTTCTTTCTCCTTTCTTTATCTTTTTGTCTTTTCTTCTGTTTTCTTTTCATGATATCAGAGCCATTGGCGGGCTCAACTTCTTGATTCATGACGACTTCCACATCGTCAATAGAGATCGCAAGACACAAAGAAAATCAAGCACTTTCCGTCACGCAATCAGCCATTCCAAGTATGATTGGTCTGCACATCCCAATTAAGCTCACTCGGGAGAACTTTCTCCTTTGGAAGACACAGCTTCTTCCTGTGTTGAATTACAATGATCTAGCTCACATTCTTTCTCAAGATCCGCCGGTTCTGACTCAAACAATCTTAGCCGGCGAATTCATCGTAAGCCCTGCATATTCAACATGGTGGAAGCAGGATCAGCAAGTCCTATCTCTCATTATTTCGTCACTTTCTGAGAGTGTGATTCCGTATGTTGTTGGCAAGACAACTACAAAAGAAGTATGGGAAGCACTTAACAAGCAATGTTCCTTTGCAAATCCATCTCGGATTATGCACTTACATACTCGGCTCCACAATTTCTCAAAAGGTACACGTTATGTTGCTGACTATGTACAAGAGATTAGGCGAACATGTGATGAACTTGCACCAGTCAGTCATCCGGTTCAAGAAAGTGTATCTGTTTTTACACTTCTTAAAGGACTCGGGCCAAATTATACAGCATTCACCGCAGGGATTACCTCCAACATACATAACCTATCATTCGAAGATGTCGTCTCACAAATTTACTCTTATGATGAACTACTTAATTTTACAAGTCCAAATAGAAATACTATAAGTTTGGATTTTCCACCAGCTACAAATCAGACACAGACTATCACATCTAATCACGATAGAGTTAGAAATGGTAGACGAAATGACCGTTGGAGAGGTTGGAATAGTGGGAGGTATACGTCACGCTACCAAATCTGTGGACAATTTGGGCATAAGGCCCAAGATTGTTGTGAAAGATTTAATAGGAGTTTCTATGGATGGCAAAATCCAACCACTGCACAACCAATTCCACATGCATACAATCTAACTATGCCAGCAGTCACAACCCCACCAGACAATTCAGTCTGGTATCCGGATAGTGGTGCGACTCACCACATGACAAATGACCCACAAACACTCATGGAACCAACACTCTATCAAGGAAATGAGCAGCTTCAAGTTGGGAATGACTCAAGTCTATATATTCACTCCACTAGATCTTCTTCCTTAATTTCGAGATCCTATCCTTTAAAGCTCAATCATATTCTTCATGTTCCAATAATCAAGAAGAACTTACTGTCTATATATCGTCTCACCAATGATAATGATGTGTATGTGGAATTTCATGCTGATCACTGTATCATAAAGGAAGAGGGCACCGAGAGACCACTACTCAAGGGCATAGTTAGAGATAGACTCTACCTGCTCAGTCGATCTAATAATCCCACAACATATCTTGTGGAGAAAGTGGCAATGGAGCTATGGCATCAACGATTGGGTCATCCAAATTTTAAGTTGCTTTGTCATATAATTGCTACTCATGAACTCCCCACTCTAACTTTTAATAAAAATTCTGTTTGTGAAGCATGTTTGTCATCTAAATCACATAGGTTACCCTTTGCAAAGTCAATCAATTCATCAAGTAGTCCCTTTGAATTGATCCATTCTAATCTTTGGGGTCCGTCGCCCACAACTTCACACCTCAGCAATAAATATTATATTTTATTTATTGATGACTTTACTAGGTATACATGGCTATATCCTCTTAAACTCAAGAGTGATATTCTTGAGATCTTTGTGCACTTTCATCGAAGAGTGGAGAGATGGTTCAATCTAAAAATTCAAAGTTTTCAATTAGATTGGGGAGGAGAATTTCAGTTAGTGAGCAAATATCTCAAAGACCATGGCATAATTCATCGGTTGTCCTACCCACACACGCCTACTCAAAATGGCATAGCAGAAAGGAAGCATAGGCATATGATCGAAACTGCTCTCTCATTGCTCAAGCAAGCCTCAATGCCTTTCAAATTTTGGGATGAAGCTGTTTGTACAATAGTCTATCTAATTAATCGTTTACCAACTCCTCTCTTGTAGTATAAATCTCCTTATACTCTGCTCTTCAAACAGAAGCCAAATTATAATTTCCTTTGGAATTTCGGTTGTGCCTGTTATCCACATCTCCATCCTTATGCAGCCAACAAACTAACCTCTCGATTAGAGAGATGTGTCTTTATTGGCTACAGTGCCTTCCATCATAGTTATAGATATCTCTCTATGACATCTGGCAGGATCTATATATCTCGAGATGTGATTTTCATTGAGAATTGCTACCCTTTTGTAGACAATGAAAGCAAATTACCTGCGACAGATACCCAATCAAATCGAGGCATACTTGGACAGTACCCATTTGAACCTACCATTTACTCACCTAATCCTTATGCAACAGCCTTTCCACACACTTCCTCAATACCAGAAAACATATCCATCTCCTCTGTCTCAGAGACTAATCTTGTACATATCTCATCATCACCCCATCATGATGATGATCTTCACTCTCCTAAATCTGACAGCCCGGTCCTCACCTCACCACCTGGCCATATTTCCTCCACTAATCCTCTATCACCCTCCAACTTAGATCACCATACCTCCCCATCACGCACTCGAACTAAACCACTTTTTGAAATCATTCAAGCCACTAACCACGTCAACAGTGCTAAACCCACTACATATCCTCTTCCCAAATGTTTCTTTGCACTCTCAGTACCTCAATCTGAAACTTCCACCTTCTCCTATGCCTCACAACAGCCTCATTGGGTTCAAGCTATGAAGGATGAATATCATGCACTTCTTCAAAATCACACTTGGAGACTAGTGCCTCGCCCCACGAATCGGTTTGTCATCGGCTACAAATGGGTATACAAAACTAAATTGTCACCTGATGGCAAAGTTGACCGCTTCAAAGCTTGGTTGGTCGCTAAGGGATTTCAACAAGAGGGGGGCATTGATTATCATGAAACATTCAGCCCTGTGATTAAGGTCACTACGATTCGGCTCCTATTGTCATTAGCCATCAGTAGAAGTTGGCACATTTGACAACTTGATATTTCAAATGCATTTTCTTCATGGTGACTTGAAGGAACTCATCTATATGGAACAGTCACAAGGTTTCAAGCATCCAACTCTACCAAATCATGTATGTCAACTTCGGAAGTCTCTATATGGGCTAAAGCAAGCACCGCGTGCGTGGTTTCATAAGCTGACTAATCAACTCATCCACCTTGGATTCACTGGTTCCAAAACAAACACTTCATTGTTCTTTCTTAATTCATGACCAATTTACATACTTATCTATGTGGATGGCATTTTAATTCTTGGACAATCATCATCTCAAATTGATCAGCTTGTGAAATCCCTCAACTCACAATTCACTCTTCGAGATCTTGGTCTTGCTTTTCATTTTCTAGGAGTTGAATTTTGGCCATACAAGGATGGGTATATTCTCACTCAGTCACATTATACAGCCTCCTTGTTAAAAAAAAATGCATATGAGGGAATGCAAACCTCTGACTACTCCCTATCTAATGAGTACTTTAGGTTCAAGATCACATTCATGTGATGATCCTGCTATCTACCCGAGTGTAGTTGACGCATTACAATACTTAAATTTAACTCGACCGGACATTTCATTTGCAGTCAACCAAGCTTGTCGAGCAATGCACTCACCACAAGCTATGGATTGGACTCAGCTCAAGCACCTCCTACGGTACTTGAAAAGGACCATTGACTATGGTCTTTATCTTAAACGACATCCTGATCTTTCTCTGATAGCATACAGTGATGTAAATTGGGCTGGAGATTCATTAGATCGGCATTCAACATGTGGCTTCCTCATCTATCTTGGCTGCAATTTAATCTCTTGGAGTTCAAAAAAACAACCTATAGTGGTGAGATCCAACATAGAGGCAGAATACAAGGCTGTTGCAAATGCCTGTTCCGAGTTAATATGGATTAACTCACTACTTCATGAGCTGCACATCTCACTTCCCCCTCCTATACTATGGTGCGACAATATCAGAGCAACTTACCTCTCAGCCAATCCAATGTTTCATGCACGCATGAAACACATAGAAGTTGACTTTCACTTCATTTGGGAACAAGTAGCTACACGACAGTTACGTGTCTCTATAGTCTCCAGCCAAGATCAAACTACAGATCTCTTGACCAAGGCCCTACCTAAGCATCAGTTTCTCCTTCTTCGGTCGAAGCTCAATGTCCTTCAAGCATTTTACTTGCGGGGGAGTGTTGAAGAATCAGCAAAGGCCAAATAACATGAGGCTCACTTAATCACTGGTCTAAGTATTTCACCATAAGACAATTATAACTATCCTATGGGAACATGGCTTCAATGGTTTTGTATAAATACAGATGTAAACGAAGATAGACGGAACACAAGATTCCTCTTCTTTCTCCTTTCTTTATCTTCTTGTCTTTTCTTCTATTTTCTTTTCACAATTAATGGGAGAGAAAATATAGCTCTTACCAATCAGAGTTTTAGAAGAGGACTCTAACACTATTCTGAAATGAAAATGACATCACTGATTTTCTAAATAATGATTTGAAAATCCTGAAGTTCACAAAACATTGACATCTCTGCATTGATGAAAAAATTTTAAATGCCGAGACATGGCTGTATTTTATCTATTTAGAAACCGAATAATTCAAGATCTGTAATAGATCTTGAGCTTTAGATCTGTTTGGCCCCCCACATCATAGTTATCGTCAATATTTTCTTGGGGGCTGAGAAAGGCCTTCATCTTAAGTTGACCGGAAAACCCACAAATTTCTATCCAAAAAGTTCATACTTTTCTAGAAAATCTTTTCAGAAAAAGCTAAATTCCAGAAAATAAAAGCTTTGTCGGTAAACAGTAATCTGGTAAAAAAAGGGGGTGATATTTTGGGTGATTTATTCATCCCCATTACATATGCTGAATCTTAACATTCTTTTTGTCATATCCCCCTTAATGGTAATCAAGACTCTAGACCAAATGATAGATAATATGGTGCAACCACCAAGTTAAGATACTACTCCGCGTACTCTGCCTAGGATACGTGCAACCCTTTCTTGGGGATATTTATAGAGGGAGCGGGCCCTCAAAGTGCACCTCGTTCAACGTAGTCGGCGACCCTTTATAGGGGAATTTTAGAGAGGGAATGGGAGCTCAAAGTAGACACTTTGTTGAACTGGTCTTCAGGTTCATCGAGTGCATTAATACAGTAGCCACTGATTTAATTTTAATTTAAATTGAAAATAGTTATAAAAAAATTAAATAAATAGCGTTCCTTCAAAAATGAATTTGTTTATATAAAGCAGTTCTTGCCTTTTCCGTCGATGGGCTTATTAGGAACAAGATGAGACCCAAAGCCGGAGAAAAGCCCTGCCCAAATCCAAATGCACGGACCATGAGACAAACTTGGATGCATGGCTCGGTGCAAATCCGGAGAGAAGCCCGGAAACCGAGTTCGGAAATGGGCTTACAAATTTAGAAGCCAAAGCTCACACTGACTCGATAAGAATTATTTACAGAAATATAAACTAATTTAATTTTTTATATTTGAACAAAGAAAAACGTTGAGGGGCGTTAGGATTCAACGCAACAGTGGACCCATCTGTCTCCACACTGGGCCCCAGGAAAGGTAGGAATGTTCCTGGACCAATGATTATTTTAAAAAAAAAATTAAAAAAATGGAAATAAGAGGCATTTAATGTAAAAAAATTAATATTATTGAATCGAATTTGGTCTTAGACGGCCTGGAGCAGGTAATCAGACAGACAGGGGACGGACAAAGGAGACAGGGACCCACAGGCTGTCGGAGTTCGCAATTGTTATACGCACGCGTGGAGACCTGCTCGTGGTGATTGTATAAAACTGTAGAGGTGGTGGTCAGTTGTGCCGATACAGAGCCTCCTATCCCTCGGCAAGCGTCGCCGCCACAACTCTGCCCTCTCTCTCTCTCTCTCTCGCTGTCTATCTATATATCTATGTATCTCTATCTCTCTTCGAGCCCATCTCTTGTTTCATTTTTCCTTGGTGGATTTGTAAAGTTCTCGGTAGGCCATCTCAAACTTCCCTCGACGCCTCCGCGAGAGCTCTCTGAGCCTCCTCTCCTATGCTTGGCCATTCTCCTTCTATGAGTGCCTCTTCCTTTACTGGCGGGAGGAGAGTCCCTCTCCTCTTGGGCTCTCTCACTTTCCTGGGTTTTTTTTCTCCTCGGTGTCATGGGGATCTGCTCAACAGCCTCTGATCTACTTCTCCTTCAACTCAGACCCAATGAAAAGATGGAATACGCCCTAGTTTTCATTCAATTCAGAGCCAATTATTGATCCATTATGCCGTGCTAAACTTGAACTAACTTGAGAAAATATAGAGTATTCCACACTATTATTTGGAAGAAAATTATGTTCCAGACTATTTTTCTGCGTGCATTTGCAGGAACTTCTTTTGTTGCTTCTTCGGGCATAGGTTTTCCCAAAGGTCATTTTTCTAATGTCTGAGAGGCCAAGCGAGCAGAGATCAAGGTTCATTTGCCAAAGATTATAATTTGTTCTTCTCAGCACTAGACATTTCTGCCTCATCCGATAGGTGGACGATGACTTTCCGGTTAAAGATTTGGATCTAGGAGGATGATTGTCCCACGAGAGTTATCTAGAAAATATGACTAGTGAAGTGAGATGGAGTCTGAGGGTTCAAGGAGAACAGAATCTGTTTTTCGTCCTATCAAAATATAAATATAGAAGGAATATATGTATAGTGTTCAGTCAATGGCTCTAAACCAAATTAAAGGGAGATTGCAAGAAAACGAACTTCTAATCCGATTATAACTATCAAGGAAGAAGAATTCATTACAGCATGCCTATGAGGCAAGTGATGAGTAGAAATATTTTAGAAGAAATAACTGGTATTGTAGACTTTAGGCTGAGATGATTTTTGACCGTTGTCTGCTGAGAAATTGCCCGCCACGCAACTAGTTTAGTTTCTTGCTGATGGTTTAATTTCTGAAATTCAAGGGTCTGCCTTCGTGACCATTTCAAGGTACTCATGATTGTACCCATTGCCTTAGACAACAGCAAACTTCTGATCTGCGTAATCACTATTTGGATTCTAGTTTTTCAGCTCATTAATAAATCCATAAGCAAAAATAGCTTAATGAAAATAATCATTTGACTAATCATGGGCATAAAGATGATACCTCAATACTATACACAATGCAATTTCTTCTCTAATATAAGTAAATTTTTCTTCAGCTGAAAACTTAGTAAAAACATTGGTGAGGTCATCCTAATTAGCAATAAAATGTATTTTAAAAATAATTTTCTCTGCGTCATCACTAATAAAATGGTGTTTTACATCATCCTTTATTTGTGAATGGCTAATATATTTATTAGTAAAATTTATAGGATTGGTAGTATCATGTAAAATTAGTATTTTTTTATTTGAAATCTCTCTAAATTATTATGATTTCATTGAAAATATTTGTCCACAACCCTATGTAGATGTTGTTCGAAGGTTCCACTGTTTATGATGAGCCAACATTTCTTTTATCCAAAATAATATTCAATTTGTACAGGAATGAGTTTTAGGTTGAGACAAAAACATGCTTCAAAAATGTACTTTGTTAAAAGAGACGTTATTATGAAGTATTGATCTGAAAGTAAGATGAATCAAGACACGGATGGATTATTTGTTCAATAGTGTGCAGAGATTTCCTCACATAGTTGTTCATTACTTTACCCACATATGATCTTATGAACATCAATTACTAGCGCTGAGTTCTTACTACAAGTTCTGGTGAATACATTGGTATCAAGATTATTTAATAATCCATATCACATAACCTCTAAATAATGCAATAATTTTTTTTTGAAAATCATTCAATATGTCTCGGATTATTTTTTATCAATAAACTTTAATTAATACAATAAGAAGTTTTAAGTCAATAAAAATGTACTTTGTTGATAAAGGCATGTATATGAACTAACGCTTGGTGATTAAGTTTAATCAAGTCATAGATGGCTTTGAGAGATATATGCTGCATGATTTATAGGACTTGTTATTATGCGATTTAGATAAAAAGTGATATGGATTATTATGTAATCTTGATACCAGTGTATCCTCAAAATTTATGTTGATAACATCATCAATGGATAAACTAATGAACTGTGTGAAGAAAACTCTCTACACTATTGAAGAATATTCTGAAAATTTTCGTGATGTTTAGTAATTTTAATGGTGGCAAAGTCAGTGGACAGACATTGATAAAACTTTAGGTTATTGAACTTTATATTCAGACGATCTAAATTTTTTTCATATATTAAATCTTTCCCCTAATGGTTCTTATGCAGCCATATAATTTCTCACAAGTGGTATGGAGACAGACTCTTTGATCAAATT